>OZ037775.1:600000-620000 GCA_964035525.1 Porites cylindrica | reverse complement strand
AAATTAATTTGGCTACAAACGAGACTTGAACCTGCCGAAAAAACCTCTGGTACGCTACTCCTACTCACCGATGTTGCACGCTAGACCTCCATGTAATTTATGGAGAGGCTGTTGCCTTGGCGCTATTTTTAAGAACTGTATCAGTGCCTTTATAGATCGTTGTTAGCAATATTTTATCTATACAGATTGGCTTTTTTCACTCTAGGAAATTGAATACGATTAATGTTGACAAACATGAGGATTAGCACGATTTACAACAGATTACCGACGGTATTTATCAGTTTTTCACGATTTTGTCTTGGTACAATAAAGTAAGAGACAGTGAGTCACTTGGCTGTTAATCGTGATTAACCGTTGAAAACCGCTGCAAACCATCTTAAATCACACAAAAACCTTTTGTAAACCGTCAGTGAAACGTCAACCTTGTCATTTTAACAAAATTCGAGTACGCTACACACAGTTTAAAAGTTTTAATTAGTTAAGTTTTAGCCTTTCATCGTTGTTGGTATTTCAGCAAGGTATAACAAGTCCACAGTCTAGTGACTCCTGAGAAATAACATTCATGGTCCTTTTTACCCTGTTACAGAACTCTTTATATGATTTGCAAGTAATTCCATGTTCAAGGGCACCTTTTTCTAACCTCCCAGACACGATGTGCAAAAATGTTCTCTTAGAGTATAGTAAGTATGGACATCCTCGGTGACACTTGTGACTGCGGGTCACAGACCAGTGTTTTCAACCGATAAATGTGTTGAAAGATGACTCTCTAATTAACAGTGACCACTATTTCGTGACTTAGACAACTTCGAGACAACCTTGGACAAAATAAATGGAAAACCTAGACCCCCCCTCCCCGCCAAATCAAGGATGGGAAAATGGCGCGTTTTTCGGGCGGCTTCATCCTTGATTTGGGGGGGATGGGGGTTTGCTGTTCCATTCTATTTTGTCCAAGATTGTAGCGTTCAATGTACATGTAAGCTAATCTACTGATGGTTCCACCTACCTTTGCAGTGACTTCGGGAGCACTTTTTAGCTGAATCTTGGACTGAAGTTTAGAAATTGAGACGTCAGAGTTAAGATGTGCAGTATGATCTGGTGTGATTTCCTCTTCGACACTTTCATTTTCGTCGGAATCGCTATCACCGTACGCTGATAGAGCGTGGATTGCCGCCATCTTGTTTAGAACTGGCCAGGTCACCAAGCAGCATGCCTACTCCATATAATGGTAACAGACTGTGCCCTACCCTGTGAGCAGAGGTTTCATTCCCGCATGGCTGTTCGCATTGTTCACATGGTTGTTTGATGCCTTTTAATTAAGCAAAAGAAAACGTTTTCCGTGTTTGCATAGCCTGATATAAACACGAGAGGCGGAGGTTGAATAATCGTCGCGGATCGCGGGTCGGAGGTCGCAGGTTCGAAGTCGCGGTCGCGGGTCCAAAGTCGCGGTCGCGGATCCTGGGGAAAATGATTTGCGTAAAATTTAAGTTTGAGTTCGAGGTAACTGAATGAAATTTCTGATAATATAAAGGAAAAATCGTTTTTATGCACGATACTCTTCGGTGGCCAATTTCAGGTTACAAATGTTCGAGTCAATATAAATTAATACTTTCTAAAGAAAAGACCTAAAAGAAAAAACTGGCCGACTTTGGCGTTCGCCGTAGTGTTATTTCTTATCTTTCTGTCTGGCCCAGTTATGTGTAAATTCAGCTTTGAATAGACTTACGCATAACAGTATCTGGTAAAAAAATACCGTAAGGTATAGTAAAGATATAGGAAAAATGTTACCACAACTGTATTATATAATGATGAAAATTTCTTATGATCTGGGTTTTATTGCAATCGGAGTCGCCATGGCAACGTAATGACGCCATTACGCTTTTTATTTATCTTTGTGTTTCTCTGTACAAGAGTTTTTTGAAGAAATCGCTTAAGGGATTATGTACCTGCCATAATTGCCTCCATTATGGCAAAGTTTCAACAAATTCTCTGCGAGCGTTTTCGAAATATTTTGACACGCAGTTTTAACAATCATAAAAACAGTGAAATACCATGCTATCCACACAATTCGCTAACATTTTGAGAAACTGATAAGCTTTGGAAACGCGGCGTCATCCCATAGTGGTTTGATTGCATTGAAAACTGCATACAAAAAAAGAGGGGAATTGCTCTGAGCGATCGCGAGTAGGAAGAATATTATTGACTTGCATTCAGCTGCTTTTGTTATAGTTTTTGGAGGTAATTTGGTCCATGCCTAAAAATTTTGCATTTTTCAAAAAAGCGCTCGATAATTTTTTTCTATAAATTCGACAATCTGGAGATCAATTGTCAATAAATATTCCCTGCAAGTTTCAAGAACATTGAAAACAGGGAAGGTTTTTAAATACGGCCTCAAATATAACCAATTTTTCCCCCGATTTTGTGTCTACAAGTGAGCGTCCTCTTTGTTCGCTGGCATTGTTTTCAAGTTTCATATGCACGTGCACAACTAGCAAAAGATATAAATTTGCATCAAAAAGAACTCTCGATTGCTTTTCGAAGAAATATCCGGAATATGCTAATAATTGGCTTGTGTCACCGATAGCAGTGAGAGCCGAAACGATGAACGTCACCGCTCATCGTGTAGGATACAATACTTAATTATCTTACTCGGGTTATAACATCACAGAAACTCTTACAAAGAATTGATCTGATGTTATGATGTATCACTAATCTCTTTACCCGGTAATTAGCATATTCCCGAGATATAACCGAGGGTCCTTTTTGATGCAAATTCTATCTTTTTGCTAAATGTGCACGTGTATATGAAACTTGAAAACAATGCCAGTGAATAATGAGGCCGCTCACTTGTAAACACAAAATCTCGGGGAAAAATTGGTTATATTTGAGGCCCTTTTTAAACGCCTTCCCTGTTTTCAATGTTCTTGAAACTTGCAGGGATTATTTATTAATAATTGATCTCCAGATTGTCAAATTTATAAAAAAATTTATCGAGCGGTTTTTTGAAAAATGCGAAATTTGTAGGCATGGACCAAATTACGTCCAAAAACTATAACAAAAGCAGCTGAATGCAAGTCAATAAAATTCTTCTTACTCGCGATCGCTCAGAGCAATTCCCCCCTTTTTTTGTATGCAGTTTTCAATGCAATCAAACCACTATAAAACTCCTGGTACAGAGAAACACAAAAATAAATAAAAAGCGTAATGGCGTCATTACGTTGCCATGGCGACTCCGATTGCAATAAAACCCAGATCATAAGAAATTTCCGTCATTATATAACACAGTTGTGGTAACCTTTTTCCCATATCTTTACTCACGCCGACGTAGTTAATGCTCAAACGTGGGAGGTATCTCCCCCAAAAAATCCAGTCGAGCCACCTTAAATAGCTTAAACCCACACAAATGCTCAGGAGTCAATTCACTGAAAAATGTGGGATAGACTTCATAGACTACAAATTATAAACGTTACAACGACTTAAAACTTTTTTTAAAACGGCCGACTAGGTCTCGAAAAGCTACGAGACTGTCGGTAGAAGAAACGAGAAATCTTTCATATTTAGAAACGTTTCGGCAAATATCAAGAAAATAATAAAAGGCGCATCAAACTTCATTCAAGCGGTATTCAAGGCATGAATTATAGGAAAAAGTCAGAATAATCAAAAGAAAGGCGAGAAGTGTCTGAAGGCTGCCATGGAACAGTTTATCAATGACAGTCTTCAAACACTTTTCGCCTTTCTTTTGATTATTCTGACTTTTTTCCATAATCTATGCCTTGAATACCGCTTGTATAAAGTTTGGTCTACCTGTTTACATTTTCGTTATTTTCGAAGCAAGACTTTCGCTTTTCTTTTTTTTTTTTTTAATTTTACAATGCCCGACGGAAACGGGCGTTTATTAGAGAAGACGCGTTAAAAGAGGGCTCATGTAGCACTACTCTGAAGAGAAGTCACCAATGGTGCCCTGACTCCAAACAAGACAATTGAAAGAATGACATATCATTGTTTCCTGCGACCAATCAGGAGAGACCTTACGAGCAGCTCCTACACTACCCGTTTAAAAGAGAGAGGTGACGGGTGACAAGAGCTTTTTTTCTTATACGAATCCTTCTAATTTTCTGCGGCCGTGGCAATCGCTACTTTTGAGATATACGGTTGAAAACTAACAGGTTACCTTATTTTAATATGCTCTTTAGGCTCTTGCTAACAAAATTTTTTAAAAACGAACTGTTTTCGTGTTTACTGAAAGTTGATCACGTGATCAACTACAGGATAGATCAACTAATGCGAGAGGCCCATTAGAAAAAGGACAGCAAACCGTTATTCAATTCATTCAGTTTCTTGTTTGACTAACAGCAGGCGTATTTCATCTTCTTCAACGTCAAGTTCAAAGTTAGGATAGCTAAAGGGGTTCTGTTATCGACGTTGGGATATGAATCGATATACTCCACTATTCTTAAATTCTCTTGATATTTTTGCCGTGAGCATATTAGTTTTTTGAGCTTGTTACAGTTATGAGAATATACGCCTCTCTCTTTTAAACGCATCCTCTCTAAACGCCCCAGGGTAGACCCCTCAAATTATATAGACGCTTGATCATTTGGATGTGCTTTTAGTTTGGTCACGCTCCAGGACCAATTTAGTCGCAGACTGGTCAAAGTTTTGACAGGTGAATTCATTTTGTTTACCGACAACTGAAACGTCGTGTACTTTTAAGTTTTAAACTCTTTATGTCTTGTTCAGAGCTGGTTTGATGGTTTGTTTACTTGTTTGTGGTTGCCAGGAGGAGGAGGAAATCGAGAGCGTAAGCTTAGATGACAGCGTTTTGGAAAGTTCACACAGGCTTTTACTGACCTAATTAATTGTCTTTCAGGACCTGTTTCTCAGGTATCAAGGTTGATTTTTACTGTTCTCAGTGTCTGGTTTACTTTCTTTATGATGCCGGGCGCAATTATTTCCTGTCACTTAATAGTTACGATACATGTTTTCAAGATTTGACTGAGACATTCAATACACGGGTTCCTATCACAGGTTGTAAACAGTTATTCTGGTTGCCATTTAAGTCAAACGAACAAGTTCTTTATATAGTTGTAAAAAAAGGATTAAGCGAAAGTCTTGCTTCGAGGAACGTTAATCTATGAGAGCCTTCAAACACTTTTCGCCTTTCTTTTGATTATTCTGACTTTTTTTCCATAATCTATGCCTTGAATACCGCTTGAATAAAGTTTGGTCTACCTGTTTACATTTTCTTTATTTTCGCCGAAAAAGATTTTTATATTTATGAAAGAGTTCTCGTTTCTTCTACTGACAGACTCGAAGCTTTTCGAGCCCAAGTTAGCCTGAAACGTTGATGTAACGTTTATAATTTGTAGTCTATGCGGAAGTCTATCGCATATTTTTCAGTGAATGCACGGCTGAGCATTTGTGTAGGTTTAAGCAATTTAAAGTAGCGGAAAAAGTATAGTGTTGTCCAAGTCAGTCCTAAAGGAAAACGACGGTATCTTATGGCAATTTTTTCCATTAGATACTGTTATGCTTAAGTGTATCCAAAGTTGAATTTACACATAACTGGGTCTGATAGAAAGAAACAATAATAAACTTACGGCGAACGCAAAAGTGGGCCAGCTTTTTCTTTTAAGTCTTTTCTTTAGCCAGCATTATATTCATGACTCTAACATCAGTAACCTGTAAATTAGCTAACGAAGAGTATCGTGGATAAAAACGATTTTTTTTTCCTTTATATTATCAGTCAGTTTCTCTCAGTTACCTCGAACTCTAAATTAAATTTCACGCAAATCACTTTCCCCACCAGCGACTTTGGACCCGTGACCGCGACATTGGACCCGCGACCACGAAATTGGACCTGCGACCGCGACTTTAGACCCGCGACAGCGACATTGGACCCGCGTCCCGCGGCCATTAGTCAAAATCTATATTAATAGCATTCACGAAGTCGATCGCGTCGCTGTCAGTCGTGTTGTCCTGTAGCTTCCTGTTGTTGGTTTGTTCACGGCCAAAACCTCTTCTCGCACGGTTGAACTATTTACGAGACCCCCTAAAGCCAATGTTCCTAATTTTCTTCCTTTCTTCCCCTCTTTTTTCTTTTTTTTGTTCCTACCACGCTGTTTAATTATTGTAAATGCGTTACACAACCCCTAAAGAGAAAACGAAAAGTCTTCCGGACAGAAGATTTGGTCACAACTGTCACGTTTCTCGTCTGAGGGGGATTTTCCATAGGATCCAAGTAAAGCCGCAAAAAGCTAAGAGAAAAATTATTTTTCAAATCGACACTAAATCAGTACAGAGTCTTTAAAAAGTCAAGACGAACTCTTTTCATTCAACACATTTATCTTGTTTATTCATTGTAGTTGCTACCACTTGGTTATCATTTACACGATCATGGACGACACAGCGCCCCCCCCCCCCCCCCCACCCCCTCCCTTTTTTAGAGACTGAGAGAGAGCCATGAGACTTAAAGATTGTGCGACGGATTACAGTGTTATTTGCGATTTTATCATCTTAACGTTTAATCGATATCGTAAACAAGTACAAAGTGGAGTGGTTGGTAACCCGATTTGTGTTTTGTGTTTCTTTTAATTTTGCTTTTATGGTAATCCAATAAAAAATTACTGTGTTATTCAGTGTATTTCTGAGTTTGACGGTTAATTGTTCGATAAAAATTCTTGCAGTTCTTGGCTTATTCGTTTGATATGGTCTTAACTGAGTGTTGAAAGACTTGCCCTTCCTTATCATCATCAATTATTATTATTATTATTGTTTTTATTAACTTGCATTGTATACGGGTCAAAGATGATGTTACCAGTGTTCTCACCAATAGCGTAGCTTCACCATTCGACATTTTCCCACACATGACCCGCACTGAATCAATCCCGGTTTGGAATCCACGCGTCATCACCATGAAGAGCTTCAGCTTTAGATTCTTTTTCTATGGTTGACAATTTACTTTTTAAAATAACTCAGATGATTAAAACGATTTTGTTCCATTTTACTCCAACGAGGGCGAAAAGTAGAGTTAAACATTTAGTTTGAACTCATTCATTTTTAGTAAATTACACATGTTAATCTGTCTTACTGGTTCACACTTTGCCGGGTCGGGCGCTTCAAAGCAGAATCCCCGAATATGTTAAAGTAATTTACAATATTTTCAAAACTTCGCTGCTAAGATTCTTACTGGCGTTAGGAAATATGAAGACTACACCAGCACGTAAAGAATTTGTTTGGTCCTCTATTGAAAGACAACTTCGAACCAGAGTCGCAGTTATGGTGCTCCACCTTACCCATCTGAAAAACTGTCAATTTGCTCGCAAGTCCATGTAGGTATAATCCTGGGTATAATACAACACAAAATAATAAACTCAATGTACTTTTCTGTGGCACCAAGACAGCGTAAAGTTCCTTTTCCTATCATGCAGCATTTAAGACATATAAGGCCCTAAGCTCAGACACAAGAAATCCAACATCACTGCAGAGCGACTTCAAAAAGGAGATTAAAATGAAGTATTACGTTTATTATTTGATTTTATATATTTTTAAATTTTAGATTTTACGCTTTTTCAAATTAATAAACTTTAAGATTTTATGGTTTTTTTAAAATTAATTCTGAAAAGAGCCTGTGGGGAATAAGTAAATAATTCAAATATTTTACTGTATGATTTTCTGCTAGTAGCATTCGTCGTTGATTAGACGAACGCGGTAAGATTAAAAGAAATATATAAAATTCTGCCTGCAGGGAGGGACTTTATAGTTAATCGCTCCTTTGATTCAATTTGATGAATACGAAGCTGAGAGAATTCTTTATTCCTTTCGTAATCCTAAATTATTTAAAAGGCCTTGATGATATATATTGTTCTTCAGCTGTTAAGTACTTCGGTAGCGTTTGTCATAGCCTAACACCGTTTACAATATTTCTGATCAATAATGAAGTTAGGCGAAAATGGTTAAATCGCAAATCCGCGAAGGACTTCGGATCAGTCTTTCAGGCATAAAAAGAAAAGAATTGCAAGGCAAGTAATAAGATCGTTTGAATAATGGTAAATACAGATAATATGGAAGCGCATTGGCTTTTATGTGTAAGAACGGTTTATAAAACTAGGCAGTGTTAAAGTGATTCAAGGTTTTTGCCACTCAGTTTGTCACTGATCGGGGCCGAAGTTGAAGCAAGCCAATTTAGCTGTATTCTGGTGATCATTCATACTTAATTTAGTTAAGAGCAAGTGCATAAATTTTGAATTAATTGTTTGAAATAGGAAGTTTTCAACAAATTTCATTATAAACTGGATATTTTGGTTATTTTTCCAGCGATCGGTGCTTTTTTGCCGGTGATACCGGCACCAAATCAAGACACCAAAGATACACCGTTCACTGATGATTGGTAATGTTTAATTCTTCTCTCTTTCAACCGTCAAGGTTTCCATAGCGGAAACCTCTGAAACTAAATACAACACGCAGCACATGATTATCTATGCAATCTTTTTTTCACTCAGGTCTCTTATTCGCTCGCTTGAAAACAAATAAAGCCTCCGGTGACATCAGTACAGCTGGGATTCTATCCACTCAGTGCCGTAAATATCAACGGCCCGGAAAAATGGCGACATCCACACAGCCACATCACCGACTATTCCCTGAAAACATCGAGTTAAATGTCGGGGGAAAGTTTTATTCCACTTCAGTCCTTACGCTGACGAGGGAGCCAGACTCGCTTCTTGGCCGCATTTTCAGTGGGAGGCAGACTGTAGACAAAGACGGAACTGGAAAATATTTCATTGATCGCGATGGAGCGCTCTTTCGTTACATTCTGGATTTTCTCCGAACAAAAAGGCTTCATCTTCCGGAAGACTTTTGCGAAATTGCGAGGCTTAGAAATGAGGCCGAGTTTTTTGAAATACAGGGTTTAGAGCTACAGCTCGATTTGTACAGCAGAACACGGGAAAGAGCCGCCACGATAGTAAACGAACGCTTTGGTTACATCACGTTACACATTCGCAGTACTTACGCATTCGGAAGAGTCGGTCAAGCAGATGTGAATTTTCGCAAACTGCAAAGAATCGTAGTGTGTGGAAGAGTTTCTTTGTGTCGTGAAGTCTTCGGAGAAACTCTTAACGAAAACCGGGACCCAAACCCCGAGGGGAACAGGTACACAAACAGATTTTATCTCAAGCATAATTACGTTGAAAAGGCATTTATGCGACTTCAAGATTGTGACTTTCAACTGGTTTCAAGCAGCGGTGGTGAAAGTGGAAACTGTACTACTGACAGCATTAAAAGCGATGAAGACAAATGGGACCATTTTACCATCCATGTGTTCTTGCGTCGATAAAGAAGAATGAAATGACGCATTGGAAATTAAAGATTAAAAAGGGCAAGACCTTGAACAAAACAAAACGGTAAAGAAACTGAGCAGTTCATTTCAGAAAGGACTTTTTGTATCTAATAGTTTCAGTTTGCCTAATATGTGGCAACATAAATAACCTTTGAGTTGTGTGAACCGCTTTAGTCTTTGGTTTAATTACAGAAAATAAATCATATGCACTGTGAGAAAACTTCACCAAAAAGGATGTTTTTTCCAGGACTGATTGAAATATTCGCTTTTGAAAATCCGCACAAGTGAAATATATAGCCGTTGCGGCCCGCATATAGCCTGAATTGCATCCGATTACTTCGAGCTCGTTATTACTCCCTGAGGAGAAAACGACTCGAAGCAATCGGATGAATTTCAGGCTAGCCCGCATACTGATTCGTAGCGGCGCTCTACACTTAAAAAGATCGACATGATATTAAATGAAATCGATTTATGTCGTCTATATTCTAAGACGAGCGTAAATAAATAACACGAACCGGGAATAACCAATACGATTAATGACTGTCGTTAACAGTTTGGCAAATAATTACCATTTACTTGCAAATTTTAGAGTTTTAAGACATTATTACTAAGTGAGTAACAGAAAATTGTAGCCAGAAGCGTTAATTCTTAATTTGACGTCAACGAGAAAAACCTTTATCGTTAAGTTATCAAAATTTCAGCTGCTTTAGGAAATTTGAAAGAGAGTTTGCCGGTAAATTGATTTTAAACCAAGTTGTCACAACGTTGAGACATGTCAGTCCTCTTTTCCTAATCTAGATTAATCTCTCTCAGGAAAGAATATTTCCTTTTTTTCAAGGCAGTATGGACGAATCGAATATAAGAGAACGTTGTCAACCTTTTTTAATGTTAATTCTTAGTGGCGTCAAGAGGTAGAGGAAGTTTCGAGTGACGAAGGAAATTAAAAGGCAAATACAATAAAAGCAGGTGGAGTAGGAGACAATTGAGTACCAGCTGACATGACGGTTGTGTTGAGTACATCGAGAAAGACATCCTCAGAGGATCTGAATGGGGGTATCTTCGATAACACTAAACACTTTGGGGCTCTGTAACAGGACACAGTTAAATTTTAGGCCTTTTAACACTAACAGTAAAAAAATCAGAAAGAAACAAAAACGGCTCCAGCATATCAAGGAGTTCTCGGCCATTTTCCGATTATAATTATTTCAGAAGATTTCAGAAGATTCCCAAACTTGTTAAGATTGCCGAAGACCACCGTAAATGCCCGAAGAATGCCGAAGATGTCCTAAGACTACCGAAAATTCTCGACTTTATTTGCGCAGGTTCTATTCACTTGTGGATTTTATCTTTAATATTTTTTTAGTGGGAGAAATCCTCCCTGCTTATATGAAAATTAGAGTCAATAACTTTTATTGACAGGTTGGTTACCACAAAATGTCGGAGAAAGAGCCTTCATAAAGCCATCCACGATTACCCATGTACTTTGCCCCGATTTTTATAGAGACGAAAACTCTGAAACTGTTAGTGAGCGTCGATAGCAACTGAAAGAGATCTACTCTCGTTGCCCTTAATTTCGAAATGAACATAACCGTTATTTGTCACGTCTTGAAGCCTCGTGGTGTGTACAGTAGAACCTAGCTCGATAACTCGAACTCGGTCCGGATAACTGGAATTCCCCGCTAACTTGAACCAAATTTCTTTTCCCTCGATCAAAATTTCATTGAAATTTACCCCGATAACTCGAATTCCCGGCTAACTTGACCTCTTTTCGTTTCCCTTCAGAGTTCAAGTTACTGGGTTCTACTGTAGTCTACCTTTTCTTCGCTAAAACGGGCGGCAGCCACAGTTTAACTGAAATAAACTCGTCATCACGGACTCCTTTTTATTACCCCATGCCAACAGCACAATTTCGCTGTTAAATGACAATTTAAATTTCTTCTTCTCTGTCTTAAGACAAACTTTCTAGTCTCGCTTACATAAATAACGTTCGCCTACTCATCGTGCTTCCAAATATTTTCCATAGAGTTCGTTCTACAATCATTTTTAGGCAGATTTAGCACCCTGGCTAAATCGAAGCCCCTATTAAGAAGTAACCAGAAAAAGCGCATGAATAGTCTTATGGCAGCCGGGGTACAAAGGCTATGCAACGTCAAAACGCGAAAGCACGCGCAAAGAACTGAACGCGACCTTGGGTGCTTAATTTCCCGCTCTGCTATTGGTCAAGCCACTTTATCGATTTGCGCACGTCGCCTTCTCTTTGCTAACTCTACCTAAACTGTCACCAAAACTATAAACTTTATATAAAGACATGCCATCATTTTGGCCACTAACATGCAGAAGTTGATAGCATTTTCTCTAATCTGTATTGACTATTCTCAACGAATCATAATTGCAACCTATTTTATGTGATTCAGTTGAAACGTCATAAGATAAGCTGTATTTCATTAGTTTTATGTCTTTTTGTCTGTGGCCTGAGCGTATGAAACTTTGTGGCTTTGTGTTGCAGGGGCCAATAAGGTTGGAGGTAGTATGAGTTAATGCTAGGAACCAATGAGATTTTGGCATCTAAACAAGACATTGTTAAAGGTCAAAGAAGGGCACTTTGAGACCTCCATCTTGTTTCTTCTCAATTGTTCGTCTTTTCTAACGGCTAAAGTTTTTAAGAAGCATAACATGTAAATATCTCTATGATTCAAACATTGAATACAGTGATGCAGCTGTTTAAGGGTTCAAATTTTAGTATGCGTGCTGCTTCAAGACATTTCTGGCCCAATTCGGCCATCGCGAACGGTACAACGCATGTATTTCATAATTTATGAGTTCTGTTTCACCAACTTCTAGGTAGAGTATAAAAGTCATATATTTTTCAGTTCTTCCCGTGAAACGTCAATAATTGATATTAGATATGGACTTTACCTCGGAAGTATGCGGCCTATAAATTGTGGTTTTAGAAGTTTCAAAGAAAACGCTTATTTTTTAGCGGAGCCTCCGCAAATCGGCTCGGCGGAGCCCCATAGCTAAGAGAAATGGGAAATTATCCATGCGAGAAAATTTGGTTATGACGTCAGCATACGCCTACCCGTACGTAAGGACTGGCAGGGAGGTACTAAGTAGACTCTGCAGAGGTGGGGGTTGGGAATCCAAGACATGTAGCTTGCGTTTGTCTTAGCGAAACTTTGGCCAGTTAACCTACAGGCAGCCAGTGTAGTTTTTCCAATGTTAAAAAAGGTATTAAAATTCCGTTTGTTTGACTGACGACAAAAAACTTTAAAAAATATAGTTTTAAGGATGTGCTTTTAGCTTGGTCACGCTTTTTAAAAAATTCACACCAAGTACACCCAAAGGTGACATTACACGGGACGATTCGCAACGACCATTTTTAGCGCAATACATCCTTGCAATGTTGGAACAATGTTGCAACTATTTGAAACACTGTCGCAACAATGTTGCAGCCCAGTGTGGCGCTAAAAATCGTCGTTGCGAATCGTCTCATGCAACATCACCTTAACTTTGAGGAGCAACGGTGGCGTAGTGGTGAGAGCACTCGCCTCTCACTTATGTGGCCCGGGTTCAAATCCCGGCGTCGACATCATATGTTGGTTGAGTTTGTTGTTGGTTCTCTCCTTTGCTCTGAGAGGATCTGAGAGGTTTTTCTCCGGGTACTCCGGTTGTCCCGTATCCTCAAAAACCAACATTTCCAAATTCCAATTCGACAAGGAATCAGGTAAACGAAGAACCACTTTGTGGATGTGCTACCTCCAAATCGTTAGTATTTATTCATTTATTTATAACTGTTCCATTCGGGATCCGATAGAAGAAAACATAATAAACTTATGGCGAATACAATAGTCGGCCAGATTTTCTTTTAGGTCTTTGCCATTTAATTAAGGAGCTTTAGCAACCACGACGGCTACGGCGACGGCAACGAGATCGTCAAGAAGCAATAGGTTTGTTAAGTAAAACAACAACTTTGCACCTGCACCACGCTTTTTTGTACATTTCTTTACCATCGTTGCATGACTTCGACGTGAAAATGCCTAACTGCACGTTTTATGGAGGACGTAAACGAGCGACGACGAATTTTTCTTTCTCTATCTAAACTTCACTGCGGTCCCCAAAAATCAATTCCTGGGATACATTTGACACTTTCAGCGAATAGTCCAGTTTCGAATTAAAAATTACCGCTGAATACAAACATTTAGGACACATTCATACAGGGTTAGCCTCGACGTAAAGTAAAATATTCAGAAATTCTGGCAAGTAAGTGTTTGAAATTTGAATATACACGATAGACAGAGTAATAAACAGGTCTTTTCCTCGTTGGAATTTGTGAATACATTACTTCAGATGGAGGCTAAGGCTGTAAAAAATGCGTCTTCACTTCTTTAATTCAGCGGTCACAGCGAACTCGAAAATGGACTATTGACATAAATGCAATAAGTTTGACGAAACGCGAATTCATCTTAAAGGTGACGTTTTCGCCGGCGTCGCCGTTGTCGATGCTAAAGCTCCATTTTGACTCTAGAAATCGTAACCTGTAAATTGGCTGCTACCAAAGAGCATTGTGCTGTAAACAAATAACTTTTAGCTTGATGGGAGATTTTGAATTTCAGGTGTTTTTTCTTAATACGTTATCTTAATCACCCAGCGCCCCCCCCCCCCCCCCCCCCGAAAAAAAAAAACCTTCAAAAGGAGAATTACTTTTACTGGCTTAAAGTTTCTTTTACTTGAGTTAGGAGAGGTTTCTTTTACAGGTCGCTGTTTTATTGATAGTTAAGTAAATCAAGTCATTTCTCCTCGATCAAAAACAAGATCTTGGATAAGGACTGGGGCTAAGTGACACTTCTGGTCTTCCTTATTTATCTGTAGCACGGTGTCCTGTATTGTGATCTGTGGAATGTGACCTGTAAAAAATACCTGCTGTTTGAGTTAATGTATTTTAATACCAAATAAGTTCATCCTGTAAACAAGCTTTACTCTTTCGCTTACAAAGTTCAATAGACCTTTTTCGTTGCACCAAACATGAATTAAGTGAACAACATGACACATGCTTGCTGCGTAGGAGTCATTATTAGTCATTGAAACGTATTTTCTTTACGCAGGGGCTTTAGTAGAGATGCGTAACTTTAGCAGAAACAATAGCGTTACATGGGGAATAAAATTGGAAGAAGCCAGTTGACAAAGTAATTAGATATTGTCTAATGGAGTGGAATAACATGAGATGAGTAAAAATATATTTCGGCATTGCTTTGGTATTGTGTTCAGATATATTGCTGTTGGTGGAAAAAGACGACCTCTTGTGCTTTATCAGAATTCTCATTCGCCAATGGCGGATCATGCGTTGTCGGTGGCACGTGACAGACCAAACCACATGAACAGCTCGTGCTGAGATTCGTACCATGGCCACGTGATGCATAATATCAGCTGTAGAAATATCTATGCTGTTTCTCACTTTAAGGAAATTTAGGTCGAGCTGTATCTTTTAACAATGTGGCATGGCGGAAGGTGATAGTTCGTCCTGAAAAGTTTCCCTGAAAATAGATATATCAAATTATGCTAATACAAATTAAATAGGTTTATTTATTGTTCAAAGTTACTAGAGCTACTAACCAGTGAAAACCCTAACTGTCAAACAATGGGAAATAATGATAAACAATGATAAGTTATTGTTTTCTGCGACCAATGAGGAAACACCTTACGAGCAGCTCTTACATAACTGGTGAAAAGGCCTCAATGTCTAGTTTCACCTGACATGTCCCCAGTCGTCTCTTCTCATTTGTAGGCGGTCAAGGAAAGGTCGCGGGAGACTATGATGAGACAAAAGAGACGAGTGGGGACGGACAAGTCAGTAGTTTCACTATTTTTTTTTTTTAATCACTGAACGGCAAACATGAACGAAACGACTCTTTCTTCAAATCGTCACTCACCTCCAGGAAAAATTAAATAATTTTCTGTTTTGTACCATTTGTGATAAAACAAAGAATAAATAATGTATGGTCTTGAAATTTCTGTTGAACACGGAATTACTTTTATTTTAGTGAGCAGCTTCTTGACTCTTCATCTCAGGGATTCTTGGAAATGAACGTGTTAACGCCACGACAAAAGCTAAACGGGTTAGTTTAAACTGATCAGCATCGCCTTTTCTTTCATTACCTTCCGTTAGGATTCCGAGGAAGGTTAGTCAAGTTCACCCGCAAGATATTTTTCCCATTCTCCAAGTCGCTGTTCTCGTTCCTGATCTGTTTCTTCCACTTTGTAACTAGTTACACCGTCCCATCGCTCAGCTGATATTCTGCGACCAGCAAACCACCGTCCATTCATCACCTAAAAATAAACTTTGTTAACACCAGTGTGGCTTCTCTGGCCGGCAGCATGAGCTCAACTGGAACATACCCATGACAGAACGAGCGAGAAACGTTAGTTAGGATCATTATAAGTATAATCGTCCGGGTGAACGTGGTATCCTGAATAGGACTGTTGTTGCTGACAGTGACTGACTTTTCGACAACCTGTGCAGTAGTCATTTTCAGAGTTAAAGTGAGTTGTATCACGTCAGTTGATGGTATTAAACTTAGTGTTGTTGGTCGTCTGTCAGTTAAGCCGTGATGTTCAGTATTGGCTAAAATCGAAACACACCAATGACATTTCGAGCCTTCATAGCCAATAACATGACGGCGAAACGTCAGTGACTGTCAACAACATTCCTATTCAGGACCACGATCACCCGGACGATCATGCTCAACCTACTTTATGAAATGACTCCTGGCTTCAAGTCTTTTACAGTTACACTCATGTACTGTGGAAAAGTATCAAAAGCATCATGTAACATACTCACAGGTAAACAAGCGTCGGCTGCTTCAAAGGTTGCAAATGCCACAGAACAAACTCCCTCTTTGTTGCGCTAAATCATTGAATAAATATATAAAAATAAAACAACGTCAAACTAAAACGAGACAATCGAGAGGACAACAGTCCCTTTTACAAGGGACGATTTTACCATAAACCAGAGAACAATGTATGCATTAACTCCGGCAACAATGATTATCATCAATATTATTATCATATGTGTTATCGTCAAATTTCGTTGTACACGAATAAGGTTCTCAAGTAATGGAGACCTGTCTGCAACGGCTTCCTTTCACCGCTCACAGAGCTTTACTAAAACTTCCCAGCAAACCTAACCTTTGATTCAATGTTTGTGAGCCTGGTTGGAAACATACTTACATCAAATACAATCACTTTTCTCACTTCTCCAAATTTGTCCTCACATTCCTTTTTAAGGTCATTACGGAGGTCTGTAATTAGAACAGGATTTTTCTGCAAAAAAAGTTAACAAAATTATCAATATGATATGACGTAGTAATTTTAAGGTAATTCCAATTATCAGATTTTTCTTATGTTAGTTAAAACTAAGAATGTTGAATGAGAATGTTTGTCTGTCACCACTAACCTTAAAATCTTCAAGATTGAACATATTCTTAAAAACAATGATCCTTTCTTTCTTCTGTCTTGAATCTCTATCAAGCCAGTCCAGTAATCTGAAAAAATTAATCGCATTCTGTTATTATTATAATCCAAAATAACATGTACTGTGCAATGTTGGGCTCTATTAAGAAAAAAAAAAACATTAACATAGATTGCGGCTGAGAGCCGGCTTCTCTTATTTTTCTTGAAGCAAAGATAGTGGGGTACTACACGAGTGACAAGGATGCGAAACGCGAGAAACGAGAGCGTCACCAGGAGTAAAGAAATATATAGGTTGGCGTCTTTGCATCTCGCACGTAAACAAGTGTTACCCCGCTGAACGTGTTAATGAAAAAATAAGGGAAGGTTCACAGTCTACATATTATTGCAATGATAATAAATTTGGTTAAATGTAATTTAACTAAGTTATAACCACCACGAGCTTAGCGGTCAAGTGGTTCACAAGCATAGCGGTTAAGCGGTTCACAAGTTTAGCGGTCAAGCGGTTCATAAGCTTAGGGTAAAGCGGTTCACAAGCTTAGCGGTCAAGCGGTTCATAAGCTTAGCGGTCGAGCGGTCCACAAGCTTAGCGGTCAAGCGGTTAGTAAGCTTAGCGGTCAAGCGGTTCATAAGCTTAGCGGTCAAGCGGTTAGTAAGCTTAGCGGTCAAGCGGTTAGTAAGCTTAGCGGTCAAGCGGTTAGTAAGCGTAGCGGTCAAGCGGTTCATAAGCTTAGCGGTCCACAAGTTAACAAAGATCACTGGGTATCTTAACCTTGGTTATCGGTATTTATTGGTCATAGCAAATCATATCAAATCATTCCTTAGATTTAATACTATAAGTACCGCCCCGCTCTTCTTAAACTATAGAGGTACAATGGTAGCTAGCAAAATGTTCTCAAAGCAGGGCTTCTGATATTTCGCGGAAAAAAAAGCAAAATTTCGCGGGATTTTCAGGGGCAAATTCGCGGAAAAATCGGCCGATTTCGCGGGATTTTCGCGGGAGGAAAGTCAAAATTCGCCGGAAAATCGTTCGATTTCGCGGGATTTTAGCGGAAAAAAGTCAAATTTCGAAGGATTTTCAGGGGCAAATTCTTAGAAAAATCGGCCGATTTCACGGGAAATTGCGGGGGGATACTTCGCCAAGAAACAATCAGTAAAAAACAGCCGATTTTGCTGGATTTTTTTTTGGCAAATTTCGCTAAAATCGATCAATTCTGCGTCGATACGACCAGCGTTGTTTAACGCTTTTTTTTTTAACAGGGATAATCATTTGCTCTTTCAACAACAGTTTGCTCGAGAACTGAGCGAATGCCAAAGCTATTAACATTATGGTTAGTGCCCAGTTTTTCGCAACATTAATCTAACAACGCCTGGTAGTTTTGGGACGTTGTTTACTCGTTGCAGTGACGAAGTTTCAAGATAAATTTGGACGTTTGGGGTGAATAAAACAGGTCTAATGGCCAAGATAAGTATTAAATATGTTTTGCCGACAAGTATTTGGAAATATTTCTGGCGGATTTCGCGTTTTAGGGGGAATTTCGCGGGATTTCGCGGAAATACCTGAATTTCGCGGGTCCGCGACCGCACGAAATATCAGAAGCCCTGTCAAAGGATCAGTCACAGTGGAAAGTGCACTTCCAGCAAGTGGCTAGAGCGGGATCCAAACTCGGGAACGCCGGATTGGTATTGCGAGTCCTCGGGACACACTGATCACTAGAGGCTGGAGCGGGATCCAAACTCGGGACCGCCGGCGGGATTGGTATTTCGAGTCCGCGGGACACACTGATCACTTAGCCACGCTACCTCCTGGTTAGAAATTCAAAAATACTCACTTTTCTTGTCCTTTCCCCGCTTTTTTCTTTTTATTCTTTTTCTTTTTCTTTAGCGCTGGATTGTATTCACCTTTAAGATGAAATTCAGCCTGGAAAAAAGAGAAAGAAAGCTAAATTATTACCACTAAAGAATCTTAGCTAAAGTCACAAAACTGTTGCCAGGCCCGGTTCAGGTTTAACTTGTTTGATGAAGGAGGGTAAGCTAGAGAAAATTAACATTGAAAACGTTCTGATAGTATAACTTCTGGACAAAAAGATGTGCCAGATATATTCCTGTCAGGACAGTTTAGAGTCCAAGAAATTTTGATGAAAATACTTTACCTGTTCAACATGTACTGTGCTGCCTTTGAAATCTGCCTCATCTAAAAGTTTGATAGCTAGATCAACACTTTCACGCTGTAAAAGGAAGCAATTGTTTTCATGAATGGTATGGGCATACTGTGTCACTATATCTAGGGTATTCATTATGCTATTTGTGGTTCAACTTCTGTTATTTAAGGGCTTGAAATTTTTTCTTTTGTGTCTGGTGAAGAGACAAAAGAAATAAGAACTTGAAAATTGGCTGATAATTTCCAAAAAATTTGAAGTAGAAAATATTGTTGACGTTGAAGGAGTCAGTTCTAATAAAACTGCAGTACAGTGTCAATGAGGGATAGAAACATTAAATGCTTTGATTTTTGAAGAGAGTGACAGGGGTCACACAATAACAGCCAAAAAAACCGACTAGGAATACATGAAAGGTAGGTCTCCTTTATTAATTTTATAGAAAAAAAGTAAAACTAAAATGGTATTTAGCATTTGCAGACCTCAGTATTTTATTTTTCATACAAAGTCTCAAATTATTATGGTCGCTTGTAACGTGACACCGACTCTCTTCTGAGAAAATATACATAACACTCTTGTAAGGTAAGCTTGGGATGCCTGTGCTGCTACTTGAAACATATGACCATGAATCTTAACTCCGCAAGAGCATTGTTAGTGAGAAGAAAGTGTTCCAAATGTTGACTCAATGAATACTAGAATCTTAGGAGAACATGAACTACATGTAGTTAAAGATTAAATTTATATGTGGAAGTGAAATAGAATATTGTTATTTTAGTCACAGAAGCCAACTTGGATGTAAATCACCTTGAGATAACAGCATCTTCCATCACCTTTAATCTGTCCATTAGCATCCCTGTAAAGCTTTATTTTAGGCTTACCTACAACAAGAGAATTTAACATATATGAATACTGGAATTTCAAAGTACATTTCCATTATAAAGGCACTTAAGACTCTCAGTATTCATCTGGATTTACTGTTGTATTGTAATGCAGAGTTGGTATCTTGTTAGTCTTCCAGATATGGCATACGTAAATAATCATGCTGA
>OZ037775.1:567500-595000 GCA_964035525.1 Porites cylindrica | reverse complement strand
ACCAGAAAACAACAAAACATTTTCGTAAAGTTCCATCATTCTTTAATAAGGATGGTTAAATTGTTTGTGCTAAAAAACGCGAGTCAAAAACATACCCATCATGCATATAAATAGGTCATGGGCCACCTTAACTTTTTTGCTTTGTTTATCATTAGACCGCAAAACAGTAGGCCTTTTTCTCAAAATCAGATTTGCAACGTGCAAAGCACAGGCATGATATTTTTGCACAAAGCAAGTGGGCCTCACAAGCATATTTCCCCAGTCTCTCTCTCTGTTTTCACTCTCACTTCAGCCCTTTCCTTTGATTGCTTCTGCATGCTCTTGACCTAGGCAAAAATATAAGCTGTTTTGCAGTCCATTTATTTATTGACTGATTGATTTTTTCAAAAAATTGCATTTCATTGATTTACAGTATAGACTGATATAATTTAGACGGCTAAGCTCTAACTAGCCAATTCTGGTTCAGAAAGGTATAAGGTATGAGACTATAGAGAATTAGATAAGAAAACAGCAAAACCTCCAGGGTTTTTATATCCATTTTATGAGTCACAATCTACATGTAACTTCTTTTTGACTTTATGTGTTCCCTCAGTGCTTGTTTAGTGACAATCACTTTAGTAGGCACTGTATGCATAAGATATGTAAGGGGAAAGAAATACATGTAAGGTAATCAGATGTGTACGTGCAAAGATGTTACTAAGAAATCTTTCCTGGCTGGCAAACACTGTTTGTTTCTCAGTGCCTGAAACATTGCATCTTCCATCCCAGGGGCGGATCTAAGGGGAAGGTACATGCAGGGGGGATGCAGCCCCCTCCCCCCTCCACTCCTGAGATGACCTGTGCCTTAGTTCTGATACAACTGGTATTCTGTGTTAAAATTTGCTTACATCACCAATCTTTATAGTGGTGCACCCCCCGTCCTAACAAATATCCTGGATGCGCCCCACCCCATCATCCAGGAAATGCATGATATAGAAATTAGTCTATTGTAACAGTCATTAGTTTGCATCTAGCCTTTTGATTGACAGAAACTTGTTTTAAGCGTTAGTAATTAAATTTTAAAAAGTAATGGTGTATATAACTTGTATGAACTGATAATTGGGAAACTAAATGTATAAATACCTTAGGAAACCAGCCTTTTTTGTCTGAATCCCACTCATAAACAGTCCCATCAGACGGGTCCACATATGTCAGCTCGTCATTTTCGGCTCTACTTTCCGCGCTCTTGGCCTGTTCTTTGAGCTCCTCTAAAAATTCTTTAGTATCTGAATTACTCATTTTCAAAATTTGGATGAAGGAACTTAAGGTTTTACAGGATAAAAATTACCTCAGTGCACAGCAACTGCACGAAGTTTAACCAGTTGATGTTTCCCGTCATATAAAATGTACTGAAGGGTCAGAGAGGCTTGGTAGCAAAGTCCTCAACATGGCGGTCACATGAACAACGCGAATACAGCTGTAACGCTAATTTTTATAAAATCTTCGACATAACTACGAGTGGCTTACTACTAGCATTCACTACCTAGCTTGTCAAGGTAATGGTACACAGCTACGGCTATTGTATTACATTGGTTGCTCAATGCTACCGCGACTACAACAGTGCGAGTGCGAGCCCTCTTTACGCAGCAATTTCATACTTTTTATCACAAACAGTTTAACATGTGTGCATAATAAATTTATGGGGTAACGCGAAAGTCTTTGGGGTTACGCGAAAGTCTTACCAACTACCTTCCTTTTGTAAAAGCACAGGGCGACCACACAATCTGTTTGTGTAGCCGATTGTTTTTATATAGTAAATGTACTAGGTTTACCGTTTGCCTCACCTATAGCGATATATCGCTATAAACAAACTATGTATATAAATCAATGATAAATAAACCTTGAATTAGCTTACCTGTGGTATATAGTTGTCCTTTTGCCTCAAAAGCGTTTTTTTTGAGCGATTTTGAAGGAGTTTGAGTTTGCCATTGACTGTTCCTTATAATGGAAGGACAAGGGTGGAATCCATGTTTAAAGGGCTCCAGCACCGCAGCGATTTTTCCCCCCAAAATCGCATCGTTCTGCTTTCAAACTTCGTAGCAAAAAGGTTGAAAGATTCACGTTTGTCCTTGTACCTTCCGATCGAAAATCCATCCAAACGTCCCGGGGCTAGCAGTCAAAGAAAATTAAAATCCCACAGTATTCGAGTGGCAGGAATGCGTAGCAAGATTCATACGTGCCAGCAAGAAACCGTCCTGCTGATTGCCTCTTTTTGATTGGATGCATTGTTAAACAATAAACACTTACCAAGTCTTCTTTAAATCAGTTATTATTTAACTATTTGGTTAACGACATCCAATCAAGAAAAAGGCAATCAGCGGGAACAGTCAATGGCGAACTCAAGCTCCTTCAAAATCGCTTAAAAAAACGCTTTTGAGGCAAAAGGACGACTATATACCACAGGCAAGGTAATATGATTTATATACATAGTTAGTGATATATCGCTATAGGTGAGGCAAATGGTAAATCCAGAACATTTACTATAAAATAACAATCGGCTACAGAAACAGACTGTGTGGGCTCCCTGTGGTGAAAGCTGAAAAGCAGTGTTCTACAAAAACTTGAAGTAATAAATTCCATGACTGCACAGATAATCAATGAGAGTGTTTTGGCAATCTCAAGAAAATACTCATTGTTGCATGGCCAAGCCGTGCAAAAACCAAGAAATTTATTGAAACCTAAACTACTATGGGAAACTTCTTAAAATCATTTATTTATTTTAGGTAATGCATGATTATTTGTACTGATCATGGCTGTGTCATTTCACACCCGTGGTCGTCATGGATATGCTGTAAAGTTTTCACCATACTTTGGTCCCAGACTTCTCTGTGCCACCTCACAGCATTATGGGATTGCAGGCAAGTCATGCATGTGACTATTAATATAATTTGGCAGTTAATGAATGAGGCTGAGTAGGATATGAAGAATTAAGCAGATCGAGGTGGGTAACACCCTCTGAGGACACCTCCTAACCACAATATAAACAGTTTAACTTTTTAATTTGCAGGCCGGGGTACTCTCTATATTTTGGATGTTCTTCCCTCTGCTGTTCAGGTACTAGGAAGGTATAATGATTTTATGAACATAATTAATGCTATTTTATTATTATATTATTAACTGCTCTTCAAAAAGTTCCTTAGCTCACTAACATGTATGCATGACTGTGTATTTACAGTAGTTGTTTTTCATGATAAGAGATGTAAGAATTACGGTATTGGTCAGATTTGTGAGCCCTACTTTGTGCTGACATCTCACTGGATTTCAGTGATTTTGTACAAATAGTTATGGTGAGTCCTGGGACTCAACTTATGAAAAATCATGAGCCCCAGTCCATAACCATTGAGTCCCAGTTCAAAAACGTGAGTCTCAGGGTCTTCATGTAACCACACAGTTGGTCTAAAGAGAGACTCCAAAACTCTGCATTACAGTTTACTGAAATAAAAATATACTCCAACTGCCACAAGAACAGCCCGCCACAGAAATCACACGAACAGGATGTTCTAAAAAAACATCTTCAGATTGATCAATCGATCTTTCTGTCCTATGGGACACATACCACAAATTATTTTCGCTGTTGGGTATTTTTATGCATTAGGGATGCAGGGTGCAGTCAGGTAACAAAATCACTGGGATTTATATATTATTTTATATATTTATATAATGATATATTGCATTATTCTTTTACAACTTTGTTCCTCCCTGCAGGTGGGAGTGGAGTGAGGGTCTTTTTGACTGCTCATGGAGTGAACACAATCCAGATTTTAATGTGACGGCCAGTGGAGATGGTTCACTACAGGTCTGGGATCTTAAAAACCCAAAGGTAAATATTATTCTCACATTAAATGTTATAAGACAGCTCTTCATTTGCCTGCCATTGCATTCAAATTATAACATTAGAAACTAACTTCTAATAAAACATGTATAATCTATTTAGGGTCCAGTAAAAGTTTTCAAAGAGCACAGTGCAGAGGTAAATAAACAAATTAATTCATTGTTTTGAAAAAAAAAAGATAATGATAACCAGTGTATCTAGTTTTTGTCTTAGTGGTTACATTTTAGTTTGACACTCGGATAGTTTTCTCACAGGTTTATGGAGTTGACTGGAGTTGTAGTCGGCAAATTGATCAATTTCTGAGTGCATCATGGGATCATAGCATAAAATTGGTACTGTAAAGTTTGTAATGTACAAATGTAAAATGTAAACTGAAAATGTTTGTTTTGCTTTAGTTAATTATAACACCACATGTAGTAGTTATAAGACAGTGGACAGTGGGGTTTCTTTAACACACTGTACAGTGTCACTTAAAGGTCTTTCATAGCTCATAAATAACATCATGTTATACTAGATCATGCTACCATTGCCAGCTAAACAAAGTTTTTGATAGCTTTCTGAAAAGTCTTATAAATGTAAATGTTTGATAACATTAATGGGTTCCTTATAATACAAAACCAATCAAAATCCAACGTAGCAACATCAGGACAATTTTCAGTGTAAGATTGGTATACCAAATATTTTATACCATAATGGTACAATGTAAATATTTTACATCATGTACAGCTTTATTTCTGATACAGTGGGATCCAAAACAGTCACAGTCGCTGGCAACATTTACTGATCATGAACATGTGGTCTACAGTGCTGTATGGTCTCCTCATATAGCAAGAACATTTGCTTCAGCTTCAGGTACAAACTTCTTTTTATTTCTTTATTCAAATGTTTCAAATGTGTTAATTTATTAGAAATAAATTACCAGGATAAAATTCTTTGTATATACAGATATTGGTGGGCAATTAACATAAAATTTTACCCATTCGTTCCTTGTGGAGCTGTTTTCTGGTCACTCATCATCACCATTATTGGTCAACCAAAAAGCAGTTGACTGTAAGTTGCTCCAACTGGCTAATGGTCTTGGGCAGTGTACACAATGTCATCCTCTGAGAAATGCTTTTTGGGGTCGATTCTGGTCACTACCTGGCTGAAAAAAAACAAAAATGCCCCAAATGCTGTCTATGAGTTAAGAACTTCACAGGCTTCTGTTTATTGAAATTTTTGTGTCAGCTGTACTTGGTTTTTTTGTTCTTCACTGGCCTGTTTCATTGAATCATACTAATTTGGATATGGTTTGAGAATCTCTTCCCCCGGCACAAGTTAGATGTCAATGATCTCTTAGACAGTTTGAAGTGAAGATATCACAAGCAGCTTTTTATATTTGATCAGTGTTAGATTACACAAGACATTACTTTCCACTTCAGTTTATTATAGTTATGCATGTTTCATGTTATTTCTATACCCACCTTTACAACTTTCTTTTGTAGGCGATAATACCCTCAGAATATGGGACATTTCAGCTCCTCCAGCTGCACAGCAGACCATCAGAGCACATAGTGGAGAAGTATTGACTTGTGACTGGGCAAAGTATGATCCAGTGAGTATATCAGAGGATACACCTGACACCCTTGAATAACATACAGGAACATCAATAAGCCCCTCCATATACCCAACGTATAGAATAGATTTTATCAGAACAAAATGAATGATACAGACGTGTTTGCTTTTTGATTCGACAATTAATGTTATCCTGTTTCTATCAGCTATGTGAGATACTATGGGATACATGTAATATGGGATACGTCTATGGTAGCAGCAGCAGTTAACCATTCTGCATAGGCCATCCACATAGAAGTCACTCTCAGCTGCACTCCCAGCTTTTACTCAGTTCCTATTGTCTCTTGGTGCATGAGAGAGGACTGGATGTAAAGAGGCACAAATGCACCTCTTTTGCACTATGCAGTCTGCAACAACAACAAAAACATCAACAAAACTTTATTTATCCCAGTCTGCTTCTCTAAATAGTGCCTTCCCAGGAAGCCTGCTCTTACCTTGTTCTCCTAAACAAATAGATGGTCTTGGTGGTGTACATGTAAACTACAAAAGTTAAAAAAAAAACCCATTTACAAATAAAATAACAATCACCTGTCTTTGTGACTTTTTTTTCCTGTTGTTTTGTTATTTTTTGTTTTATTTTTTGCATTGATGTAGAATCTTATTGTCACAGGATCTGTGGATACTCAAATTCGGTACGATACTTTTTATTTATTTGTTTTGTTGTTGTTTGTTATCTTTTATGTCAGTTATGTTTGGGCTTCAAGGGCTGCTTAGAAATAAGCTGTAAGAAGACTTCTGATAAACCTCCCACTTCTCTTTCCAAATTGCTATTTACATTGTGGTTTAATTTTCATCTTGGATCATTTAATTTTGTTTGTATATTTTTGTCAAACCAGTTATTTTATTTTCAATCCAGTTCCTGTTTTTGGTCTTATTTTGATAATTTTTTTTGTATTTTAAGGGGCTGGGATTTACGTAACACAGTGGCTCCAGTCTTTAATCTTGAAGGACACCAGTATGCAGTGAGGCGAGTCAAGGTACGATGATTATGATACATGTAACAGGTTCTTATATGGATATTTACACTAACTTTGCTGTAAATAAAGTACTGTATTGATCTTGTGGTGGCATACGTGTACACTAACACGTACATTACCCTTCAGTGTTCTCTTTATCAAAGCCCCAAGATGTTGAATTTTAATTACTAGTAAGTACGATCCCCTGTCATGTCATCATTACCCTTATTTCATGCATCATTGGAGTGGACTGGACCCTGTATCTCACTATTGGAAATGACAAAAGGTTGGGGGTAAGGGTTGTGGGATTGATCCAAACCAGTCAGATACAGACTTTATCAATGGCCCCTTATCTTTTTATGAGAAACATGACTGAATTTACCTTTTCTCTGTAGTGCTCCCCTCATAACAGATCATTGCTTGCATCCTGTTCATATGACTTTACAGTAAGAACGTGGGACATTGAGAGGGGACCACACCCACTTGAGAGTATTGAGCACCATACAGAATTTGTTGTAGGCCTGGATTTCAACCTTCATATTCCAGGACAGGTATGGATGGATTACAACAGAATTATTACATCCTGTTTGTTTACTTGGGGCCTGTTAACACGATGGAGGTGGGAGACCCCAGGTATGTGACCCCCTTAGGTAGGGTAACCTACCTGTCCATGTACATTGTAATCTCTCATTATAATTTGATCATGTTTACATGATTGGTGGGGTGACCATATGACAGATTATATGAACAGCCAGGTTATCCCACCTAAGCAGGTTGCCTCACCTACAGTTGTACCTGGGGCCCCCCACCTCCAAGTAAATAGGCCCTAAGTCATGTATGTTTTAATAGGACCCTCATACCACCATCTTATCCTCTGGTTAGTAATAATATTATCAACCAGAGGTTTTTGTATTGGAATTTAAATATCAATTACAATTATTATTGAGTGATGAATGGCACGTACTGCACATGTCAAACATTTTGCTGCAATTAATCATAAAAAGAGTTCTGGTTTCCATACAATCATTTGGGATCATCTTAAACTTCACAAAAGTATACCTTACAGACCTCAGTTCTATCCAGACAATACAATGTATATTGTAGCCACCCCAACTGTTTGGATTGTCCTGATCAGGACAGTGTCTCCTGAATCCACAGAAATACTGTAAGTGCAAAAAATGCCAAAGGACATTTCAAGGCAGGCTTGAATGCAAGAACTTGGAGCAAAAATAATCATGTCCACTGATGAATCTTGATGAACAGACCATAAGAGGGATAGAGCCAGCCACTAATGCTTTCATCAATTCTTAATTCTCTCCAGATTGCAGACTGTTCATGGGATGAATACATCAAAATTCACAGTCCAGCATCTTTACTCCCAAGATAACCATAAATTATTAATTTAATATAGTTTTTACAAATCAATATTGAAGACAATAATGATAGTAACAGACATCAGTAACATAGTGATAAAGCAAAATACTGTAAGCAGATAGTAAAGGTAAGATAATATCCTGATGGCAAATGACTGTGTTTGTGAAATTAATAGGACACTGTGCAAAGTGAAGAATTAGACTCATGGAATGATTCTAAAAAATACTTCACAGTTGTCTTCAAAGCCTCTGCCCTACACAGCCAACTGTTCAGGTTTTGGTCTGTTTATTTCCGATTAAACTAGCAGCTGGTGAGATTTAATTACACTTTTTTTTACATTCTGGTTAGAAATACATGTACAAACACTCGACATTGACATTAAAACTGTGTATGTTTGTAATACTGTGGTCACGTTTTTTTTTTTTCTGAGAAAGATTCAGCATTGCAATCATGTGAGCAAAAAAAATTGTGAACCCAAAGAAAACACAGCTGCAATGCAGACTACAAGTCTATTGCTCTACTGGCCTGTTTGACCATGTTAGCGCTGCCTGAGTCTATCTACACACTGTAAAGTGTGTTGAACAGTATAGCTGTAGTGGCCTTGGTTAGTTCTTATAAAAATGTTTTTTTTTGGGGGGGGGGGGGGTGCATTTTACTGGTAGATAGTGGTCACAGCAATGTAAAAATACCATCTCTAAGACTACGATGATGACCATTAACACTCCTCTTCAATTATTGGCAAGCATTTCATGGTCTTATTTTAAAATACCTTTTATTAAGAAACTTAAACCCACTCTCTGTACAAATTTATTTGACTCAATTCACGCTAATGTTTTTAATTTAATTTGCTTTCCAGCATGCTACTTTTATTGTTATTTTTATTACAAAACTTTCTATACATTTTTATACACTCTATATTTTTACACATAAATAGTTTAATCCTCTATCTTAATAATAGTGAACTTACACAACAGGATGGGAGAGGAGGAAAGACTACAAACCTTGTGTGACAAGCATGACAAAAATTTTGTTTAAAAAATGTTCCGTCAAATTTCAGCCTACTTTAAACAGATTTTTTAGGAAAAGACCAGAAAACATTAACTTGTGAAGATCATGAC
The DNA here is from genome assembly GCA_964035525.1 of Porites cylindrica. NCBI lineage: Eukaryota > Metazoa > Cnidaria > Anthozoa > Scleractinia > Poritidae > Porites > Porites cylindrica. Next base: position 586,067 of record OZ037775.1, on the reverse strand, counting down.
AAAACACAAAAGTAAAAGCCCTGTCACGTTTGTCACACACAAGAGTTTTGCCGTCCTCTTCTTTCTGCCATAATGTTGCATTAACTCACTAAAATCTTAACCTTGATACTGAGAAGAGTTACTGGTTGAACCGTTGTTTTGTACCATCCTGTCCATTGGTACTTTTTTTAGCTAGAAAGTGTATTGATAAAAACAGATTCAGTGATGTATAATTAACAACCTGTCCCCTAACAGTCTCAAAATCAGTATAATTTGTTGATTCTTGCTTTGAGTATATTGAATAATAATAATTACACATTATTTCAGGGTGTTCATTAGGCACCGGAGATTGGAGAATTCTCTGTTTATTATGCAGAATTCTTCGGCTAACGTTCGGCTAAATATTCTCTTGTGATGTTACGCCTTTCTCCTGCTAGTGGACTTTTTAATGAAAACCCTGTTATTTTAAACGAGAATTTAGTAATCATGGATTGTATATCCACAAAGAGATGTCTTCCTAGAAAATTAGGAATTTATGCATGGTACATTTTTGAAATAGTTTGTAAAGAATGTGCCATCCTAAGAGACTAGTCAAGTTTAAAGGTGAGGTAGAATTGTGTTTGAAGCATTAAAATTACCTGCAACTGCAGCATGTTTGTGCAAGTGTGCATTGAAGTTTGGAGGTCTATTGTTTGGAGGGCATGAGCATGAATTTTATTTTATTTTGCTTTTTACCTTTTTAACTCACCCACAAAACAATCCACAGGAACTGATAGAAGTGTATTTTTTAAAGCCAGAATATTGTCAATACAGTCGACTCCCAATAACTCGAACCTTCAAGGGAAATCGAAAAAGGTTCGAGTTATCGGGAGCTCGAAGAAAATAGCCGGGAGTAAGGAAAAAAATAGTTCTTACTGCACAGTGAGTATTCTAATCACATTGTAAAAGTGTTGAGTGAAAATTCAAAGATACTGTTAGATTATAAGTCAGAATGTAAAGTAACAAAACATTGTCTAAATAGAGCACGCATTTTACTTTTTGAGAAGTAAAGTTATTTCACGTTAGATTTGTGGCAAACAATGTCAGCCTCCACTATGAATCCACTCGTAAACTATATGCCTACAACACGTCAATGGGAAATTCAAAATTCAATGTTTCGGAGGCAGTACACTCTTTTTTCCCGACTTTTTAAGGGCTCAAAACATGGTTCGAGTTATCGAGGGTAAAATTATATAGAAATGATCTAAGGGGAAACAAAAATTACTTCGAGTTAGCGGGAGTTTCAAGTTATCGAGGGTTCGAGTTACCGAGGGTAAAACTACAGTGAATGTATGACGGAAATCCAGAGGAAATTGATTTTGGTTCGAGTTAGCGCGAGGTTCGAGTTAGCGAGGGTTCGAGTTATCGGGAGTCAACTGTATATCCATTGTCTGACAATAAATTTAAAATTTTACTTTTGCCTGTCCCACCAGAACAAAAAAGTATGAATACAAATTTTTAAATTTGAGTATCCCCTAAGGATGTCAGTCATTTTTTTTCTCTCTGTCGGCTTTTGTTGGATATCTGTCGGTAGGATAAAGTATCATGATTAAAACACCAGTTGCAGCTATGGTAGCACCAATACTACCTGGTGCATACGCACTAATTTCCTGAACAAACCCACCTAAGGCAGGTGAAATCATGCGTGCTAAGGACAGTAATGAGTTGCCCACTCCTAAGATCACTCCTTTCTCATCTTTTCGTGATCGGCGGAAAGTTAGGTTTGTCAAGCAGACTCTAGACACGGCACTTGATACTGCAAGTGGGGTGATAAAGGCTGCTACAAAGTAAATACTTGGAGAAAATGTTATGCCAAGGATTGATACCGTGATGAGACATGAGAAGTGAAGAAGCATTTTTGAATCGTTGTGATTGTAGAAGTCTGCGATAGAACCCATTAGAATCCCAGAAAAGCCACTAACTAAGGCATTATATGACATTATGTAGCCATTTGTTTTTGGGCTGGTATTAAAGTGAAATTCTAACATGGACATGAAATTGCTGCGGAACACTAGCATTGAAAATCCCATAAGAAAACGAAGGACCAACAAGTCCATTATGGAACTGACTGATGCAAGTTTACTAATACTACTGACTTCCTCAGTAGTTCTTTTTGCATCTCCATTTGACACATTTCCAAGATTATCTTGAACAGATTCTCTGTCTGTTGGACGATCATCTCTTTTATTTTCAGTTTCCTCAGCATCACCTCTGTTAAGGACTATTTCTTGTCTTGAGTTGTGAGTGTGGTAAGCTGTAATTTCTTCAACTTGTTTCACAAAAAACCACACAAAGAAAAAATTTACAATAAAAATTGTAGCAGCCACGTAAGCCACCTTGAAAAAGCCATTTGATTGCATCGCTAAGTGACCACCAATCAAAGGACCAATCACAAAGCCAAGGTTAGAAAAAGCATTGAAATTACCAAACACTTTGGGGTGATCAACAGGTTCTGAAATATCAGCTAGATATGTCTTGGCAACACTCTGACTGTGCTTGAAAATTCCTGTGAAAAAATAAAGAGATATCAAAAAAATTAGGTGACCCTGGAATTTTGAGTGCTATGTTCCCCTTCAAATTTGCATTGTATAAATCACAACAAGATCAGGAGTCAGGTTTTTAAATATTGCACACCTGTTATTAAGGATTTTTCAGTATTGTTTCCCCTGGAGTACAAATTACAGATGATGTCAGGGTTCTCAATAGAAGGCGGCACCCGGCGATTGATCGCCGCTTACTTTGGGATTTATAGCCGCTTACTTTGTGTTTAAGTCGCTTTTCTTTGCTTTGTTTTGACACCTCTGGCTTTGCTGAAGAGCCTCCTACTTTATCAGTGTTCACCTCCTACTTACAAATCTATTGAGAACCCTGTGATGTAAAGCCACAAGTACATACATGTACAAAATGCTACATGTATGTTTCAGTTTGTGCCATTGGTTGAAATTTATTTTCCTTTGCAATTGTTTTGGGGTGTGGCAATAATGAACTTTCTCTATGGGTACAGTATTTCCTCGAATAATAGTCGGGGGTGATTATTTGGGGGAAGGCGATTATTCAAGAGAGGCGATTATTTCAAATATTACTCACTGGAAGTTGTGCCTTAAATATTATGTATCATTATCCCATTAAATCAAATAATTATCATATAAAATAAACTGAACATGGACTTTTTAAGTGTTCCAAATTTTGTTCCTTGATTAATTTTCAGAGCTTGAATCATCACTGATCCATTTTGCTGGATCAGATTCCACTTCAAGTCGACAAGGAGGCTGAGCGGATAAAAGAAAGAGAAGATGGCGAGAGGGTTGGGGGGGGGGGCGATTATTATAAACATTTCCATCAAAGGGGGGTGTCTATTCAAGGGAGACCAGTAATCGAGGGACGTCGTGCATTTCTCAACAAATCGGTTTTTTTTCAACGATATCGTTGCATATCAAGAAATTTTTGTGCAGCAACCAACATGACAAAGAAGGAAATAAGAAAATAAAAAGTGAGCAATAGGTTTAATATGCAAAACAAAAACTTTTAACATGCAGCAAACTTTGCTATCATAATCATTGCACGACCAACATTGTCAAACTCGATTGCATGGTAATGTCATCGTCGCTATATAATCCCTACATTCATTGTTTCATCCACAGTGATGGTCCGGGCTTCAATTCATCGATACTCATACATAGTCTCAGTACAATGAGTTTGAAACAAAGGAGAGTAAAATTTCAAGAAATATTAAGCACATTTTCAAGCCTCAAATTGTGGGAAGGTCACAGTAAATATTCATATACGTGCAGTATTAAGCATAATGAACCTTTCTTTGCAAAAAATTCCTAGTAAATTTTCTGTAATGTTTTTAACACTGCAGTACAGCCGCATGTCTGTGTTGGGATATCTCGATGAATTTAATCTTCATTTCTTTTTTTTTTCTTTTATTATTCGCCTTTTGCATCACAATAAACATTGTTCATGTTCACTAAAGGTCTAATTTGCAGAAGCAACTTTTTAAGTTGCAACTTGAAAGGTGTTAAGGTTGAGTTACAGCAGGTAGGTCTGACACCTGGCTAGCTGTACACCTGCAAGTTAAACCGTCTGTGAGTTCACATACATACAGTACGTACCTGCAGGAATCCTACTGAGTGCCAGGAAAATTAACGATGTTGGAAGAGAAGTCATATAATAACCCATTGCAGTGCCCAGGAGGCTCACCAAAAGAAGCTGCTTTCTTCCAAAAACATCGCTGAGCTTGCCCTGATGGAATATACAAAATTGAGCTTTTAAATATTGTTTGAGAGAGGCCTTTAACTACTGTAATTAAAAATTAGAATTAAAATGGGCCTCGCTTTTGCTGATCAACAGCATCATCAGGGAGCAATGAGTAATACATTGTAAGCACAAGAAAAGGCTAATAATTATTGTGATAAGCAGCAATGCTAATTTATAGTTAAGACAGAGACACTTAATATTTACTGGTGGAGATTAGTTTTATTATATAGATTTTTAGGCTCTACCTGTCTACTAAGCCTCTAGCTTGTGATTTTGAAGAAGAAGTTACAAGCTGGCAAGTCAGCTACCCATACTGAGTTGACACAAAGTTGTCACAAGTTTAAATTTGACAATCAACAGCTCCATGCCATCTCTCTTTAAATTTTTTTGTTAAATAAACTTTCAACTGAAAATTTGTGTGGGATTTTTTTTAAAATAGGGGACTTTCATATTCTCGCTAAGTAAAAATTGAATATTTTAAAATTTATTCTCACCATGATAGGACTGGAAAAAAACTGAAGACCACCATAGACAGAACCTGTCAAAAAAATTTTTTCATCATTAATTTATTATTATTTGTTCATCCATGGCAAAGCTATTGGGTACAGCTGGAATTGACTGATGCATTATTGAATTGACTGATGCATTATTTCTCGATCAATTTTCCTACAAATAACAATTATCGCATAAATCCCACATGCAACCAGTTAGCAAAAAACAGTTCACAAAATAGTTTTCTTACATGTTTAATGACATTTAACCATACCAGTGCAAATGCAACTAGTGATCAATAGTTCAGCATTTTTATGGGAGGAGGGGGGCGTAAGGGGGGTCTGAAAACCGCAAAACCGCACAGAAATACGCCAAAAAACCGCAAACCGCATCGGATTTTTACCCGAATACCGAAACCGCGAGTACAAGTAGGCCACAATATGAAAGCTGACGTCAGCAAGACTTGTGATATATTCTGATAACATTGTGCGTTAGTATTAAACATACCATCATGACGATAACGATATATTGTACTACACTATTATACTCTATTTACTACTAACGAAATGCTATATCGGCTGAGACACATCTGGAACGACTATCGATTGTGTCTCGACCGAGTGTCGACCCACTATCGACCGACTATCGACCGCTATATCGAGCGAGTGTCGACCGATTATCGACCGACTGTCGACCGAGTGTCGACCGACTATCGACCGAGTGTCGACCGACTATCGACGGAGTGTCGACCGCTATATCGACCGACGTCTCGGTCGACATTTCCCACAGTAAACAAGATCCATCGGATCTTTACTTTGAAAAACTCTGTCACTGATCCTGTACGTCTTACATTGGGTGACTGATTACTTTGGACGACCCTGTGCTAGTTGTGGAACGCGGAATAAATGTTTCTTCTGGAATTGGGACCTTTTTGTCTCGTAAAGAGTTCACGTTCAGTGGAGAAGACGATTGTTAAAACGTACAGCTCTTATGAAATTCTCTCCTTCCTTTCCTTGTTCATAGAAGACTGCCACGCAATTAATTATTAGGTCTTCTTCGCTTTCAGTTGCGACCTCGACGATCTCAGTTGCCATTGTCGCGCATTGAATCAAAGCAACGAGAACACGAGGCTGTACGGCTGTGCGAGCTAACATCCGGCATTGAATTTCACTGACCGTCTACTGACCAAGTCTACACATCTTTGGCCAAGACGGTTAATCACATTAAGTATTAACTGGAAAAGGCCGTAATTGCAAACCACAGAGTTAAATTGTAAGCTGATATGATGAACCCTGATTCGTTGTAAAACAAAACACTTGGCTGGCGCTTGCAAAACAACCGGATGCTGACCGTTCTAAAGAGTGTTATCACCGCAGACACTTTTTTTTCACCGAAAACCGCGACTTAAAGGTTGTAATAACCGCAAACCGCTCAGTGTTTTGAAACCGCAATACCGCAAGTTGAAATAAAAATTACCGCAAAACCGCACCAAAAATAACCCAAAACCGCATCACCGCAAACCCTTACGCCCCCCTCTGGGAGACAGGGCTTTCAACCCCGTCTAAAATAAACTAGTCTGTGAAAATGCCAAGGCTCAAAATGGCGCAGTACACTCTGCACAGATACAGTGTAGATATTAAGTCTATGAGTTCTACAGTCACTTTTCTTCATTTTATAGATAACAGGGGGGGCAGTGGGGTGGTAGCAGTTACAAATAAATTGAAAGAACCTTCACATGGAGTTCTATATTATTATCCCATAAACTAGTTTCAGTAGTGTAGACAGTGAATTTAGTTTTTTGTTCCCATTAGCCTTAAAAAGGCAGGTCAAAAGGATCTTACAGATATATACAGGCAAATAATTTGACCTCATTATCACCATAAACTTCTGTGTTGTTACACGTATGTTCTCTGATCTGATATAGAAATTAGAGCTAGCTGGGTTTTTTTAATACTATTTAGATACTAAAGTTACCAACCGATAAGTCCAACAAGTGACGGCGATGCTCCTAATTCCCTGGCTCGGTGGGTTAGTAATGGTATCAGACAACTAACAGCAAATAGATCCTGTTATGGTAACCAAAAAGAGCATGGGTCAAAATCACACGTGTGTTGATCAACAAAAGCTTCCTTCACAGACTAATACTGTACATCTGATCTCTTACCAAAAATCCCACACAGTATAGGCAGTAGACATAAAATCTTTCCTCTTTGACCTTGAGGAATGGCGGTAGATTAATTTTGGGCCACACTGAGCCGAGAATGCCGTGCATTTTCCTGTTAAATTGCTTTGTAACTTTTTCACACCGGTGCTCTTGATCTTTTTCATCAAACATTATGCGGTGAGCCTGGTAACCACTTTGCTTCAAGCGTTGAATCTTTTGTGGGGAGGGGGGGTGCTTGTCAGAATTGTTAAAAAATGGAAAATACGTTTTCTAAGAATTATCGTCGATTTATTTTTATGTTATTTTTATTTTTTAGAATGAGGGTATAAATTTCTATTTTTTTATCCGTATAGTTAGCTTCCTCATTTGACCTCCTTTTTTCAAGGTCTTCTTTCGTCGTTTGAAACCTTTCCCTACCCTACCCTGATCGGTTCTGATTTCCCACTTCAACAATTCACATCACATCATGGCCGACCTCGAGGAAGAGGAAGACATGGATAGCGAAACTCTGGCTGCGTATCGTGCCGAGCCAGAGACGGAGCTGTCCATCATGATCACTGAGTGCAATGATGACCAAGAAGGCAGAGGTCTAGTGGAAGCGTATATGTTTATGAGAAATGCTTTAGGAAAACTGAACATTAATGAAAAAGACAAGCTCGGTTTTACTGCTTTGCACTACGCTGTCACACAGAAAAAACTTGGCATGGTTAAGTTACTTATAAAATACAAAGCCTCTGTAGAGGTGAAAGACTCTCTTGGATTTACACCGCTGTTTTATGCGTGTGGGAGAGCTGCAAACGTAGAAGTAGCCAAGTATCTAATTGAACAATGCAATGCCTCCTTCGTTACTCGGACATATGCCGGCATGACTTGTCTGCACTGTGCTGCCTATGTTGGTAAGTATAGTTAGCGTTCGTCAGAACCATATAACCCTGAAGAGTCTAAATTCTCCTTATTGGTTTAGAACCATGCTGGGATTTTTTAGTCATCCAATCAGAAGCACGGAAAATATTTTGGCCAAATATGGAATCAGAGAATTAAAGGCTTGCCTATCTGAAAATAGCTAACTACAAATCTTCCTGTTCTTAAAATTCTCCAAGTACATTCATAACTCAATAGTACAAGCTTAGCTGTTTACTTTTGTTACATAACATAATCAACATACAAAAACATTTACATAATTTCACAGGTAATGGTGCCAACAAGTTTGTTGTTATTTGCATGTACTAAGCTGTGCCAATAATTTTCTTTGCAAAGATTTTCCGTTAAAAAATCTTGTTCCTCGTTAGGTAGCAATATAGTTTCCCTTCTCAGTATGCATTGTTAAGCATTTTATATGTTATTCTGAACAGCCTTCATACATTGCTCTTTACAATATTAAGATAGTAACCTTAAAAAACTATGAGATACATGTAGAAAAAAGTTGTGTAAAGTTGACATACTGTTTTGAGCACTTGGAGCTTCTGTCAACAAGTTAAGACAGGCCCTAAAGATGCTTATCATGATAAGTCCACTTTATCATGTCCATAGGATGTTTTTTCTGACCTTTTTGGGAATAATATTCCGATTTTCTTAGAATTTTACTCCATAAAACTGTAATTGCCCTTTGTAGTGCTTTGTTTGCATTGTAGTGCAAGGCTTCCATAAGCACTCACCCTACAGTCTAGTATTAATTCCACATTAGGAAGTAAACTTTGATTGGACCCCCAAAAAACCCCAGCATTGGAACAGAGTTATATGCTTCTGTGTGCATTCATTCACCAGGCTAGCCACCACTTGTGAGCGTGTGAGAAAGAACTCAGTTATTGTAAAAATATCCAATGCCATTATTTTTTTAGGTTCTGTAGATGTTGTTAAACTGCTGTTGAAGTATGGTGCAGATCCCCAAGCTACTTGCAGTGAGGGTAGAACACCATTTGATCAAGCTAAGACTTCACCAGAGATCAGGAAGTTATTGCACAAGGCAAACATAAATGTTGATTCTTCTGTGGCAAAACGATCAGCAAGCTGTGCTAATTGTGGTCTGTAGAACATTGTTGTTATAGTGCTAGAAATTAAGACTCGCTTCCTCTTGGGATTTTGAATTATCTGGAAATATAATTCTTTAGTGTATATCACTTGAGTGAATAACCCTTTTGCATGCATTGATTGGCTATCTCAGAGGGGATTAGCCTAGTAGGTCCTAGTACTATTCACCGCTAAGCAGCTGGCACAGAGACTAAAATTTCAAGACATTTGGTCTGCACGTTTGTTAGGTACTCAGCTTGTGTGGTATATACTGAAACAATAATAGATCAGCCCTCTGTGCCAGTAAAAGTGGTAGACATTCACCTTGCACTTCAGTAAAAGTTGTGAAAAACCAAGTCAGTGTATTGGGGTAGTAGTGAATGAAGTCTCATTTTTTGACAGTGTTGTTAGATCAAGATAAAGCAGCTATGCCAGCAAATATCAAGAAAGCAAGGAAATTTGGTGGCTAGTGCGAAACTACCAGCCCTAAGATGTCAAAATCCACTCAAGTTACCAATACATCGATCACTGCTTTCCATCTCTATAAGACAAATATATCTCAAAGACAGACACTTAGTACTGGTTGCAAAGGTGTCCATCTTAGAGAGAGTTGACTATTTATTTCCTGTAATCCAATTGGTCAACTTTTTTGTCTAGGTGGCCTTGGTTATGGTAGTAACACTGTTTATCATCATTTTTACTGTTATGTGACCTTTCAAATCAACAAACCTTGAAATAGATTTTCATCAGTCAAAGGATACAAACAGTGCTGGCTTTAATACAAAACATATGGTTTTATGCACATTCTCAAAGAACATGTTAGATAATAACCTTTCAGCAAGAGTTTATTCAAAAATGAATAGAAATAAAGCAAATGAATGTCAAAATAAATTTCTGTAAGAGTAAGTTGCTGAATCGTTGTTGGTCTTACTCAAACCACCAACTACAGCTGTTTATTGAAGTAAATCATTAACCTTTATCAACTTAATAAATCTTGAACGAATAGAATTGTTGGTGGAGTATTCACCGATAACATGTTTCCTGTGAATGTCAAGCCTTGTTCTGGTGGCCCAGTTTCTATTCAAGGTTTTTTGTTTGACTGATGAGGGCTGATGGAAACCTATTTGCAAGAGTTTTGAAAGTTTTTTTGAAAGTTGCATAGTAGTGAAAAATAATGGTAGGTGTTTTCCCAATGCATGTTACTTTGTCAGATGGCAGTGATGATAGGGCAGTTTTGTATATGGGCAAGAACTGATTTTTTTCACTGCTTTTGTGTCTATTCAAGGCCTGTATCCCAGGGTTCCAGCACATCATTTTTGTGTGAAAAGTGGGGTTTTGGTTTCTGTTTCCCAAGAGCAAAACCAAGTCTCAAGGGACGACCATCCCTCGTCGACCAAACCAAAACAATGATAAGTTTGATTGGAAATCATTTTCGGTAATTTCAGATTAAATGTTGTTTGATGTCTTATTGTAAAGGTCAATCTGTTGAGAAGTTGAAGCGTTGTGCTCGATGTCATGTGACGTTATACTGTGGGAAAGAATGTCAGAAAGAACATTGGAAGAAAGGTGGCCATAAGGAACGGTGTGAAGAGGGGGTGTTGGCACACCCTAGTAGATACCCTTACATGACAACTATTAGCAATGTACTCCAAGCTGAGCGTCCAACAGTGTCACTGAGTGCCGGTACGACAGAAGATTCTACTGCCTCTCAAAGCTCTGTTCCTGTTAGCAAGACATTTGTTGTCAAAGTACAAAGACCTATGACTATGATGGATCCAGATGCACCTAGAGATTTAATGGTTTATAATGTGGATAAATCAGTGCATGTTTTCATACGGGAGGAAACCCCAGGCTATGCAAGCCTTGTAAAGAAGATCACTGAGGAAGGGATTTATGGACTGAAAGGATTCTTTTGGGCTGAAAGGGCGCCATCTCTGGGTGAAGGAATGGTGAGAGTGTTTCCTGGTCAGTTTGCTCCTGTACAGGACTGGTGATATACCACAACCACCCTCACATGAGACACTTTTTCTAAGGACTGTTTATTGAGAATATGTATTTAACATTCAACTTGGATTAAACTTTGTATGTTGATGGTCAGGGTGTGTCATGATCAGTTTCACCATGTAGGACAAATAATATCTTAGTAACTGATGATACTGAACCTAAAACAAATGTATGGACTTTGATGGACTGTAGCATGCAGAGCACTACAGGTACCATGGAATAAAAGTAATATCAGCCAATGTTAAATTTTTGTATGATGGGATATTACTTTATTCTTGTCAACTAAGGTAATTTTAGTGGAGTGAAATATTTTTATTGAATTTTTCGCGATTTTTTTAAAACACTATGTCCGACGTTCGACCATTTCCATACTCTCCCTTGCTGCAGACCACAAAAAATACCTTCAGTGCGCTAATATGGTTCTTGGTAACGAAACTATGGCATTTACTGTTATTTTTTGGTCTCCATTGAAAGATTAGAACAATGCTAAAATAGCGTGATACTGAACGTTTAAATTGTCGTTTGCCTATAACACCCATCAAAGAAATGCAAGCACTATAGCAAGTTTCCTCCTCTAAAAAGTGCATTCACGCATTCCGATCCCGTAGATTTTACAAGCGTTAATGAGTTCAAATCCTAAGAGCAAGTCAACTTTACCACCTCCTTCCAGACTCCTCTCCCAGTCTTTCTACTCTTGTAGGTAGTGTGAAACCGTTGTCCGACGAGAGCGTCACTCCGCTGAAAAGAAGCATTACAAATTACTGGCGGTTATTTATCGTTATTTCATTATATCAGATTATATATATTGAAATTCACCATTGGCGGCAAACAGGCTGAAGGCCAGGTCTCTCCTGTCGTGTGCGCCCTACTGCACAAATACTTTTCATTACATCATTCATTATTTCATGCAACAACATTACGTATCTCGTCAAATATCCTCTCCTTTCACTCGTCCTTTCCAAGGTCTTTCCACTGCTCAAAGGAAACATCAAAGGGCTCAGCTAAAGGTTCGTCATTAGCATGGTACTCTTCCAAATATGGATCCCTTAACACTTCAGCTGCAGATGTCCCGGGGGGGACTCCCATATGAAAGGGGCGAGGATGCTCGTCGTCTCGCTTAGGGGTGTAAATTTCAGATTTTGGTCTCGCTTAGGCTGTTCTGGGCAAAACACCATTATATTTAGCCGTAAAGGTCTCTTTTGGGGTTACACTCAAAGAAATATTGAAAAATTATATATCTTCAATTCGTTTTATTTACTTGATTGATGTAATCAAAGTTTAAAATGATCGCTTTTAGGGGTCAAAAAAAGGTTGGACCACGCCCAGATTGGTCTCCTTTAGGGGTATAATTCAAAATTTCTGACGAGCATCCCCGCCCCTTTCATATGGGAGTCCCTTCCCGGGGCAGATATCCGCTCACTCAAGTCCATCACCAGAATTCAACAAACCCGACACTGGCATTGGAAGGCTGTAGATATTCAGAGAGATCACGCCTTTCTTTTAACGGTAACACAGCATGAAAATGGAGATTTACGCAGAATTAAAGTTTGCGTAAACCTGCGTAAAGTTGGTCATCCAACTTTACGCAAACTTTCCACGGCGCGTAAAGGTTTGTAAAGGTAAATTTACGCGCTCGACTCTTAAAGTTTTCGTAAAGCTAGCATAAAGTTGTTGTAACAGCTTTACGCTCATTTACGCTACATGTAAAGGTTTAGTAAGGTTGTCATACAATGCTACCTTCCTAATGAAGAATTTATTCCCGGCACTGTTTTTAGTAAGTCGTTTGTTTCCTGACACTAGTTCGCATAGTTTTTTTGATCACTCAAGACATTTGGTGTTCGATGTTGGTGTGCGATGTAAACAAGCCAACCACGCAAATTGTTTTTTTTTGGCGGTGCAAACGACTTCGTACCCGTTCAAAAATGACGCTGAAAAGAAAATCCTGCCAGCAGAGTTCATGCAAAGATATAATTTGCGACTGGCAATTTTCGAAAAACGGCATATCTGTCGCGGCAAACACAATAGCCTTCAATACTCAGTAGTATTGCCTCAATGATTTCAGTCAGTACAGTATAACCGTGTTTGATAGTACAGTTTGTTGCAGTTTTAAGCTCACCAAATTCCAGAAAAAATTGAGGTAGTATCATGTTATATTGAGTCGAACCTCGGAACTAACGGCCACCTCTTCCTTAACGGTCACCTCTCTACACGGGCCATTTTTTTTTTTTTTGGCGGACGGTCCATACATGACATACATTCACTCTTCTTTCAACCTCTCTACAATGGCCACTTTCTTCGATGTCCCTAAGGTGGCCGTTGTAGAGAGTTTCAACTGTAATTTGATCAAATTGAAATAAATGGAAAAATAAAGAAAAAATATCGCCGCGCAAAATCGGCGAGTTTTACTTAGAGAAAGAACGCATTACTTAGAGTGAAAGAACGCATTCACAAATTACTCTGACTATTTTACATTCAACGGAGTACTGGCTTCATTGTTGAATCTCCTTTATCACTTCCTTATTTTAAGTCCGCGGACTTCAGTTTTGGGAACGGGCAATTTATTGAAAGAAAGGGGCCTGGAAACAATACAGTGAAGGGACAGCTGGTCAGCGGGTTTGTTCCTTTGCACATGCTCAATCGGGTTCGTTGATTTGGCGTCCATTTTGAAAGTGTCAAACGGTTTCAAACTTGCTTCTTTGGAAGTTTGGAGATCGTTCATACATAATTATGCTTCTTGATAGCATCACAGGACATCTTAAGGTTGTTAGAAATTATTATTGCACTATCAGCCTTTAGTAATCGATCACTTGTCAAGTGTAAAGCAACCCTTTCGGGACGAGATGGAGACAGAAACATCGTGTGAAGCGCAAGCATTAACACTGGAATGTTCACAACACAGACCAAGACTGTATTACTAAGGCTCTTCGACACTCAAGATTTCACTGAAAAGAGCAGAAAGTAAGGCAAGGTAAGTTGTCCTGGCTCCCCTTTTCTCTAACGTTTTAAGCTTAATTCCAAACTTGTTTATGATGAGTTCCAATGACTGTGTCAAGTATTCAGTAACTAACATTTCAGTGAGTAATGAAACCAGCATTAACCGTTTAAAGTAAATTATAACTAAACAGGTGTATTTATTTGGCATAACCTTTCAATACTAAACAAGCAACGAGACCATGACGATGAAGATGATAATGTAAAATTATGTAAAGACTTTAGGGGTCTGAAGGAGTGGAGTTTCCTTGTTTTGTACTGGAAAATAGGAGTTTGGTCACTGGTACTGGGAATTACTAAAAGAAATGGAATTAAGAAAGAACATCTGTATAAAGTAAGCTTACATGTAATGTGATACAAACATTCTTATGAAAATTTTCACAGACTATAGAAGAACTAATAAACAGAATAGAAAAGTGTTAACAAGTGTTGAATTTACCAGTAGGCAAAGATAATCTAGTCTGGTTCTATATTTTCATGCGTCAGTTAATAAGAAACCCAAGCTTCCCAATTCCCCAGGCAGTCATAGCGAACAAAACCTCTCTGCAATCCAGGTCATAAGTAGTGAATAATTTAACAACATGCATGTATTTTTTGAAGCAGGTACAAAAGTTTATTTATGATTTTAAATTACGTGGGTTTTAAATTAAATGAACAGAGAATGAATAGACATTGTCATGAGTCTTTCAATGCATAGCTAATGCAGACCATGATTGAATTAGAATGTATTTTCATGTAAGTGCCAACATAGTTGTTAACATCTTCAGAGTTTCATACCTTTATCTGCACTTCAAAGAATGATTCATTTCATATATTACCATTCATTCCAATCTTTACTGTGCACTGCTCTTATGAAATTATATTATGGTTCTTGAGAGGATACAGTGCAGTACATACTGTCAGGAAATTGAATGCCTTACTTTTTGGGAAGCAAAGCACACAATCATGTTAGAAACTAGAAGTTGTTCTATTTGCACCATAGTTGTGTCATCAGTAAATCTAAGTTTTAAGGAAAATAAAATTTAAAGAAACAAGTTGTTGCCCGTCGGGCAAGTTAAGTTCAAAATTCACTAGCTCGATAGCAAAATTCGCTAGCCCCGGGCTATCGGACACTACTTTCTTTGCACGCTGCTTACTCTCTAATAATAATAAAAATAATGTACATCCAGTAGTTTTTCACAGCACTTTACAACAATATTAATGGATGATACTTTTGTAAAAATGCATACATGAAAATAAAAAAAAGATATACATTGTAAAACATTGAACTCTAATAATATAATAATCCATTATTAATAAATTTAACATATATATATATATTATGCTTCAGTCAGTCTCCCCATTAATCACTCAACATCAAGTAGGGTTCTAAATGTCAATATTATTGCTTTTACGGAAAGCCTTTAACTCATACTAGTCAAACATTTTGAATCTTTAATAGTCAGATGAATCTTATTCAGTTGTGTGAATTTGTAGACATTGAACTCATTTGCTGCTCAGGTTTTGCTCTGTTATTAGTTCCCTTGTGGAAAATGCCTTATCAGTTTTTCAAATTTTTAGTCTTGGTTTGTGAAAAGAGCCATGTGGGGAACCCTTTGTCAAGTAAAATTGTGCTGATTGTAGTAATTTGGCCATAAGTGCAGAAAAAAATATTATTAAGTAATAGCAGGCGGTGTCCTCTGGCAACTTAGGGGGTGTTTACATGACACCGGGTTCGACTTTCGCCCCGGAGCGAGTTCACTCCGGTTCCCTCTCATGGCTCCATATTTGTTTACATTATACCACCACAAAATGTCATGCCGGCGCGAGTCACCCCAGAGTAAGGTTACCCCGATTCTTGTACCGGGGCAAGAATTTCACTCTGGTACGAAATCTCGCAGCGGTATCATGTAAACGCGAAAAGACCACCCGTTTCTGTGTGAAATCAGTCTGCCGGTGGACTGGAATAGGTAGCGCATGCATAATGTTTGCGATTTTGAATCACACGTGTATTTTATCAACATGGAGTGTACCTTCAAATAACGAGATATGAAATGACTCAGTCATAATGTAAACCCGACGCAAAATCAAAAAGTCATCCCGGTATGAGACTCCCGCCAGTGCAAGTTTTCTCATGTAAACACCCCCTTACTGTACATGTACTTGTGCCTTTAGTGCCCAATTAAGTGTATTATCACTAGCCTACAAGTAATCTGTGTAGTTTACTCAAATAATACTTGCTTTCTATTTATTCAGCAGATCAGCCTGGTATGGGATGTTGGTGACAGAAAGTCCTCTCAAAGCAAACAGGATTAATACATGTTAATTACAAGCTTTAGTCTTGTAAAGTGGTTCCAGGGCTGTCACTAAGGGCCATAAACCAGACTTTAAATTGGCTACTTTGAGCCCAATACTTTTCTATTTTGAGAGGAAACGGAAGGATAATTTATTAAAACATAAACAACTTACCACCCTTTCAATGTCCCACTCACTAATTTCATTTACTCTCTAATAACTTGCAATTTCAGTGACAGCCTTGTGCATCTAACTTTTACATCATCAGTTTATGAAAATGATTTGTTATTTGGATTTTTTTGTTAAATTTGACTGTGAACACTTCTGGGAGTGAAAGGACTAAGGCAAGAAACCATCAATGATATACATGTATTAGGCTTTCAGTCTTTTTATTTCTTATCTAAAATTGTTTAAGCTTTTAATTTGAATTATGCTAAATTATACTAAATATTTTCATTTTGGAAGAGACCATTATTTTTGACCCACCTTTACATTAATTTGTGTGTTAGAGTTGCTGTTTTTTATCAAAATTTGACTTCATCAGTTTTTTGCAGTGATGCTACCAAATAGGTAACAGTTTCTATTTTTACTACACTTGGGATTGCATTTTTTTTTATTTTGACACTTGTTTCAAGGCATTTGATACAAACATTGATACAAGAACATGTGTTAAAGTTTCTGTTCAACTTGTTTTTTAAAAAAAGAATGAAGTTTTCAACTTTACATATAGTTGTGCATTTCAAGAAAAAAGCCTTCAATATTTCAAGCAAGAATTAAATTATAAGACAAGGTATTCAAAGATTCTGCTTTAGGAATGAAGTTTTCAATATTAGTGGTAACTGATGTTATTTTGTAACAAGGTTTTCAATTTTGCATTTGTCTCTTACAGTTAGACTTAAAGAGATGATAGAACAAGATTTTAAATGTTTCTGTTCAACTTGTCTTTAAGATAAGAATGAAGTTTTCAATTTTACATATAGTTGTGCATTTCTAGAAAAAAGGTTTAAATATTTCAAGCAAGAATTAAATTATAAGACAATTTATTCAAAGCTTCTGCTGTAGGAATGAAGTTTTCAATTTTACTTTATTTTAAGTGGTAACTGATGTTATTATTGTAGCAAGGTTTTCAATTTTGCATTTGTCTGTTACAGTTAGACTTAAAGAGATGATAGAACAAGATTTTAAATGTTTCCGCTACAGTATGAAAATTGATTTAAGTACAAATGGTGACATATAAGAAAATGATTTTTGAACAAATAAAACAGAATTTGATTGAATACAGCAGATTGATTGATTTAACTGGCTCCTTTCCTTCCCAACGTTGTATTTTCTCATTTTATTTTCCCTCTAGGGTTTAAAATAATTATGCAAAGAAGAAAATAGCAGAAAATGTAATCATGTCTGTTGTTGAGCTTTGCCTTCCAGGCAATACATGAGCATGTTGCAACTTTACACCAGTTATAGATTAAAATCTGGCTTACTAAGATGCCTAAACGCTTTATTTAGATGTAAAGGTGGCGTAACTGTGGAGTTTATACTAGCTATACGTATTATGTCTGTTGTCGCGCTTTTTCTGCAAGACAAGAGCATGTTAACTTTACATCACAGTACATATAAATCTGGCCTAAAGATGCCTATACACTTTATTTAGATCTATGTAAAGGTGGCGTAAATGTGAAGTTTATTCAAGCTTTACGCTGGCTTTTAGTCCACTTACAGGTGTTTCTTTACTCCAGCTTTACGCAAAAGTGTAAATGTAGCGTAAAGCTTAACTTTACGTAATGTAAAGGTCGTGTAAAGGTGTGTAAATCCAAACTTTACACCAGCTTTACGCTCACATTATGCTAACTTAAATTTGCCTTTTCATGCTGTGTAAACTACTTAGGAATCTCTGGGCTCTAGGACTGCATTTCTTAATTAACGCCTTCCCTGGAGTTCCAAGGACATCCATAATCACCGTTAACTGATTAATGTGGTCGTTTCCTGGAAAAAGCACTTTCCTTGTCGCCAGTTTATACAGTATACAACCGACCGACCACACATCTACTTTACCGTCATAATCTCCAATGTTTAGGATAATTTCAGGAGCCCTATACCAGCTGAGACCTACATACCCAGACATTTTGTTGTCGTCGTGATCCGCACATACGAACCTTTCGAGCCGATGTCAAATTCTGTGTTTGTGACAACACTTTCATTGACAAAAATGTGTCCAGGAAAAAGGTCTAGAAGAACAAGCTCCATTGAGTGTAGGTAAAAGAGGGCCCGAAACATCGTGTAAGCCACACATTTCAAGTGATCGTCGGTAATCTGCGTCGATAGTATCTGCTCTAGGCTAACATAGGGTGGTGTCAGTG
>OZ037775.1:402500-562500 GCA_964035525.1 Porites cylindrica | reverse complement strand
CCCTGAGCTCTGCACTGAGCCTCAGGAAGACTCCTGCACTGTGAAGGAGTGATGTACAAGCTTTCCGAGTGTTCTCCCAACTTCCCAAGTGGGATATCACACCAGTAAACCCATAGAAAGTGTGTTGTATTGTTTTTATAAAATAACACTTCAAGTTTTCTATGAGTTTACCGGCACAATAAACCATAGGTTTTTAACCAATCAGAATGCGTGTACTATCTTAGTTATTTTATGAAAAAGGGTGGGGAAATCTGTCATTTCCATCTTTAAAAGGACCTAAAAGGGCTAACAGAAAAAATTATGGCTGTGAAAAAGTCAAGAAAATTTATAGCACTTATAAAAGGGATGCTGCTTCTAAACTAGGTTTGTGAAAGTGGTACCATTTATCAATGGAAGGTACATGGAAAGGTTACCTATTCTGTCAAAAATGGTATATAAAAGGGTAAGGGGCTGGACCTCAGGCGGAGCCTAATTCCTGTATAAAACTTTGTTGAGTACAGACTGTACTCCCCTTCCCAGGTTATGAGGCCTTATGGCTGTAATATTTATTGATCTCTTTTAGATGATGTGGCTTAGCAGTGGTGGAACCAAGTCTGTCCTTCACAATGATCATGCAGAAAACATTATGTGTGTTTTCAAAGGAACCAAGGAGTTTTTCTTGATAGACGAAAAATACCAGGAGTTGGTAAAAAGTAGTTTTTTTTTTACTTTAATAGTGTAGTAGTATAACTCGTATGGTTTGAAGTAGGTGAAATGTGATAGTTCAGGTTAATGTTGCATAATGAGCCTATTGCTCTTAGCAACCAAAAAAACCCTTGGTATCCAGCTGAGCTGATCAGGGACTTTTAGTCTTCAATCTCTGCTGGATACCCAGTAGCTTGCAAAATTCATACAGTATTCCATTATAGAACAACTACCTTATTATTATTATTTTTTTTGATGGGCTCAAAATGCCAAACGTTACATATCATGAACCAGAAAGGATATAGAAGAACTGCTACATTATTATTATTTTTTATGGGCACCAAATGATAAATGTGTATCCTGGAATTGTTTTAATACGCATAATTCTGCCTGGATTAACCAGAAAGGATATAGAGCAACTGTCCAAAGGTTTTTTCCATGGGTCAAAATTCTAAACGTGTTATATAAGCAAGAAGCGTTCAGGCATATTTAAGAAATGCTAAACGTGCAGCGTGCCACCATCAAGTTTATATGGATGCATGTGGGATGTTGCCCAAAGCGCGAAAGAAGCGCCTCTAGCTTCTTGTGCATGCTGTACGTTTACCATTTCTTTTATAATCAAAAAAGAAAACATTTCCATTTGCCTTCGGTTGAGTCAGTCATCGGCCCTATGAACGAAATGATGTATGCCGTCAACTGCCTGCACATAAACAAGTCATACCATTCAAAAACTCTTCTTTGAAGTTTTTCCTTCGCTGAATTCATCCCCAATCTTCTCTAAGTTGTCTCTAATCATTAATTATTTACTAGGGAAGTGCTTGGGTTATGCGCGCGGGGAAGATGGGAAGGTGAGAGGAGCTTGCAAAACGTTTCAGGTTGTTTACCTGAATGGCGTCTGTTAAATGCTCTTGATATTACCGTAAATACTATGAGGGAAAACTAAGTTTACAGCTGCAACTATGAAACACCAACTAAAAAACTGACAATTTTTGCAGTAAACTTAAAGTTGAAGTAAGACAAATTTACTGTATTCTCTTTGGAATAACGAGTACCACTAATTTTTAAAAGAAGTTAATTAGTTTTGTATCGAAACTGTCCAGGGATTCAAAGTCAAATTGAAATAGTAAAAATTCGCCGACACAGTGATCGTGCTTTGAACTACTGTTATGAATGAATACGAACAAAATAATAAACAGAGAAGTTATTTTTTGAAAAAAATTATTTGAATACCAAATGTTTCGCTTTTCAAATGAAATATTCGTACTGCCCGACGGTCCTCGGACGAGTCGGCCTTGATCATGAATGCAGGGCTAATGCGGGGAATGGTAAAAAAAAACGGTAAAAAATAAGAAAAAACTGCAAGATTTAAAAGCACACTTCCACACTTATACTATGAAACAGATATTGACAATTTGAATAGTACCTACCCACAAATGGTTAAACCTAGTCGAGGCAGGTTGGTCTGATTAAGTTAGGCTTATTACAACTAGGGTTTTTTGCACTCTACATATTTACTTACAAGGATTTCAAACAAGCAGCAGTTAAAGATTACAATAAATAGTAAATTAAAATAATGATAGCAGGAATGAAAAACTTGCAAATAAAATAGCATAACAAAATAAAACAAAAAGCTGAAACCTTACTGGTAAGTTAAAGGGATATCTGTTTCAAAAAGCAAAACTGTGCGTGGAAGAGCTAGTCGTACTAAAGTAAAGTTAAAAAAGCCATGAAGCTAAAACAGAAGAAGAGACTGGAAGTAATCTAAGGGACTTGTCAGAAATTAGCAGGGGGGGAGGCGGGGTGGGAATTTGAAATTTGGGTTCGGAAATGAGGTGACCCATCCCTGCAATGGGAGTGAAATTTGCTAACCCTCCCCTTGAGCTTAGCCTAAAATATCCTGACCCTCCCCCTCTTGTATAAATGATAAAATCTAGTTCTTGCAATACACTAGGGTCAGTCAGTATTATGAAAACTCAAAATATATTTTTAATCTGTTCTTTGTAATGCTAGATAAATACATTTTAGATGACAGCATTAAGAGTCCAACTCTGATTCTGACAGCTGATCACTTGACTCTCCTATTTCTCCCAGGTTTTTTTTACCAAAGAAAGAACTTCCTTTTTCTTCTGTGGGTGAATCTCTACATGATCATGGGCTTGTATTTGCATGACCCTCCCCTTTTAACGGCCCATTTTTCATGACCCCTCCTTTTTCTGAGTCTCAAAAAGTTGTGACCCTCCCTCTGTTTCCACGCCCCTTCCCCCATGCTAATTTCTGACAAGTCCCTAAAATCGAAAATGGTGAATTGTGTCAAAATATCGACATTCAAATCCTTTTAATTTCTCATTTCTTATTATGCCTTTATCTGTAAAATGGAGTTTAAACTGCTCCTTATTTTTCGGTCTGTACAATAGTCTGAGTTTAACTTCTTGTCGAGTAAAATGTGCATGTTTTTGTCATGTTTGTACTCAGTTGTGAGCAAATATGTTGATAAATAAAATATTAAACCTAAATTTATGAACAAACTTTACTTTTTAAGTCATCGTCGAGTGATCAAACTGATTTAAGGTGGCTCGACTGGATTTTTTAGTGGGGATACCTCCCAAGTTTGAGCATTAAGCAGGGTCCGAAATTGCGCCTTCGTGGTCGCCAATGCGACCAAAAATTCAGTCTTGGCGACCAGAATTTCATAGCTGGTCGTCAGCTGGCGACTCGTAAAGCTGGTTGTTATTGTAGACTTTCATGTTCGGAGAAAATGATTAAGAATTGAAACCTCGAAGCTCTTTGCCAACAGGTGTCTTACTTTTTGTCCTGCTGATATTTTTTTAATTTAAAAGGAAAACGAATCTTCCTGTAAATATACCTCCACAACAGCTACGATCAATACGAGTTGAACGTTTCCAAGTCACCAAGGGGAATTTTTGGCGAAAATAATTTGCCCTCTGGCGACCAAAAATTTATACTTGCTCACCAGTTGGCGCCCATATTAAAAAGTTAATTTCGGACCCTGTTAAGTACGTCGGCATGAGTAAAGATATGGGAAAAAGGTTACCACAACTGTATTGTATAAAGATGAAAATTTCTTATGATCTGGGTTTTATCACGTTCCTGCATTAGCCTCGCTCCTGTGAAATATCAATATGCACACGACATTTCTGGAAAAATAGTCTCCTTCATCTTTCCTACACAGTCACTTGTTATGCAGGAGAATCTCTGCGGTATTTTGTTTTTATTAAAGTTGAATCAAAGAAAGCTTAAGCGAAAATAGGTAGAAGGTTAGAGGGCCATTCCTTTTAATAGCGACACCCCCCCCCCCCCCCCCCCCTATGGAATAATAATAAGAATGCTAAGAATAATATGCTAAGAATAAAGGTACCAACGCAGTATTCCCCCCTCAGAAACAGCTTATTTTTTCTCATACCCGTTAGTCTAAAATGCTATACGTCTCCACCCTCTTACCCCTTGGCGGGTGGAGAGTCACCCTCCCCCGCACCCCCCAACTGTTAGGGGGTGGAGACGTATGACATTTCAGACTACATACCGGTTAGAAATATTCCAAAGACCAAAGGTGCTGACACAGTCATCCCCCTCGGAAATGACTTTCAAAGCCCCCCTCAGAAAGTCTGGTCCATGGGGGAAGCGGGGAAAGGGGGGGGGGGGGGGAGGGTTGTGGATATTAAATGGAATAGCCCTGACCTGAAAGACATGTTAAATTGTGCCACCATCCTGTAGAATATGACCGGCCAACTGAAAGTTTGTCCAGACAAATGGTCATCTTGGCCAGACATTGTCCAGTAACTGGCCGATGTTTTGAGCCCTGTAGAGAATTTTATGCCTCCTTGCCCGCTTGTCTTTCATACCCTTATGTTTTGAGCCCTGTAGAGAATTTTTCTAATATTGCTGATGTAGTTTAATTGTGTTCCAATTTGTATTTGTATTTTGTATTTTTTATTTACTCCATTCTATAAAAAATACAATACGTCAGTTGTGTCATAAATTAAAGGTGTTTCGACAAAAAAACTACATGTTCGCAAAGAAATTGAGAATGGAGAAGGGCACAGTATAGTAAAACTAGTTATGGGCCTCTAACAAGATTGGCTTTTCTCTAGTATAGCTTAGTTATTTATTACAACAAGATAACTTACACACGAAAGATGCAGCCAAAAAACACAAAACTACGGATCTTCAAAAGACGCGGCCATCATCATTGCCAACCGCTAACCTCCTTGTTTTTGTTAGCCTCCTACGTAGACGTTCTTAGAGCTTTGTCATGCGCGCCTTCCTTCCCATGATCATGGGTTGGTACACGCGACAAAGGAACACGCGACAAAGCGCTAAGAATGTCTGCGTGGGAGGCTATATATGTTTTTGTAGTAATAAGAATTTTTATAATACTGATTGTAGGTAAATGTGACAGAACGTGGATATTCTGATGTAGACGTTGACAGGTTTGTTTATTCATTGGAAGTAGAAATTTTGTGTCATTTTAAGCACCCTCTCCGCCTATAAAACATTGTGCCTAATTAAGTAACATTTCGTTACTAACTGCTCCATTTGTGTAGGGTGGACCTGTACAAGTATCCGGGTCTCTATGAAATAGAGCATCACTTTGCCTTCATTGAACCTGGTGACTGTCTCTATGTTCCATTTCTTTGGTGAGTATTACAACCCGTCTGCACCTGTGGCACCCAAAACCCTGGGTAAAATTCATTGCTCCCTGTACCACTTGTACCATCACTCAGAATAATTCAGATGACTATGATGCACGAACCTGTGAAGCTCAAATAATTCTTCCAAGGCATACCTAAAAAGGTGTTTTCACCTGACGGCAGGTGAACGTAGAAAACGTTTAAAATTGACTGTTTGAGTCTAATAAAAAAGTTTACTCTTATAGGCCACTCCCATTACTTTTAATACTCGTTCTTTAGCATTTCTACTAGTAAACCCCCTGAGTTTCAGCTAAAAAAAGAAAAAAAGCGAAAAATTAATGAAAGTTAAGCTTTCTGCGTGTGCCAACCCCTAAGTAATTTATTTGTTTTTCTTTTACTTACCGTTACCCCAGAAAAAATGGAGCGTAGTTTTTGAATTTCAAACGGAAATTTGAATATTCCAAACGAGGACCAGGACAGGGTTTTATGAGAATTTTTGGAACTTTCAAAAGATTGTTCTTTCGCACTGGAAAACTTTCCGCTTTTAAGAACAGAGTAGGATATCCAGCATGAGAGAAAAACGCGGATAATAAATCCAATAAAAAATATACTACAAGTGTGTCGTGTCGTGCAAGTTGTATTAAAATAGCTGACGGACGCGAAGGTGATGGGTTCCTGTAAGTTTCAGCTTTGTTCTCCTTATTCCACTCCTTGAATTTGTCAGAATGGAGGAACGAGAAGTTTGTCAACGATCTTTTTTTTTGTAGGGTTCACCACGTGCGATCTTATGGCCTGAACATAGCTGTGAATATCTGGTGGAGGCGTGCGGTGGAGAATGGTTTTAGTGGCTGTGGGGACACAGAATCTAAGAGAACTATTAAGGGCCTGACATTTATTGGGTTTAATGCTCTTTATGATGCCCAAAAGAAAATGATAAAGTAAGAACTGACTGTACTTGGTTACTGGCTTGTTACAACAGTAATTTATAGTATTTGGGTGGGAAATGACATTCATATTTTTAATCTCTCTATTCTATTTGGGACACTTAACTTTTCAGCTTTTCTAACAACACGCTGCCACACTTTGCAGACCTTTGCAGCATATAGGTCTCTTACTTTAGTCTTTTGTTCCAAAAAAAGACTTTCTTTTTCTTATTTTCCAAGAAACCGTTTGGTGAAGGAGGTTATATCCAGCAGTGGCAATCTTTCTTTCGGGGAACTTACAGAGTTCTTTCAAAAGGTAACCTTCTAAATACTTAGGCGTGCGATGATTCGTTGCTCGCATGCTTTGATCCATGATAGAGCTCCGTAGCTGATTGATAACCACTACGGTTCTCCGGGATTTGTTCAGACCTGTCCGGCTGGTCGTCCGGCTGTGATTACCTGCAATTGTAGTAATTAACACTCTAACGAACGCCCTTGACCTTGACCTTGGGCCGGAGTGTTTGTTTTTAATAGCTCAGTGCAGTGGCTATACTATTTTGTCAATCTCGGGTAACCTTCGGTCTTGTTTGTAACCCGTAGCCTTGGGAGGCCATGAAAGGCGGCTGTATTCGTAGTTACCTGCGGGAAAAAAACGTAGAAAAAACGCGTGCTAGCCTGCCGCATAGCTTGCGTTGCGGAAACTTTGGCGCTCTGCTCGCGCACAGAAACGCCTTTTACAAAAAACATGGGCCAGTTATTTAAACGGAGTTTGGCCATTTTAACAAAACCGCGTTCTGAGTCATTTTCAGTTTGCCCAACGCTTTTATCTAAACACCATTTGTCTTTCACAGTTTCATTAAAGCATATAGAGTAGACAAGAAAAGCATTTATCTTCCTAAATTGACCCACCAAGGAAGAGATCTGGAGGTCTAAGTTAGACTTTGTTTTAATAACCGACCCATAAGGTTTTGTTATTTACGGTCTCGTCGTTTAGATTTTGTTTAATTTGCAACCAGCACCTTGACGCCGCCATGTCGAAGTTTCGTTGAACTAGCTCCTTTATTTAAAGCAACAAAGATTTTGACAATCAGCAAGAGCATAAATTCCTTTTATATGATAATAGCCTGGTAGTGTAACAGGCCATCATGAAGGGTATAGAATAATGAAGAAGCTTAGTGAAAGGCGAGCTGAGCAGACGGTTAGCCTGTTCACACCAGGCTTATAAAGAGCTTAAGCAACGACGACGGCGACGTCAACGAGAACGGCAAAAAATCAATAGGTTTAGATTGGTAAAACAACCACTCTGCACGTGCATCACACTTTTTTGTAAATTTCTTTGCCATCACTGCACGAGTCCAACGTGAAAATGCCTAATTTTACGTTTTTGTGGAGGACGTGAACACAAGACAAGGACTCTCTTTTCTTTTCCTGAACTTCGATACAATCTTTTATAAATTCTTGTATTATGAATTATTGTATTATTTTAGAATTCAACTCCAGTAAAAATTGCCAATATTTGACGAATTGAACGAGATGGAATAAGCGCGATAAAGTTTGAAGCAGCGCGACTTCAGTGTTTAAGTGACGTTTTCGTAACCGTCGCCGTTGTTGTTGCTAAGCTCCCTAATATGTTTCTACTGTCTGTTCAACGTTTGCAGCCCGATGTGTTTGGCCCCGGCGTTATGTGGACAGAGGACATGTCAAATGTTGTCAAAAAGGTAACTTCGTCTCCAACCAAATTTTTCTGGGAAGTTTTTTCCCGGATGAGTTCATGTTGGTTCTAGTTCATAGCCGAATGTGACCGGCGTTGAAGCTGTTTTTGCAGACAAGTAATGTGTTTGTTTTGTCAGCTTTATTGGATGCCATTGACGGTTTTATTTTTCTTTGTTTTTAATCATAAGATGTTTATTTTGATGGACCAGTCAGCGGACGAAACAATAACACGTGATGAGCTGGACCAGCTGCAAGGAGAGGTATCATGACTGTTGTTTCATGTAGGAGCAATCAACCTTGCCTTTCCCAGGGTCCTTTTCGTTATCTATTCAACGACGCGAGAAGTATTTTATACCGAAATTCGTGAGTGATAAGTAAAATACTCGGCCGATGAAACGTTTCGAGGTAAGTGATATCGTTCCCAAGATCAGCAGTCGATTGTGTAGTGATTCTACGCCTTCCTCAAAAACGATCATTGCGAAATTTGCAACTTTTTCCTCAAGACAAACAGATCTCGAAAAGCACCTTTGGTAGCGACAAGCTCTCATATTTGGGCGAGCGAAGCAAGCCGCGCGAGAACGCGCGAGCGTCTCTTCTCGCGTGCCTCTCGCGCGTCTACTTTTCACGATATCTCAAAATGGAGAGCTTGCTCGTAGGCTACACCTTTGGGTGCCATGTGACCAGCTGAAATAAGGGTTCTTTCTCATTCTTTAGAAGTGACGTAAAATGACTAAAGAAAGGCCCTTGAAACGAGGTTGAGGGACTACAGACCGGAGATTATGGCTCCTAATGGGAAGGTTTTATCTCTGTCCCGGGCGCCCTCTTATACCTGTTGATGTTAATTTTATATTTAGGACTGGGACCAAATCCGCATGCTTTCGAATGAACTGATGGAACTTGCTATGGCAGAATATGATGGACCAATAGTAGACGACACTGTTACGGAAGAACAATGGGAACAAAATACAATTGGTAACGCTGAAGAAGAAGAAGCACACATCGAGCTATGACTGCCAAATTAATCGCTAGAAAATTTTTTTACGCTGGTTGGACAGTAATTATGGTTCAGGTCATTTGAGTGGCCTACTCAACAAAACTCTTAGATAAAAGTTATTATTTTTTTCGTTTGTAAAATTTAATGACACAAAGTGTACTTGAGTCAACATTTATGTGCGGAAGCACGGTGTAAATATTTTGTAATTAAACGACATCTGCAAATTTAAAACTTATACTTTCAAATCAAACTTGGTCCTTAGGGGTAAGTTTAAGTGTATTACGTTAAATCTATTTGTAGCAAATAAACTTCCTTCCATTTGAGAATTTTTCACAAAAATACAAATATAGAGCCCAGGTTCAAATCTTTGCGACTTCTCTTTCAAAACCATTTAATATTATTCCTTTGTTGAATCAGTTGAATCCTTGTCACTTTCCATCAGTCTTGGACAAGTTCTTATCAAATGATTACTTTCACCACATTTGTGACATGTTCGTAAGTGCCTCCTAGCATACGGGCATTTGTTCATCCTGTGACCTTGTTCATTGCAGTTATAACACAGTGACGTGTGTTTTCTGGCGCCTTTTTTCACCGAGCGACTCTTCTTTTTCACATTTCCACCATCTGGTGACGTCACTAGCACTGCGATCTTGCCTTTGTCAGTGTTGACAATCTGCAATTGTACTTTCTCACCTTCAGTAAGACTACGATATCCTTTCGACTTAATTGCACTCTGAAAATAGGAACAAAAACGTTTATATCGTGTGTTTGTTTATTTTTATCTTGTCTTTTGCATCTAAAAAAATATAACCCATGGAGGTATACAAGATAAGAAACCTAGTTGCCTTGTTGAATGAGCGTGTACTTCTACAAAGACTGTTTGTCTAAATAAGTGCAAAAGAGTTACTGTCATGCTCTACCTTCGATTATGTTTCGCATACTGGCGGGGACGTCAAGAGAACATTAAATTCGGGCTACCTAAGTACATCGTTAACTTGTTCAGTGGTATCAGTGATACAAACCGTACCACGGCTATTTCAACGCGGCAGTAGAGGAAAAAAAAATGGCTGGATTTATCACATTCACTTTGTTTTTAACCTGAGATTTGCTGAAATATAGCAAGTGGAAGTGAAAACGTTTGACTAAGTACTGCAAATTATAATGATATAAAACTGATTTGTCTCTGCAGACTTCGCCATTTTATTTCTCCCTTTCCAGTAGCCAATATTTAGTGACGTCACGATCTTTTGCGACGTTTACAACGAATCAAAGCTGACATAGTCCGTCTCGAAGGATTAAAAGGTTCGACATGTAACAAGTGAGTTTCAATTTGAAGTAAATCAACAAAGACCATTTCTGAGTTGCCGTTCAAAGTGTTCAACCTTTTTCTTGCACTCAAATGAAGTACTGTTTTGGGTCATGTGCTTTTCGCCCCTTCCGTTTTTTTTAGTGGACGATGATTTTGCCGTTTTTGCAAATATCTGCTAAGTTTGGAAAACATTTAAGTATAGATAATTAGGAAGAAAAAGATTATAGTTTTTCCACGAGATTAGAAACCGTTTGAAAGAAGACGCTTTTTGCTTCTTATAGCCGCAGCTTTGTTCAGTTCGCTTTTAGTTTGTTAAGAAAGAAATATAGAGAATAAAGAAAATTAAATTAACATGAGCGGTCAGGTGTAAGTTCTGAAAAGAAAAGATGCTAACAAAGACGGAAATCCTTTGTATGATAAAATATTTAAATTGAAACCTCGCGAGTACTTGTCTGACTAATATTTTTATCAGTATGCTGCTATGGAAAATTGCAGTTAAAATATTGGTAGTTATATACTGGACTCGTCCGAGATACTTGACCGGTTTACGTGTATAGTTATATCGAACTAAGATAATCACAAATGAAATGATAGTAAGTCATCGGCGAATATTTCACGAAAATTGTTAGACGCGTGAGACTGAATATTTATGCTTTGCAATTTCGACATCGAACCACAAACAATAAAAAATATATCAACACATGGCAATATTCCTGTAGAAGTTGTGCGAAGCACAAACGTGGCAATTCAGTCAGTGTCAAATGAAATTATCAGGAACGCCAACTATCTATAAATAATTGATAGTAGTTTTCAAAACATAAAGAAAAACCTTTGAACAGAATAACCGCAAGAAAATCTAAGATCCGGTGTGCAAAATAAGTAATATTCATTCAACCTTATAACTAAAAACGAAAAGTTAGAACACACACAAAAAATTAAATATCTTTAAATTCAATTTCAAGGTGCTGTATTTACCTGGTGAACAAAAATGTCTTCTTTCTCATCGTCTGTCGTAACAAAGCCAAATCCTTTGACAATGTTAAACCATTTTACCGAACCAGCCATTAAGTGACTCTCTTGGATGGTTTCTTCACCCTCTATAGATAAAACGCAAACAAGGCTTTATTTCAGTTCTGTTTCCCATCATCTTGAGTTCCTTTTTAGCTTTTGCTATAAGGCATTGTACAGGGTGAGTAGAAAAGGATCTTTCTATTTCGAGCTAAACAGGAAACAGGTCTATGTAGTAAATGAAGAGGGTTTTGAAAGCAGCAGTACATAAAGACAGAGGGGCTTCATAATGAATGTCCGTATCAGTAAAACGCATTTGAAAGATCAGAGGTACTTGGGAGAACTAACGGCAGCAAACTGATTGTTATTCGATACAGTTTTAATTAAATTGAAGGGACTCATCTTGGTTCACGGCAATAATATTAATTGAAAACCAGAGAAATTTTTCTCCTAAAGAATGCTGAAAACTACAAAAATGTAATTCTGTAAGCAAAACAGTGCGTAGATAGATACCTGTCATTTGGTCAATCATATAAAGTCCTGATAAAATCGTTGTCTTGTTTGGCAGTAAACTATCTGAGTCAGTTGACAAATGTTGGCGGAATTCGGTTGAGGCCCATGTTCAATTCTTAGTCTGTGTGATCGATATGACATGCAGAGCCTGATAAAGAAGCAAGTTTTTTGGAATATCTAAGCAGCAGTATATCTAATACCTACAAGCCTCAGGTCATTACCTGCCTGAACCAATAAGAGAGCTTGAATTGCTTTTATAATTGATCTTACTTTAGCGCCACAAAGGAAGTTCTGTCAACAGTAATTGAAAAGACAACTGATTTATCTCATGAACTGTGAAGGCTTGATTCCTATTGGCTTCATCAGATTCCGGTTGCGATCATGAAACCACCAATTATTCGAAATCCATTGATTATTTTTATAGATATTTCTCAGCTGTTTTGTTATCACATACGCTCATGTCTTAACCACGAAACATTGTCACCTTGGAAGAAAAAAGAGAATGAGAGACAATATTTTCAAAATAATCTGATAAAAGCAGGGTTAAAGATGTGACGAGTTGAGCCTGAGACTAAATTGTTTTTCGTATTTGGGAGAAATATCAGAGACTAAAAAAATGAAATAAGAATTGCCAGGAATTTACTGACACAGTGCAGCAAAACAGCCGAGATTTCTTCTTGAGCTTTATTTTGATCGATTTTTTTTATTTGATTGTTCAAAACAGTAGATAACGAACAAAAGAATTGGGTGCGTTATTTTTATCACATCCGAAAGGTGGAATTAAATGGCTTTCAAATTTTAATTAAGTCCAACCTGGTGTCAGCTTACAAGCATGCCAAGTTGTGTGTGTGTTTTGTATGATATTCGACCATCAAACTTGTTCCCAGGATCTAGGAGAGAAGAAGAAGAGACGAGGATTGTCGTGTGATCTACCTCGCCTAGCGGTTGTTCCCTGTTTTTGATTCGTATTGGTTGTCACGTGACCTAAGGTTAAGCTATCGCAAAATATGGGTAAAATTTCTTAAGATGGAACTTTGGCTTTCGTTCTTATTTCACCTTTCGCCACAAATTTGCGAGGGAACGTCTGCTACGGCAGGTTACGAAAATTCGACTGCTTGCGACTCCTTGAAGATTTAAAATCAGACTCGCTTAAATTCACTTTCTTTTCCCAATCTTTACATCTCCATTGGGAGATACCTCTTGCCTCGTTCCCAGGCTCTCTCTCTTCTTTCCTTTCCGAAGGGGAAGTGCTTTTGGGGCAAAAAAAGATGGAAACTTTAAAACTAGATCAGCAAATCAACGACCATAATGCAATTAGTCCAGCGGCCAGGAGCTTTAAAAAATAAAATCTGGATCAGCAAAGAAGAAAAAATTGAGAACTCTTAGCATCGTGAGGATCAGTTTGCTGTTATTCGAGGAAAGAGAGACCCAGTGAAAGATGTTGATAGAAGAAGGAGCACAAGAAGAAAAAGGTGTGATTACCACAGCGAAATAATGCACGCAAGTATTGTAGAAGACGATGATACTAAAACCTCGTTGATGCGACCGCTTAAAGGCCTTGAAGTTAAGGTCGTGGTGACCTTTACGTTTGGGACCAAAGACAAATTTGACAAAATGTGATTTATACCTTTGTTCTAATACTACTTTAAATTTATTTGCCATTGATTGATACTTTAATTTAAAATTTAAAGAATGGAAAAAATACGTTTGCAGCCACAAGAATGTTTTATACAGCGGTTCCATGTTAATTCAGGCGTACTTTCTGTTACCTGAGTCAAACCTTGCTTTATGGACACCTCATTATTGGGGACAGTTTTCTTTGTCCTGGAAAAAAACATGTCCTTACATTTCTCTAAATTCAACCCGCTTTATACGGACTTACCGTTAATACGGACTCTTTCTATGGCCCCCTCGATCAGTGTCCGTATTAACGAGGGTTTGACTGTAATTCCACAAACCCGAGTTACGCGGCGTCAGCTCTACTAGGCCTTACCTACTCTTTTATACCTTATCCCACCTTATGTTCTACTTTTATGCACAGGAACTTTTGAAAACGTTTCGATGAGTATTTCCATCACTTTTTTAATAAATGTTACAGTAGCACTACTGCGCGCTTTGTTGTTTTCCGTTGCGGAAGAGTCAAGTTCCACTTCACTTTCCTCAGCGGATGATCCATACCCAAAACTCTCTACAGTTTTATTCACTTCTTTTTCAAAGTTGAAATGAACTTTTTGCTTATTGAGAATGGGTACAATCATATTAAATTTATCGATTTTCTTGTTGATCAAACGCATTTTCTGTTCAAACTCCTTTACGTCGTGATTCCATTGGACAGTGGCTTGAAGTGCTAATGGACTGGGTCCCAGTTTCATTCTTCTAAACAACAGTCCTTCTCTGAAAAGTTCAATGTCCTGTCGAATTTCTTTCTCCAACGAAATCCATTCTGGTGCAAATCCTGAGTCTATGAGTACTTTATTAAGCCTCCGCGTGGTTGAATCTACATTGAGAAAAATAAGCAATAGAAATTATTATTTTCATACTCAACCGGCTTATGAAATTAGTATTTAGTTCATGACTCCTTTTGAAGTGTTTCCAAGGTGCAAATCACAAAACCAAACAACATCAATACTGTTACTGACTGCAAATTAATCTAAAGAATTCTTGGGCAAATGACATGTAAAAACCACAATATGCTAAGAGAGATAAATATATTTGCAAAACAACTAATTAAAATCTGCATGGTTATTGATAAGTCAACATTGTAGCAGTACGATTTAAATTTAAAAAATTATACCTCAGTAGTCGGAGGGTACAGATTTAGTACTTACCAACATAGTACTCCTGTTCAAGTTTCAGTGGCTTTCCACTTCCTGCTAAATTTTTAAATTCTCCTTTAGACATGGCTTCTTGTATGAGATCTTCTACAAGTCTGTCAATTACCTTAGAGTACTTAGATCTTTTTATAGCTCTCTTTTCAGGTTCAGCTATTGAGGTTTCCTGTTCTCCAAACTGTTGTGTCTGGTGATCTATGACTTTGTCTGAAGCTCTTTGGACTCTGTAATATTGGTACTGTTTCTGTCTCTTTGATGGTGAACCAATCCCAATGCCTTCATATTCTAGGTATTGCCTAGTTGTGGCAAAAGATACAAAAAGCATTAATAGACCACTTATAAAAAGGCCCTCTGCAGCTCAGGGTCAAGTGACCTATCAAAATTATGTCAAAACTATGGGATATACCCTTTGAATACCAAGGATAGAAAAAGCATAAGAAAAATAGTGAGTCTGCTATATACTGGGATTTAGACTCTTAACAGTGCAATGTTAGGTTGGTATGGAGACAATAGTATATGTAGGAATGAAATTTCTTCAGACACTCTAACTCTAGTCTGATATAGCCCAAGAGAGATTGGACATAATTTAATAAAGGAAAATGCTATTTGATAATAGAGGAAAATGTTATTTGCTCTTACACATTTTTAGCCTGTAGAGCAAGCGCTAGGAAATAATGGGCGCAAGAAAGAATGGGCACACGTGTCTCCCTCCAGTGTGCCCGGTCATTTCTTATTATTTCCTAGCACCTGCTATGTAGGCTACCTGGGAGAGGGCTGTGTCCCTATATGGGTTTAAAACATTAATCGCATGTCTCTCGCATTTTGCACTCACCTCTGCGCCTGAGGAGGAGATGGGAAGGGTATGGTTTTCAAGGAGATTTGTCTGATGATACAAGAATCAGTGGGGGTCATGATGTACAATAATGAAGAAAAAAAGTCCTTTGGACTGTGATGCAATATTGGTAACTGCCTGTTATATCAGAATGCCTTCATAGAGCAGAACTACCCAGTTACCCCTCCCCTACCCTGTAGAATGAGAAAAATCAGGAAAAGTTCTTTGGTCGAACGTTTACATCCGATATATTTTTAATTGGAAGGGGCTTAAAATATTTTAAAATCGATGCCCACTGGAAGAAGTTTTTCTGCAATTTAAGTGAGCTGAAATGCGTACTTAAAAGGTTAACTATGCTGGATTTTCTCCACCCTACCGTTCTGCGTACCCGTTACTTACCTATGTTGTGGAGCGGTATGGTGGATATCAAATACTATCTCTTTGTCGAAATCTTGATCGGTAACGTCTGGACCTTTCTCTACTGAAGTGGTAACATGTTCTATGACCACCCTGTAGGCCTGTTCTATTCGAGCAAATTTCACAGCATCAGCTGTTGTCTTCCCACAATCCGGGTGATACTGCTTTGCTAGCCGTAAGTAGGCCTCGCGAACATCCACGACTGTGGCGCTCCAGTCCAAACCTAACAGAAGATAATAGTCCTTCACCTTTACACTGGATGCTGTTGTACATAGAAAACGAGTAATTTGTTTAAACCCGACGTAATCGGCTAAGACTAGAACCGGTATTTGTGCTCGAGACAATGTCATACGAACGGCGGCCATGTTTGTTTTGTATTACATAACGTATCCATGTCTGTTGCGAGGCAATCCGCTGACTATTGGCACTGGTTTTCGCGACCAATACCATTCTCGTCCCCAGAGCCCGTCGTTTCTTGGTCACGTCGCGTGTGTCTCGCGCGTGTCCAGTTCTCCTCGCTCGCTTCGCGCTGAAAAACGCGCTGAAAAACGCGCGAAAAAATAGCGCCTGTTATGCGGGCAACCTACACCCGATTTGAAAATAAGCAAAGCAAGCGCTTATTTTCCTTTTTTTTAAATTTGGGTTGAGGGGTGGGCGGGTGGGGGGGGGGGGGGGGGTGTCCATTTTCAGGGGGCGAGAGAGAAGAGGGCAGAGAGAACAATCTTCCTTTTTTCTTGCGCTCCCCCTTCCGCTTGCCTGGGTTGCAGGCGGCCCATGCATCGTCTCAACCATTTGTATCCCGAGATGGTTTAGAGTGTCTGCAACGCAGGCTACCTCCCTCCCTCCCCCCTTCCGCCTCGCCTCGTTTGGAGTGCGGCTTTGTAGCGAACCACAAAGGAAATGAAAAACACACTAGAAAAACGGCGTGCTACGCAGGCTATTAAAATACCAGAAATAAAAGCCCTGACAATATAGGTAATGGCCTTCGATCAACCATTTTTTTATGGTGTATACATGTATAACTTTTGATAAGGAACCTACTGACCAAACATATGATAGATGAGAAGCTTCAGATCACTGATAGATTTTCGGAATTTTTGTCGACGTTTAGTCGTAGAATTTAATAGTATTGTAAGATAGCACACATTTTTCCCTAACCTGGGATCAGACCCGATTTTTGGCGGATTTTAAATTCTCTCTTATGTGGTTGTGCTACATTTTGTTTACCAAACGAGACGAAAATAGATCCGGCTTGATCTAGATCTCAATCTCAAATTATTTCTTCCACTTTTACTTCAACAGTCAAGAGCCTGAGAAGCTTTGCGAAACAAGGTATCCAGCCTTAGAAATATGCGCTTTAAGAAATGCACGACAACTGAATATGGAGTCACATTTTTCTTCGTTCTTTTTCTGCCTAGCTGAGGAGGCCCATGGGGGATAGGTGCGGGTATTAAAAAGCGACGTCTCGCAGACATGTGCGTTGAATAACAGTTTGCGCCCTATGTTCCCCTAATGTGCTCTCGCTACCCTTAGAAAATTATTAATGAAAAAAGAAAAAATTTAAAGACTGGGCTTAGATGGTAACAGTATGTTTATTAAAAATCATTGATTAAATCGTACAAATCACTTAGAAATACATTTTTCAATGATTTAACAAGATATTTTTTCAAACTTTTTCCCCAACGATACATATAATTGCACACGTTTTCACACCACGAATGACAACTGAAGCACATTCTCATTAGTATCATTGAAGGAAGAATATTTAACAATTATTCCTCGAGACCGAATGGCCTTCGGCCTCCTGGGCTATTGACTCAGAGGCCATAAGGGCGAGAGGAATAATTGTTTTAGTAAAATCCAACTAGTTGGTCAAAAATATCGAGAATAGAAAAAAATTTAGCTACTTAAAGCTAGACTTTAATCCTTTTTTGCCGCCAAAAAGCCGGCGTTTTTCGCTACTAGTGGGGTATAACATATAGCCTAGTAGTAGCTCAACCAATCAGAACGCAGCATTGATAATAGACTACTAGCTGGATTTTACTAATTGCACATATACTAGAACGATATAAGACAACAATGTCCATACTAGTCCTGCCTTAATTTTTCCAACAGATCTTATCCAGTTACTCTTTCAGTCACGGCAAACTGTCAGTTGCTTTTTTCCTCCAAATAAATTAAATTAGTATTGGTAAAGCGATGTAGAACTACCATCTTGGACAACACGCATGTTTGCAAAATATATACAAGATAAAGATAAAATATAAATACTCTAAAGATATATACGATTAACAACCTGACTAGCTTTCTTCGCCTAAGATGATTTTCGTTCAGAGATAAAACCAGTAAAAGATGTTTCACTTGAACGCTAATAAATATAATAGTAACAACTTAATAATACTAAGTAGATCTGCATAGAAAGCCTACAGAGTTGACTTTCTTTAGAGAGGTTTTCACTGCCACACACGCCGGAAGAATTTTTTCACAAAAAAGTAAACACTAGGCAGATTAAGCACCATGTTAACTGCAAACAACAGAAATGAAAAACCGCTTTCCGTTTGTCAAAAAAGGAACTTTTATCTCTAGAGAGCTCTGTTCGTGTCATGGGAGGGTTAATTTCAAATAGAATACAGTCCACTCTCTTAGAAAGACAGGATCATTAGAACTGCATTCAGGGTTCGTACAGAGTTCGTAAGACTTTTTCCACACTTTTTCCAAAACAATAATTTCTTTTTCCAGACTCAAGGTTATCAAAATTAATAGGTGATCAATAGAGACCTTAAAACATGATGCGCTGCAAACGTAAGGGCAAGATTGAAAAAGATTTGACCCAAACGAAAACGATTCACATATAAAGCACTTGTAGCTTTCAAAAAAAAAGATCAAGACTTTTTACCATTTTACAAGACTTAATCTCTATTTTCCAGACTTTTTTTCAGGTCTGGAAAATTGCTGGGCAAATGTCAAGACTTTTTTAAGACTCTGTACGAACCCTGTGCATTTATGGGAGTCCGCCCTTGAGTCGAAGACAAGGACTACTTACGGAGTGACGGCGGGGATGGCTATCTGCTGTCCGTCAGGAGAAAGAAAGTTGACTGTAAACCAAGCAGTTAAAACCATTGTAACTTACAAGCCACAGAAGATAGCGTATCACTCGATATATTTTACTCTTGATTTAAAATAACAAGCAATCCAAACACTGCTCACTGACAGTTAAAAGCAAATCAGTACTATGACAACACATAAGATTGCCTGCGTCGCAGACGCTCTAAAACCTTCTGTATAGAGCGTCACGGACTATACAAATGGTTTAGAGGAGTGGGGAGTGGGCCGACTGCAACACAGGCTATACATAAGAATGTCTTCATCAAGTCTACATCACGTGTTGTACACGCTGCAGTCAGCTTGACCACAAACATTTGACAGCCATCTAACTTTTACTGTTTTACCCACATACCATAAAATATATTACGAACTGACAACGATGAGCTTTAACCATAACACATGACCACTTTGCTGAACGAGACGAAGATCCCTTGGTTCCGTTTACTAATTAAGGAGAAAAATAGATTATTAATAATAGAGACACATATCACTTGAAACCTACCAGTTTACAGTAGTCAGTACCAGTTGACACTCAGTTTTGGCACAATACTTTTTCAAAAAAAGTAAATCCAAGTTTTTTCAGGTAAAGAATATTTCCTAAACATTGCTACTAAAAGACAAGCAGGTCGAAGGTTAAAGAAACTTAACTCCAGCTTCCCATTCATCTCAGGTAAAAGGCCACACAGAGTGCTTACAGCTCAACGTTTAAGTGGTCTGTTTAAAACAGTGTTTTATCTCCAAAGTCAAACAGCGGGTCAAAATCCCATAAGAAAACACAATAAATAATGTCTGCTTCAGTGTGAAGTTTACTTACCAAGTAAACAATCTCTGTCCATCTATGGATCCGTCGTGTTTACCCGCTGAAAAAAGAATTGGAGAAACAACTGTTATCCTGTAAAATCCAGTAATAACCAATGGTTATGGAGAGCGGGAGAGATTGACGCAAAAACTCTTGCTCCAACGCTGTTCTTTGGGTAAATTTCACGTGATAGAAGGCCAAAACGCGCGGTCATCAGATTACGCTGCATGCATTCCATTCATTCTTAGTGAAAGGCCAAACGATTGCTAGCTTCATATGTGCCGCACAAGTTTAACAGAAACCTGTACACGAGGATTACGGCCTCCTCTGGTTGCCCGAAATATTAAAGGATATCCTTGTGCCACTATAGTAGAGGAAAGAGTTGTAGGGGCCTTTTTTCATCTTGATTCATACATTATACTAACACTAAAGGAATCAGAGACATCATTACTCTTAATAAAAACGGGGGGAGGAGGGAGGGGGGGGACTTAAAGACTGTACTGCACAGCCAGTTGATGAAGTCAATTAATCACTGCAATCAGATAAAAAAAAGACATTAAAAAAAAGGTTCTTTTGAATTACGAATTAACTACCGTCGGCTTTAAATTTATCACAATACACTGACGAACAGAAAGCCGCCCTTGGAAAGGTTTTTTTTTTTTCAGAAGTAAATTTGCTTGCCACAACTGAACATGTCCTTTTACCTTGACCAGGTCCCAGTTCAATTCCTATATAGGTATCGCGGCGGCCTGGTAATGGTCCAACATACTTCACTTTTCCGCGTCCGATCTGACCTCGTGACCTAGTCACCAATACGTCCATGCCTAACTGGATGTCGTCGCTAGAAGTCGGTGCAAAGGGCTTGGTGAAGACTTTGGGTTGGTGGGTAGTGGTTGTTAGAAGC
Organism: Porites cylindrica; assembly: GCA_964035525.1. Classification (NCBI taxonomy): domain Eukaryota; kingdom Metazoa; phylum Cnidaria; class Anthozoa; order Scleractinia; family Poritidae; genus Porites; species Porites cylindrica. Next base: position 541,819 of record OZ037775.1, on the reverse strand, counting down.
GAAGAGTTTGAAGAATAACTTGCCGAGGAGGTGGCATGCCGTCCGATGTCACGCAGCGACTGATATTGGGATGATTTGGAGTAATCGTCCTTGGTATTGTACTGGTCTTGAAGAGATCCTGTCGTGTCAGAAAAGAAACGATAGAAAATCTGTTTTTCTAACGAGCTTACAATGCGACAAACGCAAGATGGAGAAAAATCTCGACCGACACATGCTGCATACGGATGGGACAACCAACGTCGAGTGCATCCCGGTGTGTGGTAATAACATGAATCATGATAAAGGTAAATATTGAGCTCGGTAAATATGAATAAAGACCTTCTAATTACCTCCATGATATGAATGTGGCCTCCTTCTCCTCCCAGTCTCCGTATCCCGCGGTTGATGTAGCGAAGAGTCTTGGTCCCACAATATGAGTGATGAGGATGAAGACTCCGGACTCCGTGTTTGATGTCTTAACTGTGACGCTGTTGCATGCAGATCCAAATCATCAGAAACATCACTGTCTTCTCCTAAAGAACCCACACGGTGCCTCGGAACCCTTACCCTGCGACTGTACGACTCACGCGGGACTCTGTCCTGGACGGAAGAATAAGGTGATGCAGCCGCTCTTTGACTTTCAGGTCTACTTGGGCTGTGACCATTCACTATCAGCGGAGACACACCTGAGTCACGGGATCGACTGTAATTCGTATCTAACGAACTATACCGAGCTGTTCCGAGGCGTGCATTGTCTAATGTCGAAGCGAAACTAACAGTTCTTGTGGAATGGTCAAGATCACTGTATTTATATTTGTCGTACGTAGTGTATTTGCTGAATTTCCTGGACAAATCTGTTTCGCTTTTAGCTCTGCTAACTCTAGAACCACTTATACTAGTTACTGCCTTGATAGTATCCAACTCTTGCTGGGTTTGTTTGAGTTGTCTACTTAGGTTGGCGTTCTCCAATTCAAGACGTTTACCACGCCTTTGCAACACTTGGAGCTCAATATTTTTTTCCTCGTCTCTTTCTTGTCGTTCTCTGGCTTCCACCGATCTGCGTCGCAAATCCGACAACTGAAAACCCAAATATGTAAGAAATTACAATCCGGACACACAAAAAATACAACTACCCCGTTAGACAATCAGTTGCACCAGTTACATTTCTAGCCGCACCCAATTTCTATATGGCTTCTACGTTTTAATATTCACGGCGCCATTAGAGCTTGCTTCCTATGAAGCCGTTCTTTTGGCTAATCACAAAATATCTTCTTCCCAGCAGTAGATAAGGAGAAATTCGTATTTTCTTTTGGCGTGGGGGCTCACCAATGAGTTATCAGGGTGGATCTGCCATAAGGGAAATCTACAGCCAATGGATGTTCTAATCGCAGCCCAGTTACCGATGACCCTAATTATAATATACATTCGGATAGAGACTCCGAAACGTGTGCAGCCCGCAAAAAGATAATTCAGAAATGTTTCGTTACTGAATACCTGTTGCTGTAGGTCTGAATTGACTCTGTTTATGTCTTCAAGTCTCAGTTCATTCACTGTTTTCAAACTTTCCTGTTCTTCCTTCAACTGCTGATTGGTTCTCTCCAGTCCCCTTACGGTTTCCTGCAGGGTACTTATTTCTTGTTCCTTACCCTGCAAAGTTGCGTTGAGTCGAACTATTTTCTCTTCTAACGCTTGTGTTTTGTCTTCATCATGCTTGGTTAAGGTCGCTACAGTCTGAACAACAGAAAATAACTGATAAATGACTACGTCCAAGAAGGGCGAGTGAAGACAGCCGATGCATCATGTACAGTTTATATCGCCGAGACATTTGACCCACATTGATTAGTCATTGAAAACGACGACAGGTGAGGTCGGTCGATTTTATGAGTCAACAAACTACATTTGCACTCTATAGCAAAGGAAATTTAACACTTAACGGGTCGAATCTGGTCAGGAAAAAACGGAGAGTGAAGATAGCAGCTGTTACTAACGCTATGACAATACTTAGCTGACTCTCCTCTCTAGCAGTTGCTCTTTACATTGTGGTGTTCCTCAGGGTACTATTTTAGGTCTATTGCTGTTTCTATTATATGTTAACGATCTTTCCAACTGCCTGTCATATTGCGAGCCTCGGATGTACGCTGATGACATCCATCTTACATACGCGAGCAACAATATTCACAATATTCAGACAAGTTTAAACGAATACTTAGAAAATGTTCACAGTTGGGTAAGAGCGAACAAACTCACTCTAAATATGACTAAAACCGAGTTCATGTTAATTGCATCTAGGCATAGGCTAAGTACTGTAACAGTTTCCCAAAACTTGCGACTAATGATTTTCGAGTTACCCAAGTCACTACTGCTAAATCTCTTGGAGTGACCATCGATGATAATCTCGATTGGGGTAGCCATATAGAGAGGATAACAAAGAAAGTCTCTTCTGGAATCGGAGCCATCAAGCGAGTAAGACACCTTATCCCCAAGCGACCTTACATCTAATATACCAAGTTCTTATACACCCTCACTTCAATTATTGCAATACTGTTTGGGGAAACTGTGGGATAACCTTCGGGAACAAACTTCAAAAACTAACTCTATTGAGATAACTCAAATCCTTTTTCGTACCTAAAATTGTTACAAAGGTCTTGGAAATAATCAAGTTACCTCAATACTCATCAGCTGTTGTTGAAGATCTTCATTCCTAGACTTGACTCTCCTGAGCTCTGCTTCATAATGAGCGGATCTCTGTCTCAGCTCCCTGGCAAGATTATCTCTCTCCTGTCTGAGTTCTTCCACTTCTGAAGGCAGGATCCCCACATGCGCAGCACGCTCTCCAGTCACAGCTGCAAACGCACTATCACGACTTGGAATAGCTGATTCACGAGGCAGAGATGAAGGAGAAAAGACGCGCGGTGGGGAATGATCTGGTCGGCTGTGAACCGAAGATGACCTACTTGAGCAAGCATGTGAAAAACCCTGTAACCTCTGTGTTGGCGTCCCTGTTCGTGATGCTTCCTGCCCCTGCATTAGTGATGTGCGATGGTCACTTTCACGATGATTTACCCTCGACTCCGATGATGGCAACTCAGAGGCTGGACCTCTATGTCTTGAAGAGTTTTCAGGGCTGGGTGCTCTTTGTCTTGGACTAGGCACTGAAGGTGTGCTATTGCCACTGTCACGATGACGTAGATGCGGGCTCGCCGATGAGGCCACAGGAGAAGCAGACTCGTGAGAAGCACGTACCACAGGCGAGCCTCTCCTGTAAGCTGTATCTGTAAGGTGTTCTGTTGGGCTTACTCTACCTGATGATCTGTGTGATATTGGTGTATCATGCTCATTTTTTATCTGTCCTGTTGAAGGCTGGATTGCAGGAATGGACTCCCTTGTTTCGGCACGGGAGGACACTGGTGGTGTATGTTGTCTAAACGCTGTCTCCATAAGAAGCTCCGTTGGGCTTCCTGTGTCTGGTCTACGTAAAACTGGTGTTCTCTGCTCCCTTTCTCGTTGGCTTGCGGAAGGCAGGACAGCATGAATAGGTTCTGTTGCCTCATAACGAGAGGTCACTGTTGGTGCAGCTCGTCTATGCGTTATCTCCACGAGAAGCTCTGTGGGGCTCCCCCGGCCACCAGAGGTTCCTTGTCTTGGACTGTGTACAGTAGGTGTGCCATGCTGGCCTGCTGCAGCAGATCCATTATGGGGCGAAAGCACAGGAGTATTTCTGTGGCTCGAGAGTCTGCTTCCCTGCTGCTGTTGCTGTCGTTGTGGTAAATCCACAGTTCCTGTTCCTCGGTGCGGATGAACAACACTGCTGTGATTGGAACCTGTAGGACTATGTCTATGAACAGTAGATACGTGGGGTGGAGTTGGTGGAGATTCCTCAGCACCAGAGACTGGACCAGGAGGGCCCCCCAGGGTAGTTAACAGACCCGTTGTTGTAGGAACAAAGCCTACTAGACTCTGAGGTCTTTGCGGTAGCTGTGTTTGACCGTTCAAAGACCCAGGAGGGTTCCCTCGAGGAACTAATGTTACACCTGTATCGGACAGGCTACGACCTCTAGGAGACATTACAGGAGAGGGTAAACCGGATGAGAACAATGAACTGCTCTGAACAGACCCTGTTGGGCTGTGTCTTTGAGGAAACATGGTAGCGTTGTGGTTGCCTGGTGACACATCTGTATCGCCATTGGCTGGAAATGTACCTGTATCTAGCACTGAAGAACCAAGAGGACTGGCTCTGGTAGCTGACTGGCTATGCTCTGTGGGGTGCCTGTCCGAAGAAGAAAGTAAATGCGTTGTTTCTTCAGCAGCATCGCCATCTCTTCCTGAAGTGGACTGCGGAGTGTGCGATGGCGCATCAATCGTGTTCTCTTCACCTGAAGGACCTTCTGGGACTGGAGGAGAGCTCTCCCGTACAAAGGCTTCAATCACCAATGGACTTATAACAGAGTAATCCCTTGCACCTACCTCGATGGGTACCCTGTGGACAGAAATGTCTTCATCAAATTTAAAGTTGTAATACATAATGAAAGGAATTTAGACAAAATTATTAGTATTTGAGCAAAAAAAACTAACGAACTGGAACTTGACCAGCCACAAAAATTAACGCCCTTTAATCCCAAGCATTGGCCAGCTTTGTGCTAAAAACCAATAAAATTGTCAAGGGTAGCCAAAGGGACCTAATGATAATGGTGGTCCTCAGAAAATTTTGATCCAACCTTGAAATCTTAAATATTGCATGTTAACTTCTCTTGATCTTGAAGTCTCGGATACTGTCTTAAAACAAGAGTCTCACAGCCTTACAAGACAGGTCTTACCTGTGCCCAACTAATTTTGAGAAAATGGTCTGATTAAAATGTGGAATTGTGTTCTCTAGACAATATGGTTTGGATTCAATGTTGTTATTTAGTGTTTAAATTGCAAATAAAATATTTTACTGACCTAACGTCAGGGCTGACTCTCTCACTGTGACTGCTTGGCACTGGAGAGAAGGATTGAGGTTGTAGATTGGCTTCCTCTATTTCACTATCTAAAAAAGGAAATCGTGGGTGATCCTTCTTTTACAGTATTTAAATTAGTTCAGCTCAATTTAATGAACAAAGGTGACTTCAGGAAGAAAGGTTTCTTACAATACAGGTGATATTAGACTCACAGAGACCAATACACCTTGTCCCGGTTTTCGACGCCATCTTGATGAGTAAGCAAACATGTGAGAAATTACAGTGTTTGTATAAGAATGTTGAATAATTTCCGTAAAATGGCTGTTCTGGAAAAAATGTGAATTATAAACTAAAGCTACACAGCAAAGGATTTTACTAACAAAATTTGGGGGCCGTTATGGTGCTTAAATTTCTCCAGAAGCTTGCTTTAGATTTTCCATATATATGTATCTGCAATTTTTTGCTGGAAAATTTTACAGACAAATGTACAGAAAATTTAATAAAGAGGTTCGGGGTCTTCTAGCGCATATAACGCCCTCAAATTTTTTCAGTAGAATGCTTCAGTGAACTTTAGTTTACAATTCATATTTTTCTGGACATTAGATTCTCATACAAACACTGTAATTTCTCACACGTTTGCCTACTCGTCAAGATGGCGTTAAAAACCGTGACAAGGTCTATTTACAAACCACAAAGAACATCATTATAATAACACTGTTTAAAACTGGGCAAGTGCTTGTTCTATTTGTTTAAAGATTGCTGATATTTACCACTCTCTTCATCATCTCCTCGGCCATTGGGATGTGATGGTAATCCATTGCTTTGCCCTGAGAAGTCACCTGAGTGGCTTTCAGCTTCCTGATGTGGTAATAGCTCTTCCATATGTTCCACAGGGGTGCTGGATATTGAAGGCTCATCATATTGATGTCCAGCCAGGGAAGTAAGGTCTGTTTCCGACATCACAGGTGACTGTACTCCACTTCCAGGGACCCAAGATGGCTCACCATGGCTCAGCTGAAAAAATACCAGCAAATTTTTTTTAACTTCAATGGAATACCGGATGTTGTGCTTTTTAAAATCACCATTCAATCCCCGGTATAAATTTTGCAAGGAGATTTTGTGACATAATAATTTCCATAATCATTCAAGTATCTTAATAATTTCTCCAGCTTCCCAAAACTCGCCTTAAGTAACACACTTGTTCATAAATAAAAGGCTACAAAAAAACCTGAGATACCTTATTGTAAAATCAATTCTTCTTTATCAGTACCTTCAACCACGCAGATTTGCATAAAATGAATATGTTTAAATTATAATAACAATATGTAGTTTCCTAAATCACTTGGAAAGATTCCTTGAGTAAGAAATATTCAAACCTTTTATTTACATGTGCAGAACAGCTATGGATCAAGGCTGCATCAGAGTTTAGAGTACAAATTGAAAACAACAAGTTTAAAGTTCAAAATAACTGACACCAATTCAAAACGTATTTCCTTAAACTACAATGAAAAAAAAATCATACCAAATGAAAAACTCTAGAATGCTGAAGCCAACAGACTGAAATACTTCACTAAAATGCACCTGATGGTAGATTTTGTCCTACTTGAAATGTAAACAGATAAAATAAGACTAAGATATAAAAACAACTCCTGATATTTTGAGGAGCTGATGTACTAATTATTTTAGTCAAAGGAATACTAGAAGATTAAATGATTGCATTGCTTACAAAAGATTGAACAACAAAAAATATATATCTGAAAAGAATACATTGAAGAAATCTTTAATTACCAATCTTTTCTCTAGATTACCGGTAGAGAATAAATTATTCAAATTTTCAACTTCTCTTTTAATTAAAATTGGAAAGACTTTTTTTCACCTACTTGAATGAAATTGACACATCAACTAATAAAAATGTACATAATTTATTAACAATTTGTTATTTCAGACATGATGTAAGAAATTAGAGAACCTTTCGACACTAACAGTAAAATTATACAACTGCAGTGATATAAGATTAAATTACCATGAATATTAATTTAATTAATTTTTAATTAAATTGGGTTTTAAAAACTTTGGCCAGCATAAGTTGAATATTTTATCAGTACATAACAGTACTGTTAGTTTATAAAGATTTTTTAGAACAGAATAGAAACAAATAGAATAATTCTTTATTTAAACACGATAAAATTCATCAGGAGTATAAAAATTTTAAATAAACCTAACTACCCTAAACAACATGCAAAACTATCTACAACTACCCTAACTAAGACCTGTTTTTCATGAATGCCGTGTACACAGTACTTAAAAAAATCGGAAATTCAGATGCGCCAATTGTTTACATTGACTTAAAGATTTCTAGCCTCTCTCATATTATCACAGGGCAGGCTGTTCCAGAGAACTGCTCTGCTATAACTGAAGCTGTTCTTCATGAAGTTAGTTTGGAGGAACGGGACAATTAGTTTGTTAGTTATTCCATTGGTTTTGAGCTCCAATTTAATGTTTTTGTTTCTTAGTGCGCCCATGCAATAAGTTCTAAACCAACACTTTCTTGTGTTTTCTTTTAATTAGCTCATTTTTTTTCACACATCAGTCTTGAGCTTGAAAATTGAATGGGGAGTTAATTGAACAACTTGGCATCTCACAAAGTCACTGTACAGATTATTAATCTGATCCATTTTAAATGCATACAAATGCTTTTTGAACACTATAGCTACAACAACATGAGCTGAAATACCGTAAAACTCTGAAAATAAGCCCCGGGGCTTATATTTTTCAAAGGCCCTTTTTGAGGGGCTTATTTGAGGAGGGGCTTATCTATGGAGGGAAATTTGCATTTCAAAATCAATTGGGCATGCCTTATAGTTGGAAGGAAATTTACCATTTTTGCTTTGTTTTACTTGGTATTTGATGGCAATTTCCAAGTACAAGGCACTGGGGGGCTTATATTTGGAGGGGCGATTTAACCGGGGTTTTTTTGTGTTACGGGCTTATATTTGGAGGGGCTTATTTTCAGAATTCTACGGTATTTTTATTCAGTGCCCTTTTTATGACAAACTCTATTAAAAAATATATTCGGTTGGGATTCAGTTTTGAGAAGCACTATAAGATGCAGTAGTTTACATTTATCCTTAAAGCTAAGCACACATGTATCTACAGCCTGCATTTGGGTCTCATGGCTGAAAATCTAAACAAGTTAAGTAAGTAACAGTTGATTGAGGACATATACCAGTTCCTTCAATTACTGCAGAAGTTCCTGGGCAGATCAGTGTCAATTATTCAGAACTATATATATTTAATTAAAACCACAGGCTGCTCTACGGCCCTGTAAAAGATTAAAGATTAACTGTTATTGTTTGAGATAGTTTTCGCTGTGCTTCCAATAATACATATCTGCAAGGAGTCAACCAAAAGTTTTTTCTTCCAGTTCAGTAATAGATATGTTTGGTTCAAGTGCCATTACAGTGTATATGTTGCAGGTAGAATCTGTTCCCAGGTTAAACCAGTATTCAACCTAGGTTAAATGTGCAATCAGTATTTCATCTAAGGTTAAACTTATATTATATACAACATTCAATCTAGGCTAAATTTGTAATTTTTGTATGTTTTGTGTTAAGCTTAAGGTTAGGGTTAAGTTATTGTTAGGGTTAGGGTTAGCTTTGTGTAAGGGTTAGGGTTATGGTGAAGCCTGGTTACGGTTTAAAGTTTAATAAAAGAAGCATTGTTTCTGCTCTCAAGTGCATTTTTTGGGGGTTGTGCAAAATTCTTATCACAAATATGCTTGTATAGTACAATTTGCAGTTTAATTTATATGATCAACTGCTTTCTTTAAAGATACAGTTGAAAATGTTACCTCCCTTGTATAAGTCAGACAGTATTTTTTTCTAGTACATTTGTTAAATCTGTTTGTGGAAATGTATGTCGAAATAATTCCAAACTTTGTCTCTACTTTTGCGTAATTGCTCTCCATGCCAATACTTTTTCCTAGTATTACATTGGGCTACAGTGGAGTGGTGTCGTTTTATCAACTTTACTTATTTTTATTGTCACATCATAACTTTCATCTTCTTGTTATAATATTTGGTTTGACTATCTACGACCGACTGTGTTATTTGTTTTCTTTTGCCAGACCATGGTGCTTCTTTGCTGTTTCACTCTACAGTTGTATCTATTTCCTGAAGCTGGTCAGCTCCTGTACTTTCATGTTCCACAGTAAAGTCTTCTGTGTGTCATTTCATTCTACTTGACCTTGAGCAGATGGTTTCTGGGTGCACTATGTACAAATTTTATTTTGTGGGTTTGACAAAGATTCTCCATGTTTTTGTTTTGGAATTCACCCCCATTGTCTGAACGTAGCTTTTTAGGGTCCAAGCCAAACATGTAAAACAGTTTCTCTAATTCAGCAGTCACTTGAGGACTTTGTTTGCCTATGAGAGAATATCATCCACAAATATTTTGAAAAGTGGTCAAATACATGAAGAAGCCATGTGTGTGTTTTCTCTTTACATTGACATGCCAAGCTTCTGAAATCTATTAAGTCTATTTCAACAGGGTTTATGAAATATTTGCCTGAATTGGATGGTTAATTGGTTTCTTTTGGTGGTGCTGTAACACTTCTTTGTTGTTGGTGTAGGCTGCAGATTGATATGAACATGTTCTAAAATGACCTTCTGTGTTATACCTGAATAGCGCTTTTTCACATAGTCCTCTGTCTTGTCTCGTCCTCAATGCACTATGGCAGAATGCGAACTGGCCAGGATTGTGAATAGCTCTCGGAACCACATTATCTGTTTTGTTTGTCTAGTATTTTCCCATCATCGGTAGTCACTCTCCATAGTTTCTCAATTATCCCACGCTTGTCTGTTCGGCTGATAATGATGGAGCTTTTGCCTTGCAGGTTTGGTTTGAGCCACTGATATGCTTTCTCATAAAAGGAGTCATTAATGTAGACATCCAAGAAGCTTGATTTGTTTTTAGAGGTAGATTTCAATTCTTCTAGCTTTTTCTAAAAGGTTTCTGAATTGGTACATTGAGTCACCATATTTTGAAGTCCATGTGCATGTTTGCAAACACAATGCATGAGTAAATAGAAAATAATGGTTGAGGGGGCCTGGTACCCTTTAATATTTTGGCCTAGTGAATCTGGGACCAAATGTTAATAATAATAAAAAGACATATGGGCAGATGAGTATTGTTGTTCCGTGTGGTGTAGTGGTAAATGCAGACAACCTAGAAATTGTGAGTTGAAACCTGGGTGAGTACAAATAGAGTTGTTTATTTCAGTGTGATTTGTTGAGTGTGTAAAAGGGTCATAAAAGAGGAATGGTGTAAAAGGTAAGGGGATTAAGAGGACAGGAGGACTAGTGGGAAAATGGAGTAGAAAAATCAAGAGAAAAAGAACATGCTTTTTGTTTTTTCTTTTATTTTTTCAACGTCCTCCCCCAAAAAACCATGCCATTATTTTTTAACCACACCCCATAAAAAATCCCTTTTCAGACAGTTGAACCTAGGTTTAATGCACATTTTACCAAAGTGAAAGATGGCTCAATTCAACCTAGGTTGAAAACATGTTTAACCTACAACATTAATATACACACCTGATGCCGAAGTAACTCCCTGTACAATGGGCTCATTCCATTAGAAGCTTCACTGTCTCTCTCTCTAGATTCTATGTCTATATATAAAATGATAGCAACGGTTAACACTGACAACCTTTCCATGAAACAATACTTAGGTAAAAAATGAACTTAATATGTATGTATATTATGTTAATAAATATAGAAGTCATACAGTACTTATAAAAATATCTTTTTTGCTAGTAGTAAAATTGATACATTATTAAGAAACGGTCTAGATAAGAACGATAGCAACAACAGCAACGAACATGTAGGAATGCAAAAAAGGTGCTGACTTTTCTATTGTCCGTACTTACTTCTGAGTGGCTTAAACAGCAAAAGTTAACAAAACTTCATAAAGCGGTACATATATTCATCCTTACTTTACAACCATCTTCCATATAACAAAATCTGGTCTCAGTTTGAATAACAAAGAAATCCTATGTGGGGAACATGTAAAATTGTAAACTTTTCTTGGCTATTGTTTTCAACTCTTGTGATTGGTCAAAATCTTTTAACACAAAAAAACACTCTTTCAAAGTGGAGTGTAAATGCATTTTATTGCGTAAAGGGCCTTCACGTAGGTTTATGCATTCTCTGTGTAAAAATGAGAACATTCCTATGTGGGGAAAGCACCGTTGCCGCATTACAAAAGAAACTGTTATCCGCCTTATCCGGACCATTACTTGAATCGTTGAATTTGCAGTGGTGACAAGTACTCCAAAGATGCAAGCTCTGTCTTAATAGCTGAGAACTATATACGACAAACACATCCCTAAAATAGTACTTAGAGCTAGTCCCTGTTCTTCTTCCTTAAAAAACTTTAAGATGGACAAACAGTGCCTGCTAACCAAATGGTGTTTGTAAAAATCCAGCCTGTGGTCAGACATGATCAAATACTTAAGAGACCATCATTTTGTAGCTTAAGGTAATTCCCTTGTTCCGCACTGTACATCACCTGCTGCGCAGAACATTGCAACTTGAAAGGTGTCGATGATTTTCACCAGTCACATTAAAAGAAGTAAAAAGGCCCCTTTTGTAGTCAAAATGGTTTTAATAGCGATTTTGGTAACTCCACAGGGCTAATAAGGTGTTTTTCTTCAAACCCGTCCCAGTTCCCTCGTGAAAAATGATCATTTGAAACTGAAATTGTCCCTTTTTTTTGTGATGAAATGAGAATGGTGACCCCCATTTTTTATCTGTTTTTTTTGCTCTTTTGGGCCACACAAAAAAATATTTCTTAAAGAGAAAAAAATGAGTAGTATAATTATACAAGCTGTAAATTTTTAGATATGAATGACGTCAAACAAGGCATTTAGATACACAGAGAAGTATGAGATAATATCAAAACTGTCCATTTCTCTCCATTTTTTCAGGATCGGATAATTTGAAATCATTTTACTCAAAAACTATAGCCCAAACAAACAAACAGGTTTTAGGTTTCAGTAAGATTCAGATTTTTTGCTATATGATAACAATTTTTGATGGTTATTCAAGTTTCAAATATTTCATGCTCAACTAGGAATAAACACTCAGAATAATGGGCTGCACACAGGGCGAAAACAAGCACAGTCACTCGATCTTTTTATTGCAGTTTTTGAATGTCCAATATATGGCTGACAATTGTGCCAAGTTTGAAAAAAAGGGAATTACCTTAAGATTTGCAAAGTGCTTAAAAACAAATCAAAAGTCACCATGTTAAATAATGTAACAATGATGGCTTCAACCTGGTCAGATATGTCCTTTCTAAAAATAAAAATTGTGTCATGTATCATAGAGAGAGGGTGAGAACACTTAGACAAATAATTCAAAACTTAATCTTGTTAACAACATACACTATTGAATCAATGTATCATTGTCATTTTACCAAGAGGAGGCCGTTGTCTGTCATGTGTTTCCACTGTCTCTGATTCCTCCTCAGATCCTAAACCACCACTTGTTCTTACTCTTGCTCTTCTGTCAGAATCTTCAAATGTTGTTGTTTCTCTAAAATTTCCTTTAAACAAGAAGTAATTACAACTGGTTTGTACAACTAGACATGACACTTTTGCAGCCTAGATAAGTTTCATTTAATAACATGACTATATGAATAAAAGGTAAATCAGTTTTTACATAATACAGGGCTTTATGCACTTTGCATGCAATGAGTTACACTATCAAATCACGAAGCAATGCCTTCAGGTGAGCTATGGTTAGCTTGCCATGGTGACCTTCTCGCCACTGAAGAAATTATTGCTCCCCCGTTACTTCCTTTTTGGCACTTATCCGTCAGAAGTGAAAAGCACTCATGGCTCATATGTTTAGAACACAATTCTTACGTTTCAAAAAATCCTTATGTATTTTGTAAAAAATAATAGAGGGGCCAGAAAAGTGTTACGCAAAATTATTATGTTAACAGGCTGCAGTGCACTTGTGCAGACTAAATATCTTTTCATACATAATGCAGCAGTCAAGAACCTGGACCCCTACCCTCCCATTCAAGCATATTGGCAATAACACTGACAACATGTTTAAAGTTCATATTTTAGCCTCATTTACAATCACCAGAAACAGGTTTCTTCATCACTTTTACAAAATGTCCCATATGGATTATGCATGCTTATACTTGTGAAATATATCCCAGGGTACAAAGAGAGTGGAGTTTGATAGCCTGGGGCTAATATGTTTTGCTATTGGGCTAGTGACTTCTATTGGGGGTCATGTCCCTAGATCCCCCTAGAAACTCACCCCTTGGTGCTTGCAAGTTGCACCTTTGGTGCAAGCTTTTTCCTTCTCTACCACATGTACTCCAAAGCTTTTGCCACCTACTTAAAACCTTAGCAAAAACCTTGTGAGTCTTTTCCAAATTACAAGGACTTCAGTATTATATTTCTATTTTCAACAGTCATTGGGTGTCCCGTGATTCACTATAAATAGTATTCTCATTAAAACAATTGAATTGTTTACTTGGCATGTTTACAAACCAACATCTAAAATTGTACCTTCTTCAATGATTACAAATATAACATCACTTTCTTCATTGACTTCAAATGTTTCAGTTGGTATAACATCACCACCCACAGCCAGTTGACAAATATGCTGACCAACAGGAACACCAGTAGTGTCAGACTCATACAGGCCTTCATCTTCCTTCCAATGAAGTATTACGGACCCAGCCTAGAAAAAAACATGACCTTTTTATTCAGTGCCTATGCACATTAGGTAAAAAGTAAAGTCTCTACTGATTCGAGCCAAGTGGCCCATCATCAGGCTTCCAGCTAGAGCTCATGCTAGTTTCTGTAGCATGAAGTGAGAGGAAATCTTTCCACTGCCCCACAGGAAGGGATGCCAGTCTATTGCAGGGTTACCTACCAGAATCATGTCGCTGGTACTCAATTATACACCTGAGCGGACAGAGACAAAGACAAGCAAAGTTTCTTCTCTAAGGCTTGAACACAAACCCAGACCTTTGGATCCAATGTTCAAGGCAATATTGACAGCTTACATCCATGCCTCCATGTTAATGCATGCAGGATTTTGAGGAAATGCAACTGCCTTTTGTTTATGATTAACACACAGCCACAGATACTCATAGCATAGAGCTAGGTAACCAAAGCATTTGTCATAGTTAAATTCTTAAGTTTCTTGTGAGCGTGATTATGAAAAAACATATTTCTAAGAAGGCTAGAGATAGAAACTTTTATTTTGATACTGCTTCGATAAGAATTTTTTCTAGCTACAATCCTGACGCAGTGACAATGAAACAACCATTGTGACAAAGAGGAGAACAATTTCACATAACTGACAAAAGATATTAAATTCATCATAATATGTGAATGATAGCTGGCTAGCTTTAAATTACTTGTCTTGAGAAAGTCACTTAGTTATTGATCACAAGGTTTGAAATGAAAATTCAAATCTACTTCTTGCATGATATTTAACTTGCAAATTGGAAATGGCTGTTGCTTGTTTGTTCCAAAAAACGGTCACTTTCAAAGCAAGGCCAACACTGTAGTGATTTTAATAAAAATAGAAATCATTTTCATGCAAAGGCTTTCCACTTACTGCCATTTTAAAACAGAGGCTTGTAGAAACTTGGAAATGGCTAATTAACAGCAACCGAAAAAAATTAAAACCTGTTTTATATCATGTAACCTCAGGCTCTCAATATATATAAAACCTTTGTAGATCAAATTCATATTATTTATTTTTTAATAATAATTCACCAAAGTATTTGCATTGGAACTTCTCTTTTCTCCAATAAGGCAAAGCATTGGTTGAGCAAACAGGTAGAAAATGCAGTTTGAAACAAGTATTATTTTAAGACGAAATCCATATTAAAGCATGAGTAAATTAAAGTGTATTAAAATTTAATGAAGGACTTCCCTGTTAAGTTAAACATACAGTAACTGTTTAGATGTTTCCCGTACAACATCTTTAAGCGATGCATTTTCCCTAACTTGGCCAAAGTAAACATTGGAAAGAGAGAAATAAAGAATTATCAATACAGCTTTGCGAAGAAGTGTCGAAACAAAGCAAAGATTACACCAGCTCATTCCGACCAGCTGAGTGCAGAAAAATGACAACAGTACCAGTTGTTTTTACACATTAAAGCCTTTAAACCATAACTTTTTCGATGACGTTCAAAAAGAGACGTTCATAATAGCACTGGTTACTTTACAACAAGCGAAATACGAAACCGAAAGGTAAACAAATCAATTTCGTGTTCAACTTCCGGATACCTTTCCTGTCGGATTAACAAACCTTAACAACCGTTGCACAGAAAAAGGCTAAAGACTGAAACGGCATGTTCGATGGATTAATACCCCCTATAGTCCTTATCTGTGTATGTTAATCGTAAATAGACTCACCAAAGAGCTGATGAGATGGACCTCTCTCGCAAAGCATGGTCTTGACTTAACCCAACGAAAGCGAACAATTACGCTATCTACTCTGGGAGCCCTAGGCGTACTTGGCTCTGTGAAAAAAACATACACAAGCTCGACTCAATAACGCGAAAATAATTTGCTTTCATTCAAGTAACTTTCAATAATTTATTGCTACATCTTTCCCAGCGATCTCTATCAACAACATCCAAGTTTTTTTCACAAATACAAGCAAATAAGCTTTACACTACCTGCATAGGCCGACGTGCAGACTAAACAATGTATCTGCAAACCATCTTCACTACCAACTTCTTCATGGCAAAAGGGGCACTGCATTTCAAATAAAAGGAAGATTTAACTTAATGTTTCTTGTATCTAGACAACTTTTAGTGCCCTTCTTCTGAAGAAAAAGAGAAAATGTACGCGAGCGTTTACTCGCTTTGACAGGAAGTTTGTTCATTTGCATGAAATATGATACAAGGCTTAGGTCCTCACCAGGTCTACTCGTGCACTTTGAGGCTGTGAAGGAGCAAGGGAGGGGTGGGTACAAATGTAAAATCAGAGTGATTTCCGTTCGTTAACAGCATTTTCTTTGATTCCACTGGCAGAAAAGGTTCCTACAGAAAAAAGTCATCCATTATCTGGGGCACTTTTCTGATATAGCAAGCTCCAAGTAGGCAAGAGTTTCACTGATTTCTACGTTTTTTCCATGAATTTAAAGGAACTTTTTCTGTTTATAATAAACAAAAGAAAAATACAAAAAATATATTTACAAGAATTTGCCCAATATATCGGTTTGAAAGACAAATATTCTTCAGGGGCTAAAATGAAAATTTGTTGAAAAATAAGATTTGGAGTATGTTCATATAAAATACACCCCTTGCAAACACTAAGTAAATAATTTTTTGCTTCGCCTTTTTATTTATTTTAATTTACCTTGTTAAGTTTATTTTTGAGTTCATCACAATCATTAATAGCAAAAATGATGCCCTTTTTCTTCGCGTGCGTGGGATGCTTCGCTGCACAATAATTTTATTGGTTAAAATACGTATATTATTACATGAAAGAAAACATATTTCAAATCTGACGCTGACAGCGCGGGCTCATAAATGAATGTCTAACCTAAACTATAAAAAGGGAAAAGAAGTATTGTGTGGCGTACGAGAAACCTTATTATTTACTTTTGGCCTAAATGCAAAGTTTGAACTCATATGTAACACTAAAAAGCTGCTTGGAACTTCAGCGTTTTCAAATCAGGATGAAAGAAAAGGTGTTCACTGTGTTCGCCATCTTGCCGTAAGGCCTTAATTGTCAGTTTGAGATCTCTGAACATCTGCCGTTTCCTATTTAAACAGGAGTTCTTAAAATTAGGCCTGTAGCCATGGTTTTGTTTGGAATGGTATGAGAATTACGCAGTCGGCGTAAAAAATATGCTTTCATCGACAGCGGCTTAACGAGCAACGAAAAAGGCAAACACAGTCGAGGCGAGAATTACAAGTATTGGGATTTTTTTTTGGTTGTGGATATCGGCTACTGCGGTCTTTGCCATCACGTCAAAAAACGTTGAGATAAGACATTTCTTGATGCGACTTTGGGAAGAGGTTATCTCATATCAGAACAGAGAGCCTGCCGCTATTAGAGTGGTGTTATGGTGAACGACTCGAGCGGAACAGCTCCATCTAACACAAGTAACTTGACGCCATTTCCAACAGCATGTGTGGTTATATTAGGTTTGATTTTTATTTTAATGTTTTTGGTCAGTGCCATGGGAAACTCGCTCGTTTGTTATATAGTTTATCAGAAACCCGCTATGCGATCGGCTATAAACATTTTACTCGCAACTTTGGCAATGGCGGACGTTTTGACGGCCATCGTGTGTATGCCATTTACTATAATCACACTAATCGCTCAAGACTGGATTTTCGGCGAGGTGTTTTGCCAAGTAAATGCCATAATGTTCAACCTCTTGGTGACAGAAGGAACTTTTGTTCTTCTTACAATATCAGTGGATAGGTTTATGATAATTGTGCGACGAAAAGACACCCTTACACCACGGAAAGCCAAAGTGTATATTTCAGTCTCGTGGTTGCTGTCAATAGCCATCGTTCTTCCACCTTTATTTGGCTGGGGAAGTTATGGCTTCGAACGAGGACAAATTCATTGCTCTTTGGAATGGCCTAGCCAAGGAGAACTAGATCTAGCCGATCTGTCTTATGGCCTGTTCTTTTACATATCAACGTTTTGCATTCCGCTTATTCTTATGGGTTATTGCTTTGTGTCAATTTTAAGAACGGTTAGGAGAAACTCAACCCGAATTCAGAATCACCCCCCAGTACCTGGTGGGGTTATTACGAAAATGCATCGGCCAGGCAAGATGAATATTGACTACAGTTTCAAGACAAGAGCTTTTACTACTATATTAATCTTGTTTATTCTATTTGTGGTTTGTGGTGTACCATACACGGCAATCCGCTTTAAACTACTGTTAAAAAGATTTGAAAACTCATTGTCTTATGTTGGCGATGCTGTGATCATCTTAATAGCATACTTAAACTCCACTCTAAAGCCAATAATTTATTATGTCCGAATTAGCAAGTTTCGGGAAGCATGCATGGACATTATGCCATCATGGTGTCATGTTCCTCACTGTCTACCAGGAAGAACCATGCGTCGTATCAGACCACATGTAGTATATGAAGTGGACAAAAAGTTTGTTACTTCAGCATTGTAAAGAAGAGGTTTAAATATACATTTTACATGGCTGACTTGTAGCATAGCAGGAATAGTATCATTCAACCAAGTCATGGTTACTTGACAGGTTCAATCATTAAACACCTCACGGGTAATTTGAGACAACGATTTCTTATTATGATAATAATTGTGCAAAGTGGGTATGAATGAAGCAGTTGAAAAAAAAGACCCAAGCTGATAAATAATTCAGGTTTGTTTTATGATGGGATGTTTGGAAAAAGCCTTATTAAGTGACTTCAATTTCCACGGCCTTAAGAATTGTATTAATATTTAACCACAGAAATTTAATGGAACTTATAGCAGGATTTTTTGCACACCTTTTCTGACAATCTCCTGTAATATTATTTTTTATTTATTGCTGTCAATTTTTTAATCAAATATGGGATGTTATGCTGCGAATGCACGACAAGTACTGTTACAAGTCTCCTTGACTGTTCTAATTGCTTTTTTTAATACTACCAGCTGTCAAATTTATGGCCATTTTCCATGAAAAAATAATATTCGACATTTGTTGTAAAAATTGTTACTTTCCAAACAGAACTCACAAATACAGCAAAGTGAAAAATTGTTTATAATGACGATAGAAAGTTCTACTGGAATAAGATTTTAATTTTATCAAAAATATTACAGTAAAGGATAAGAATAAGTGGAATTTTTTAAAGAAAAAATCCTAGGGGTAAATGTTTGCAAAGGAATTATTAGGTAACAATTTTAATGATAAAAATAATAAAATTTGTGAAAGTTTTTAGACCTGTTTTCCTTCTTATTCTCAATTTCTGATGAATATTGGAAACCACGAATTTTTGTTTGTGCGTGAACAGAGTAACGTTTAACCTGTTTAAGGCAGTGATCAATTTCAGCCTGCTTAGCCAGGCTAAGATTTCAGCTTGATTTTCTGAGCAGATTTTCTCAAAAACGACCTTACTTTGTGATTTCATTTTATTTAACCTTAATTTCCAGCCTGGATGTCACAAACTGGACTGGTAATTTCAGCCTGGTCAGACAGGCTGAAATATCAACTTGGGCACTTGCACCAGCGAGTGTTGAATGTGAAACACTTTTTCAGTTCCACCCAATGTCAAACCTTGCAGCGGCAGTGAAATTCAACATGTAATTGTGCAGCAAAACGTCTGCCAAGTGTACAGGCCCAGATTTCTGCCCAGGCTGGTATAGGGTTTAACATCTCCTGACTCTCTAAAACAACATATTTACCATTTTTGATTTTTCTGCCAACCAAAATCACTTACACTTACAAGTTTAGCCTTAACCCCAACCAAAATGCCACTGATGTTCCATAATTACACATTTGGGGGGCCAATTACTGAAAAAAAATGTGACTTACTAAATCATTGGAATAAATAGAAAGCAAGTGGATAACATTGTAAAAACAAATGCTGTTTGCCAATGGGAGTCCAGTCCAGAGGCGACAAATATCAGAAAGTTTGCATCTAGAAAAATTTTGGTTGAAATATTTGTATTGACTTATGAAGTTGATACTAGGAACTTGGCAAACAAGCTAGAAAAATAACTGATACAGCTTTCACCCATTGTCAAACTTAAATAACATGTCTATGAAGCGTTGGAATATGTTGTTTTCTAGTGTATAGCTACAAGGCATGTTGTAAATTATTACCAGCATCAAAAGCATTGTACTTAAGTACAAAATGTACAGAGTATAGCTTATTTACATGCAAATTTCTCACTTTGTTGTGAAATTTGTGAATTTAATATTAAAAGAGCTTGATATACAAGGGATGATGATAAAAAATCTGTGAATTATTAACACAGAGCTCCAACATGCAGCTCACAGTGAGCATCCTGTGATAATAGACACAATCATTGATAAAATTTAAACTTTTATAGAGGATGTGAAAAAGAAAAAAGACATACAATTCATTGATATAAGGTGTAGTTTTATAAACTAGTAGGCAATGTTTGCTTTCTTGACATTTAATAAAAAATATTTCTCTTCAGTGTTACACTACTTTTGTTGAAAAAATTGGGAATTTTAAACATGTTCATGTTACGCTTTGGGCAAAAAGTCTGAATATAGACATCTTAATTTGTTTATTGCCTAATTTTGCATACATGTAGATGTTAATGAAAAAAGGAGAAAATTAAACATTTTTAGCGAAAAGTTCTATCTTCATATTGATCACTTGTGTTTGAAAACTCTGTCTTTCCTCTGCAGAATATTCAAACTACCACGAAGACAAATTCAAATATGCTATTGTTTTACAATTTAAAGTTTTGGTTGAGAAATAATATTGATTTTGGTTTCTGCATAAGAAATAATCATTTTGAATGTCATGTACTTTGCTACAGTCATATACACCTTTCAAATAGATAATGTGTGCTTGCATATTTACTCTCGTGAGGTCACTTATCTTTTTAAAATACCTTTTTGTTTCTATCTTTAATTGTTCTTTAGGTGAAAAAGCATTCAAAATGCAGTATAATTGCGGTTTGTCAGTTAAAAGCTTAGTTTCGTGTTATTCCTATGAGGAAATCTGTTTTTTCATAAAATATTATTTTAAATGCTAGCCAAAACAATGACAATCACTATCAATTGAAAATGCCTATAAAAAGAACATGTCAATAGCATTTGGAATCAAAATTAACTTAAAATGTTTTTCCCACACAATTTTTTTGATAACACGTACTTGGGCTGTTAAAGTTGATCTGTATGCAAAAATACACCATGGGAGGGTAAAGAACAGTACACCAAATAGATACTTTGACATAATTCCAGCTTTAGCAAATACACATTTTACTACAATATATGACATTTGTGGCATACACGAGGAATGTGTTAGGGTTCCATCAGCAGCTGTAACAGGTTAATATTTTTACCACAGTGGGTAATGTTTTGAAAATTAAGCTCTCTTCTTAAGCTGGATATGACCTCTCAACTGCTTATCTTTTCACGTTTATCATACAAGAGATTGATTACTACATTCACTTTAATTAAAAGAGAAATTTTTGTGTCAAATGAAAGTTATAAATTAAAGAATACTGTCCCACAAACCGTATTTCATGATCTTCCTACATTTGTGGAAAAATGACTAGGTATGGGAGGGGAGGGGGGGGGTTGGGGTGTACTCCCTTATATGGCTTAAACGTGGTTATGCCACCTGACAGGATATGGTTTTTGCCCTCTCTTGCTAAACATGGTATATATATATTTCCATGTGAGTCTATCCTAGATAGGGTTTAAAATTTCATGCGAGTCTGGTTTGATTTGGAAATTTGTCTGTACTTCATTTAAACAAAAGCAATGACTATAACGTAAATTTGCGTTATTGAAACTGCCAATAAAATGCTTTAAAACAAGACAGCGTGCATTTTGTCTTTTGTCTCTAACCCCGTAAAGAAAGATTCACCTTTAAACTCCCCCCAATCCCAACTCAATAAAAAAGGAACTAACATAAACTTCCATTCCATTTTAATAAACTAAATAAAGCTGCAACCACAATGGTAGGTACAACAGGAACCGTGATATGCCTTTAAGATATACAACGTCAATATGGATGAACGTTTATAAGACTGTTTAACAATAATTCTCAACTTATTGGTTTAAGTTGCCATGCCGGAAAACAATGATCCTCAACATGGAATAAAAATGTGAAACAAATTTTGAAATATTATATAGCAAGGTATCTGTTGGTTGGGATCTGCAAAGCCCTACGGGATCTTGACAAGTGAACATAAATGTTGTAATGCAGCGCCGTAGCTAGTATGAAACCAACCGAGGCACTCGCCTCGGTAAAATTTTGACGAATTTCGCCGATCATTTTTATTTTACATAAGCGATCATAGGATATTTTTAACGCATCATGATATTACAAAGAATTCAGCAATTCAGTCAATATACTATGAAAAAATTACCATATCATCGATCTCAAGGGGCTACGTACGTTAACTCAAATTTTTTTTGAACAAATACTGATCAAAACCATTGGCGAGGTTAACGGTCACCCAGATTATGTAGCTTGTTTCTGATTATTGCTTTTTAAATTCCACTTAAATTAACTCGAAAAAAAGTTACCGAAAGGCCCAGAAAACGCTGCAAATCGCATTTTCGAGAGACTAAAGTTCAAAATTTCTCGGGGGGGGGGGGGGGGGGCATGCCCCCGAACCCCCCTAGCAACTCCTGCCTGCCTCGGTTGGCCGTTTGGTCTGGCTACGGCACTGCCATTAATTTACATTATCGGGTTAAATTTCAAAGTAGGAATAACAACTGTTTATACTAGAAAGAGACGGATAAGAAGTAACTGTGATTACAGAGTTTTTACACAGTTAAAATAAGTGACCTTCTTTTTTGGGCTGAGAATCGTCTAGTAATAAGTGAGACAAAAAGTAACAAATTGAAAATTGTTATTAATATTTTTTTAAATGAGGCCGTCTTATTAAGGATAGGGTGGCCCATGAACAAACAGGATGGAGTAGCTAAAATGGCGGTGATATTAACAGGTTCCAACTGTAACAATGGAAAATCCTTAAAAGAATTAAGTTGAAAATATTTTACTCTACTTGAAACATATTTCTTAATTTGTTGCAAACCTGCAGGAATATACCTTTTTAGCTTGGATGTTTTTTCTCAATTCTGTTTCTCCAGGGAATTTGCCTTTTGTCTTCTCATAAATTGATTATGCATACATATGCACGTGGGAAAACGAAACAAACAAGCTAAAAAGGTTGATTAAAATTTTCCTACTAATTTCTATGATCTAAAATGATATTTTCTTAAAAGTTCCTCAAAGTACCATAAGTCAACTATTTTTTGAAAAATATAAATTATGATTCACTAAAATATGATATAAAAATTAATTGGCCTCTCTTATCAAAATCAAAATACAATTATTAAATAGTGTTCTATTAGGATATCCAAATGACACAATGGAGTATTACAGATGCTTTACACCTGAGTGCCTAATAATTAAAAACACTCTTCAAGTGCCTTGGATGGACTAAAAGCCAACTGGCACTCCACTTCTGGATCTACACTGATGAGAATTAAAAAAAGATCACTTCCTGTCGTATTTTCATTTGAATCTGCATTATTCAAGCCCAGTCATGGAACTTGACTGTTTGAAAACAAACTGGAACATGACTAGTGGTACATTATAATGGAATACTAAACTGAAACAGTACAAGTCTTACAGAGATAAGTACTAGATAAACCACAAACTAATACTGATCTTTGATTAAAAACAGGGGCAATGTATAAACCCATTACAGAAGTCATTTCATGAAAGGTTATAATTTTCAACATTTATGAAGCATACAATGTTTCATGAAAACACCCCACAAACTAAGCCTTCGAAATTGCTAACAGCGGAAAGAAAACAAAGTCTTACACAGTTATCTTTCCTTTAAAATGCTATGCTATGATGAAATTTTGACTAACTGGGTTTCCCACTTGTATAATTTTTTTTATACTACCGCTTTCTTCTTTTCTTTATAGCATCTTCAACTTTCTTTTGTGTATTTGCCATGTTCTGAAGCTGCTGACGTAGTTGTTCTTGTTCCTCTGCTAACACTCGGGTCCGGTCTTCAATTAACACTCTTTGGGCGGCCTGAAAAAAAAGTTAAATTGTTGTGATCTTTCAACCCTTGGACTGTTCTTAGGAGGGACTCATTAAAATGTAACTATTTATTACAAATTACATAACTTGTTTATTTGATTATGCTGTCTGTGGTTTTGTCTAGAAATACAATGGAATAAACAACAAATATAGAAAATATGATCAAATATAGAAAGCATTCTTTAAGATACTAAGACCCTTTCCTCTGGTCGAAACTTACAAAGTAATTATGTGCCGAGGATAGTCTGTGCAAACTTAAGACTAAAATTAGGAGAACAGTCCTGACTGCCTTATTTGAAGATGGCTGTAGAAATTGCATGCTTTGTAATAACTAACTTTGAGACCCTATGTTACAAAGCAAAATTTATCATGTACATACATCTTTTTTTACGTGTAAATAGGTTTACATTTTTAACCTCCGTAGTTTTTACTATTTGCTTTTCTATCTTAACGTTATTTTAACACTATTTTAATATTTGTTTTTTATTTATTTACATATTTATTTTATTTTTATTTTTGTGTCACCAATTAGTGCTATGTGCTAGAGTTTCTTGACACGTTAATAAAGTTCACTACTACTAGCTTCTAACAACACTGTAGAACACATGAATAATTCAATATGTACATCACATACCAGAGCACCTAACTGATCATTGACTTCCCTCTCCTCCTCTTCTCTCTTTGCCTTTCTCTTCCTTGATTGCTCCTGGTAAAATGAAAAGTGGCTTTATTACATAAAACTTTGTAAAATTATCTATTTCAAGTGGTAACCAAAAGTTTTGCTTTTTTCTTATCTAGTGTTCAAACAAGCCTCAGACAATTATGGGATACAATATTCTGTGAAAAGAACCACTTAGAAGGCCAACTTTCCCCAAGGAAGGTTGCAGGGTTATCATTTTGTTTGTTTCCCTTGGAACTGGTTAGCTCAAATGACCACCACAAACCGTATAACATCAAGCCAAGCTTCAATATTAATTACCATTCGATCTAAAGAAATACATTTATAGTCTTAATCTTTTAGCTACATTCAGAAAACTTCAATGTAAAGTAACTCCTGTGGCGGGTCATCGTAACAGTCGCACTTTACAGGTTAGCAGATTCTTTAAACATTCTTCAGGTAAGAGGATTTATAAACAGACTAGAAACTTCTATCTCACTTCGATTCAACAGAAAAAACTGGTTTGAAATACAGTAAACCTAACGCTTTTAAATCAATGAAAAAGAATCAATGTCAATCAACGTTCTTAAACATAATCCAACAGTTTCTAACAGAAACAAAATAGTTCAGCTGCAATGAAGACTTTTCATGCTGTAACTAAAAAAACTCCTTCAGACCCCCAGCACCTTCATAACTACTTTACTGCTGTTTTCAATACCTCTCTTCTCTGAACAGCTTCTTCAGAGAAGTACTGTGGACATATCTTGGAATTTTTATTATGACCTATTTCTCCACAAGCACCACACTTTGGCCCCACTGGCTTGTCCCCACTGCTTTTACACTGAGTTGCAGGATTCAAGCCACTGGAGAATGGCATAACTGATGAAGAACCAGTGGAAGGGGATGACTGCAAAAGGCAACACCATGTTTCAAATATATACTTGCTCAGAAATATCACATTTAATCATTTTACTAGCTTATCTAGACTGAGAGGGATGCCACAATAGCTTGGGCCAGTTATCCTGACACCTGCATTAACTATACTACATAAGGTAAAGTAGACAAGAGGGAGGTGAGCTGGTCACCTTTCGAATGTCCCACACATTTTCCATGAAACAATTCTTGGGTAAGTAGACACCCCTATAAGGGGACAATAGACAGTCCCATCAGTGTCTGCTCAAAGCAGGTGTCTCTGTTCTGATGACCCATATCAATCCCTTTTCTAGTCTGTTTACACAACCCCGGAAAGATGGACCACTTAACAACTGTTCATTAAAGAAATAGAGAGGAGTGTAGGAGGATTGAAATAGAGAACAAATACTGAGAAGATGCTACTTCCATCAACAGTTGCAACATAAAGAAAATTTAAACAAATGAAGAATAAGTAACAATGGAAAACCATTTTTCTTTAGAATCAAAACTGTTGAATGTGATTTTTGAATTAACAGCAACCACCACTAAGTGATAAATTATGTAATTAAAACTAACCGAACAAGGTCCAGACAAAGAAGAAGAAATGCGTCTGTGGACTCTTTCAAAAGTGCTGCAACCAAACCAGATAAGTCAGTTTACAGTTAATAAAACCTAAAATTTACTCAAAATGAAAAATATAAGCTCAGGTAATCTGAGTTTTCTTGCAGCATTGTCCCATGGGTATATGGCATCAAACTCATTGACAATGGATGTAGATGTAAAGCTTGGAATGAAACAGTGTTTGAGGGCCACTGTTCTATTCAGCTATAGTTAGTTTCAGTTTGTTACATGTATGGACATGCCATATGGAGAAAATTTCATTATTTCACCCGCCTATTGGGATTTTTGCCAACTACCTTTAAGGAGGTTCATGCCACTTGGAATATGTAACGCACCATATACATTTCATCATACTTGTGCCATTTGGATTAAACAACACCCCCACGACATTTTAGTATCTACAAAATATTTGGACTATGAAGAGTTCCATGTATATTCCAGCAATGCTTCACTTTTCACCGTGCAATGCTCCAAGACATAAAGCTGGCCACAACTTCTGTAACTTGGGTTCTGTAACATTCCAGTGAGCTATCAGCAGTAATTTAACTAACTTCATCAGCAAAAAGCCATGTAACCACCTACATGAAAACACTCTTTTCCACATCAGGGAAATAGTCACAGTATGTCATATCTAATGAATGTACACTTAGACACTGTCTGAATATTATGATTTAATCATTTGTTTTCAGGCAGGGCCCTAACTAAGATTTCAAATTGCTGGGTATATGCAATTTGTAGTTGGGGAACTGAGCAGCTAGGAAGTTCTTTTGGTTCTGCTTTCCTTTTGTTTCTGTGAAGGTAACCAGAGATTTTGCGGTAGCCAAGGAAAATTCCCGATCCCCGGCCCTGGTTTCCAGGACTACAATATACAAACCTGGATGAAGGTGAAAATGGTCTTGGAGATGATGAAATTGCAGCCTGGCATAAAGGGGTCCTGACACTGCTTTTTTCCAGAGAGGAGGAGGAAGGCATACCAACAGCCTTACATACCGTTATATCATCCCTTAAAAACAAAAGACATAAGGAAATCCCCAAACCTAGAAATTTAAAACAACAGTTTTCTGTTTCCCCAAGGTTATGAATCTAACAGATATGTTCAAGAAGGCCAAGCAGCTAGTTTGTGGAAATCAATAATCTCAAAGTATTTAAACAAACACCATATGACCTTTGCACCAAAATTTGACACACCCAAAGTGGAATTTGGTGGATGCCAATCAAGCCAAAAAAACATTCTGTTAAAAGTTCCAATGGGATTTTAAAGAACATCAGCAAATAAAAACAAATTTGAAAACATATGATTAATTCACAATAATAAACAATGTTAGTCTTAATAAACTGAAGATACGCTGAGTTTATAAATTTTCCACAAGAATTGTTTTGACTTTGCTGTGATAACTGGGATCCATCAAGGTCAACTTTTCTACACGAATTAGTCAAAAAAAAGTTTGGATGTGATTGGCGGTAAGTGTAAAAAAGGTAACAGTTGGCCCATTACAGAACATCTCACAAACAAGGGAAACAATGACCTTGCCTGAACAATGCTTTCTTACCTTACTATACAGACATCATCTTTGGAACAAAAACGCTTTCTAGGAGAACCAAGCGACCCATTATTGCTTCTGTCAGATAATCCACTGATCAAAGATGCAGGCCTTCCTCCCAAAACCTTTGCTGATTCATGGCATGACCTACTGATGGGGCTTGCCACACCAATTTTCACAGGTTTTCCACAAGCAATTGCAGCCACATTCTTCCTGAAATCAACCCCAGAAGAAGACTTTTCTCTCTGTCCAGAGCATGTACTAAATTTTTCTTTTTGTGATTTTCTGTAACCGACAATTTGCTCCTGAAGCTTTGAGCTACTAGTCGCCTTTTTATCAGGTGAGTCATGAGGGTACCTAGGACGTGCCTTTACCTCTTTATTGAGGTCTTCCTGTACCTTTAGCGCAAATGCAAAATCGTCCTCAGTGCAATCAATAATTTGCTCCTTAAGCTTAGAGCCGGTAGTCACCTTCTTATCAGACGAGTCATGATGGTGCCTAGGACTTGCCTTTACCTCTTTATTGAGGTCTTCCTGTACCTTAAGCGCAAATTCAAAATCATCCTCGGTGTCATCAAGTGGTTCCTGTGAATCCAATAATATTGCACAATCTTTTGAGTTGCCCTTTGAGTTAGGACTTAAAGCACCAAAAACTCCATGATTGTGATTACTGCTTCCTTCTTCCCAATCATCATCAGATGGGACACTTGAAGGGATATAACTGTCAATCATTTCATCACCTCTTGATGGCAGAACCTTCTGACTTTTTTCCACAATTACAACATCAGAGTCTGAGCATTTAGCAACCTTATTCAGCGAATTATAGCCGTCTTGGGTAAATTCAATTCTGCTCAAAACCAACGCCCTCTCAAGATCACTGTCTTGAGAACCTGGTGTTCCTTGTTCCTTATCTTTGGATCCTCTTTCCATCTCACTCAATTGTAGTGCAGTTTGTAGCTGAGTATCTCTGACAAATGATGTGCCAAATTTTTCATCTTGCTTTTCCATTTTGCCGCTCTCCATTCTCTTTGATTGTTCATACTCTATTCTGCTCAACTCCAAAGCTTTCTCCAAATCGTTATCCATATCTCCCGAAACATTATCTTTATTAACCTGACCTTGCCTTTCACTTTTAAACTCTTCCAGACTCAGTTTAAGTACTTCCTCAAGCTCACAATCTGTACTTCCATTTCCCTTTTTATCAACACAATCAGCTGAACGACCTGAGTCTGAAACCTCTGTTTTACTATTAAGAAAAATTGGGTTGTGAGAGCTACTTTTATGTTCATGTGATTCAAAAGGTTTAACTGCTGTTGTTACGGGAGATTTGCAGTGCCCTACCATTGCATTTTCTGCTGCACTGAGTTTCAAGGCCAACTCTAATTGTTCCTCTTCACTCAAAGAAAACCTCTGTGCCCCATCATCTGAAATGCTAGGGACAGGTCCCGTTGTAGTAGAGCTAGTTAGTGGTATAACTGGAGGCAAGTGTGACACATCCTTAAATGACAAATGAAAGACGTCTTAGCTCACAATAATAAAAACTAGTTAACCTAATGGCAATGGACAGCATTGGCCACAAATAAATCAAAACGGAGTCAGGAAAACACAAAACAGCAAAGCAGTGAAAACAAATTGCAAAGACATATTTTAATTTGCACGTGTAGCAAAACAAATAGTCCGGCAGCAAATGTCATGAAATAAAGTCCCGTGGGAATTTCGTGAAGAAAGCAAGCCACTAGTCTAAATGTGTTAAGGGGACCCTGAATAACATGAAAAGTTTTGGTGGCAACTTTGTAACTTGTTCAGACGGGATTTATATGGGGTTGAAAATGTCATGTGTATATCACAGCATGGAAACGAGGCTCAAACATAAAATTGTCCACAGCTTTCCACTATTTCCGTAAAACTTTATCAAAATCACCACATTTGTGCAAATCAATGTTTCCAATATGAACATACGATTTTGAGAGGTTATTGGGGTCACGTGACCAAGTAAGCACGAAAACGAGACTCACTTAAAAGCTGCACTGGTAGCACTTAAACTTCTCCCGATGGAGGCAGAGATTGACAAATGTAATGCAGGTGAATATGATCTGTGCAATCAAATGTAATTATTTGGTAAGGGTTATCACGTGACGATGCTGGCATGAAAACGAGGCTGATACAAAAGCTGTACTGAGGGGCATAAAACATTACAAATAATGAGATATAAAGTATGTTAGTATATGACACCTGTACATTCAAACATGTTTATAAGGTAAGAGTTTTTAGAATGGTGCACTTAATAACATTTTACAACCACAGAACTTAGCTGTGACTTTATTTTCAAAAAAAATAAATCAGAGCATTGGATTTCCTGCGGTGCACTCGTGGAAGAGGGCCTGGACCGTGTTTCTATTACTTCTAGTCAGCAGTAGTTATAATTAGAATAGAGGTCCGCCATCTTTACTTACAGAGAATGTAGCGAGAATAGCTATGGAGTTTCCTTGCAATACAGGTATTGCTTTTAAATTGTGCATTATCTGCCAGACACAAACAGACGAGGAACTTGTAGAAAAACCCATTTCACACAACAAACTATTCGATGCAATTCAGGAAAGATCTCATTATGGAGATGTGAAGTTCGCCAAGGTGCCGTCCTTTTTGAAAGGCTTTCCCTTTGAAGAACTAGTATCATGGCATAGAACTTGTTATCAAGAAACATCACATTCAGGCATGATAAAAAGAGCTAAAGAGGAGGTATGAAAAAGAACTATGTGGTCCGAATGAGGCAAGGTGAAAATCATGTGATTTGTCACTGGAAGCTAAACAGCCACTAACACGCCGTACAACCGAGATGTGTGTTTTTTCTGTGACAGTGACGGAGGATATCGCCAGCCACTACACACTGTCAGTACATTGTCTGCAGGTACATTGAAACCTGTATTAAGCGGACACCCTCGGGGAATGCTGTAGTGTCCGCTTAATACAGGGTGTCCGCCTGGTGTCCGCCTAATACAGGTTTCGATAGATAACATCATATGAGATGTCAAATGCCATTCAAATGAACAGTGGAAATGTTAAGAATACTCCCAGAGACTTTGACGATATACGTTTGCATTAATTACTTTATCAAAGTGTACCAATTGATCATAGTACCATAAACATAGATTGAAACTCAAATTTGAAGAAACTAGATGAGTGAAACAAGCTCCATACAAACAAAACGAAATAGAAAACAATACTGTACTGTGAAACTAATCAAATAAGTTCGCCAAGTCACGTTTTTTAATGTAAAAATCGAATAAGTTGTGGGTGGCAGTTCGAGGTAATCTTTCGCATTTTCGGTGTCTGGCATTTTGGGTTGTGGAATTTGATTACAAGTGTCCGTTTAATACAGGTTGGTAACAATAGAAATGACTATTTCAGGTATTTTTTAGGTATCCGCCTCCGCTTAATATAGGTGTCCGCTTAATAAAGGTTTCATTTAAAGTAAATAAGGGAAATAAATTTTGAGATGAGAAGTTACATGTCAAACTCTCGACTGCAGTTGACAGTAGAGATGCTCATGCAACTGGCATCAAATATTATAAAAACTGCTGGAATAAACATGTCACAAAAGTGCTTCGTAAACACTCGACCACATCAAACTCGAGCAAGCAAGTGAAGTAGCAGCTAAGATAGAGTTTGTAACCATGGCAGAGATGGCACTGAAGAGTGTCAAGATAATGAATATGTCGCAACTACAGGCTGCATACGACACCATCTCGCAGGAAAGTAATTTAAAAGCGAAGACATGCAGTCGTAAGGCTATAAAGAAAATTATACAGTCCGAAATAGAAGATGTTGAGTTCCACAAGCCCAAACGTGTAAATGAATCAGGGAGGGTAAGCATCTAAGAATCAAGAGATGTTGCCATTCAGTTGTCTGAAACTGCTAATGAAGATTGTACAAACAACATGACACAAAGATGATCTTACATGCCCTTGATGCTACCGCTAATGTCGCAACTCAACTATAGATGCACTCTCCGGACACAGATGTCTTCGTCCTTGCTCTTAGACGTTATCTACAATCGTGTGAGAACACGCTGTTTGTCACGGGAAGAGGGCAACACCATCATATTATTGAGCTGAAACCAACTGTTCAAACTCTTGGCCCAGAGAAGATAGCAGCACTTCCAGCATCCCACGCCCTAAGCTGAGCTGACAACACAGGAAGTTTTTCAGGAAAGGGAAAGCTTCTCTGCTGGAAGATATTTGCAGAAGCGGATTCATCAATTGTCACTACCCTCGCATAACTTGGACAAGCTGCTCATCCAAATGAAGAAATTGTCGCAGCCATTGAGAAGTTTGTCTGTCTGCCACATCAACCAAGAACAAAACTTATGACTGTTAAAGAGCTACGATGGAGCCTTTTCAAGAAAAAACAAGCACGATCAGACAGGTTACCACCAACACAGGCAGCATTGCCGCAGGCAATCCTGAGAGCCCATTACCAGTTGATGGTCTGGAACAGCGACAGAATAACAAACCCAGAGCTACCATCACCGCAGCACTATGGATGGTGGATGGACCAAGAAGAATGGGTACCTGTCACGACAAACCTGCCACCAGCTCCTTAAGTGATACTTCAACTAGTTCAGTGTGGATGCTCCAAAGAAAGGTATTCCACTAACCGTTGCCAGTGCCGCAAGGCTGGTTTAAACTGCACAGACCTTTGGACAATGGCGAGACCTGTGATAATGATGTTCAGGAGGAAGATGTACTCTACTCAGATGAAGAGGACAGTTCAGATAGTGAAATGTATATACATGAGTGAGCCACATGAACAATCACTAACAGTTTTCATAACTGATAACCATGCTAAGATATTTTTTTGGGAGGTTAAAGTAGATTTTGATATGCTTCTAAAACTCCTTTGAAAGTGATTCAAAAATGGCAGGGAAAGTTTATCTGATCCACTGGTTTCGCTAAATTGTCCTACTGTTCTGAAGAAAAAACTAGATGACACACTTGCTCAAATAAACGAGTGCAAATTACAGAATCAGTTTTTATTTTTATCAAACTGGTTACCTTCCCAATATTTGTCATATTAATATCTCTAAAACAATTCATAAAACATATTTTCTAACACTTTTTCATTGTGGTAAAATAACCAAGGCAACATTTATTACGATGTGCTTTTGTATCAGCCTCGTTTTCATGCCAGCGTCGTCATGTGATAACCCTTACCAAATAATCACATTTGATTGCACAGATCATATTCACCTGCATTACTTTTGCCAATCTCTGCCTTCATCCAGAGAAGTTTAAGGGCTACCAGTGCAACTTTTGAGTGAGCCTCGTTTTCGTGCTAACTTGGTCACGTGACCCCAATAACCTCTTAAAATCCTATGTTCATATTGGAAACATTGATTTGCACAAATGCGGTGATTTTGATAAAGTTTTACGGAAATAGTGGAAAGCTGTGGACAATTTTATGTTTGATCCTCGTTTCCATGCTGGGATATACACATGACATTTTCGACCCCATATAAATCCCGTCTGACCAAGTTACAAAGTTGCCACCAAAACTTTTCATGTTATTTAGGGTCCCCTTAACACATTCAGACTAGTGGCTTGTTTTCTTCAAGAAATTCCCACGGCATTACACATGCTCCCGGACTAAAAATAAGGACAAAAAATAAGCTCTCTTACTTCAGATGGCATTTTTTCTTCATACTGCGATGCTCTTAAGGCCTACCAAAAAGAAAAATAGTTTTTTCATGGGACTACGTAGCAGCCATTAAACCTTATCATTATCTAATCTTCACAAGCCTTTCAAGACAGCAGCACACGTCAAGAGCTGGCTGGATACAAACGGTTTTTGTTAGCCAAGTAAAATATGGTGTATGCCACAGATGTCTAGATTGAGACAAAACTTCTGCTCCTGCTTACTTTCGAGTTTTTCTTTGTTCTTTCAACTATCATTTAACAATCAGCACGGTACTGTAATTTTTATTTGTTTACCCATGAAGCACTTAGGAGTTCTTAAGAACTCTAGGCCTTCAAGATCGATTTGGAATTTGGAATTGCTGATTTTTGAGGAGAGGGAAAAATCAGAGTACCCAGAGAAAAATTTCTCCGACAATAAGGTAGAGAACAAGCAACAAACTCAATTAACCCACATATGGTATCCCAGCTGGGACTTAGACCTGGGCCACATTGGTGGGGGGCGAGTGCTCTCACCACTGCACCACTGTTGGTCCCCAGTGTAATATTAAGATAAAGTATATCAAGGTAATAATAATAACCTTATTTATATAGCGCTCATATTCTGAGCTCATGGTGCTTGAAAACATAAACGTATGTGTCTACTGAAACGACAGTTAATGAATCATCAAATGCAACAATCTTACACTTTTTTCCTAAGGTCTCATTGTCTCATTAATACCCATGAAATTTAACATAATGCTCTAATGAGCCCAAAAGGCTACAACATGGACAATTCCCTAAACCGACACCTAAAGTTGGCCTATGCTATTCTTTAGATATTTTTTAGACATCTATAAGGTGAGCACCTCTCGAGGAGCTAGTATACAACAGACATCATAAAAGGCCTCCTTTCAAAAGGCCACAATAGCCTTTCTTAACTCATCCTCAGTGTCAAGAAGTCCTCATTCCCATCAAGGCAGACCTTTTTGTCTACGGTTTGTGGCTTGACTAACAGAAGCTTGGTTTAAAACACCTCCCTCACCCTCAAGTTAGGATATAGAAACATTTAGGGACAGGCAACACCATCCACGAGAGTACTTGACTTGAGGAAGGTCTGTAAATAGGGGGCCTCAATGCCAGTGTCAATGGTGTCATTTGATTGAATACCCTTTGAAAATATATCCCTCATTAATTAAGACACTACTCTTGTAGGTGATAATAATACAAGCTATCAATAACAACGGTTTACCTGACGGATCATTGCACCCTCTTCCTGTGAATCATTTGCAAACAAAAGATCTTCATCGGGTAGCCTAACAAGAAAGCCAAACATTTGTTTTTCAATCATATGAATCATGAAAACCTTTGTTAATGTTTTATTCAAAGTAAAACTGCACTGAGCTGCACCAGCTAGTGTGCAGGCTTTGTAGTCAGATACTCACAAATAATCCAAATAATACTGTAGAGTGCCAGAGCTTTAAGGAGCTAACCACAAAGTTAATAGTCAATTTCTCGAGATCAGCTCAAGCTGTTAGTTTATCCCAGGAGGAGAAAATGGCTTGCCCAGGGTTTGTAGTGACTTATCTTTGCCCCGTTAGATCATGCAGACGAGACTGATGCATAAAAGTCAAAGATCGGTGATTTGTGGGTTTATATTTTTAATTTGGGCAAGTGGCAACTTTATGTTTTGGCGGGGGTATATTTGCAGAACACCGATTAGTCGGCGGGCGAGGATGTTATTTTGGGCTTATAGGAAACTGAAGCCCCATTTATACTACAGAAAAAATGGGTCTGGACCCATAAAAAAATTGGTATGGACCAGATATTTTTGCTGCGTAAACCTTCTGTACCATGTTTTCATGAAATGGATCCTGACTCGCTTTTTTCTAGTTTTGGGGCCATAGCAACACCAAAAAAAAAACAACAACTCCGGACCCCTTTTGCTGTTCGAAAGCACTGTGTAAATGCATCTTCGTTCAGTACTATCTTCTTCATGTGAGCCTGCCGTGCTCTACGGTGGTTTTGCGCATGTGCACTATTGCACTTTTCAATCATAAGCCTAACCTGATTGTTACCAGTGTAAACGTTTAAAAAAAAATTGGTCCGGACCTCTTTTCAATGGGTCCGCACCCGGTTTTTTTGTAGTTTAAATGGGACTTGAGTGCAATTGGAAGTGCAGTTTTGGCATTTGTGAAAAGTGTTTTTCGTAAATTGTTTTTTATAAGAGTAAGGACATTTAGCAATACAAATTTGGAAATGTCAAAGCTTATTAAAGGGAAAACACGTTCAGTTCCAGTTGACGACTGCGTATCTCAAAAATGGATTGTTAAAAGCTCCCTATTGAATTTGCAGTCACTGGTGAGAAGAGATCATGGGCAGAGGATCGAAATGCACCAGAGAAGGACAATCTGAAGTACAGTTCCTGAGAGGTCATCTGAATTTGCTGCTTCTTTGATTTTATTTTGTAATCAGTTTATTTTGTAGCGCAAAATGGATGAGCCAGTTAGGGAAGAGTAAGTATCTAGTGTTTCTGGCGTTCTTTGGTGGCGTGTTGGCTGTCTGTAGCGCCGTCGCATGACTTTGTTAGCGTTTGTAGTGTTTACCATTGCTCGTGAGCATGGGGGCAGATTCCTGTCCGGTGCTATGTCGCTTCCGTGCATGCACAGGCCATGGCAGGTGCCTACATTGTGTTTGCATTGTACTCGAAACGTTGTTCGCATGGCGTTCTGTTATAGTAGCGTAGCACTTCTCTTGGTTCTACCCAAATTTTGGTTGGCTTGGTGTTCTGTTTGAGTATCATGGCATCCTTTTTGGTTCTGTGCAAAAGCTTTTCAGGATGACGTGGTTTTTGTTACCGTTGTTCCTTGTAGTTCCTGTTGTAGTTCGTCCTCCGCTGGAGAGTTTTTAATTTGCATTTCCATCGCGCTTGACCAACAACAGCTTATCTGTGGGCTTTCCTACCCCAGACTCACTTCTGTCTACAGCAACATCTGAAAGTCCTGTGACGAGTACGGCTTCCAGTTCTTGGTCACCTCAGTTGGGTGACTCCTTCACAGAGACTGTGGTTCGAGCAACTAAAAACTCCATTCCCGCCATTACTTCATCGATCCAGAGCAATAATGCCTCCTTGCGCATTTCTTCTCAGGTTCCAGGCGATTCTGCTAGTGCGGCACCACGACCTTTCTTTTCTTCAGCGTCCGCTGTTTGTGCGAGTACAAGTGAAAGGGTTTTTTCAGTGGCGTCAGGTACATTTACCCTTCCTGCGTTTGTTGCTAAGTCTACGCCAGTGTTGGCCATTACCGTCTTGAGCTACACCCGCCACGTGGCTCCTACTCCCTCCAATTTCATTTCACCCGCATTGCTAGCAATCTTCCAAGCCTTGAGTATTCGTTTGCATCACTTAAGTTGGAGAAGACTTTTATTGTTGGTCCAGGGCATGCCCCTATTCCTTCAAAACTGGTGTCTAAAATTATAGGTGGCCAGGTTGTCGAATTGGCAGATTTGTTGTCCGCGAATCTCTGAGCGGTAGAGCAGGAGCCGCAAATGTTCCTTGATGGTGAGCTCCTGGTTTCTTCATCAAAATGCAGGCAAGTGGAAATATAAGACATTTGGACTTGGACCGAAGCCTTCACTATTTTTTAGATAGTGTTGTGCATAATTCACCCTTATGATTGGCTCAGTCTAACCAAGTATAAGCTACTCATCATTCAAACGATTCATCATTTCTCTGGTTCGGCCTGGTTAGAGTATGACCTGGCATTTAGAAAGATGCAGCTGCCTCTGGCCTCGGCAACTGGTCTAGGATGAACTTAGAAATTGTATAGTTACTATACAATTTTCAGGTCTCCAGCCCTGGCTTCAACCTGGCTACCTCTGTCATCTCCTTCTGCGGCATCAGCTCTATCTCGTAGCTGCCACCTCCCATGACACCAACCTGGTCCCTCCTTTTTGTCATGCATTGAACAATTGGCAGTGCAGCTGGCCTTTTGGCAGGTGCAAATTTTGACATTGCTGCAGCAACTGTGAAGGTAATCACACCAACATCAACTGTCCATTTTCCCACTCTTCTAGCGCACGATCCCGGTCTCCCCCACCCATTGGGAGGGGGGAAGGTACTGAATGGGTGGTTATGCCCGGCAAGGCCTGTGTACGCAGTGTAAATAGTTTTGTTGTGTCGCCAGGCCGGCAGCGTAATATGGTTAAGACGTCTTGTTCTGTTATAGTTCCAGTTAGCATACCCAGCATTGCAGTTTTCGTTTGTTCTTTCTCGTCATTAGCCCTAGTCTCTCCTCTGTGGCTAGATCAATTTCAGACAGAATTGCAGCATCATCCAACCAGGCAGCAGTGGCCTATGTGATTTCCAGAATAAACGAAGGTTTTTGTATTGGCTTTGAGGCATCCATGGTCAATCTTACGTCTGAGTTGTCAAACATGTGTTCCTCCTTCGAGCACCCTTTAGTGATAGACTCGTACTTGCAGACCAAAGTTTCCTCTGGCAGGGTGGTCGGCACCTTTTCAACCTTTCCTTCTCTACATATCAGCTGGGGTCATTCCCAAGAACAATCAACCAGACAAGTGGCGTCTCATCCTTGACCTCTTATCTCCTTCTGGGCACAACAACAACAATGGCATCCCCAAGCTTTCCTTCACAGTACAGTACGTTTCAGTCAATGCAGTTATTGAGGGCATCATGGCCCAGGGTCACGGAATGCTGATGGCTAAGTTAGATGTGGCTAGTGCATACAGGAACGAGGCTTTCCATCCAGACGATCCCCCCTTACCTGGGAAGCGGTGGCATGGGCTTTACTTTGTCAATATGGTTCTCTCATTTGGGCTGCGCTTAGCACTCTTTACTTTCACTTCCATTGCGGACCTGGTTGAATGGATGCTGGTTCAAAGTTGTGGTGTGGACTTCCTACGCCACTACCTAGATGACTTTTTTACCCTTCGCAAACCTGTCTACTTACCTTTGTTCGCCTTTGCGACAGGCAAGGCCTTCTCCTTCGTCCTGACAAATTAGAGGGACCTGCCACTTGCTTAAGTATCCTCGGGATTGAACTTGACTCCGCTAGGCTTCAGGCTTGCCTACCCACAGAGAAAAGAGACTGGATTGTTGCATTACTTGAGGAGTGATCCAATTCTGTAAGAGGCAGAATTTAGAATCCTTGATTGGTCACCTCCCTCACATCTGCAAGGTTGCCCCATAAGGGAGGACATTTCTTGGATGATTGACTTGATTAGAGCCTTCCGCCTCCACGATCACCCCCATCAGGATGAACCAAGAATTCCGTTGGGACCTTACCTGGTGGCAAAAGCTTTTTCAGACCAGGGATGGCCTCAGTTTCTTTTGCATGCCCATGTGGGCGCCCGTCCCAGACTTCCAAGTCTCCTTGAATGCTGTAGGCTCACTGGGCAATGGGACGATCTTTAACGCCAGGTCATTTTGCTGTGCTTGGGCAATGGAGCAAAGGTCGTTATTGATCAGGTACAAGGCGCTCTCCCCATCATTGTAGCCACCGCCTTATAGGGTTCTCAGTGGTTCTCTCAGCAGGTTTGAGTTCCTGTGCGACAATGAGTCACTGGTGGCTGTACTTAAGTCTGTGTCTTCACGGGACCAACACTTGATGGGGTTGCTGCATCATTTATCCTTGCTGGCTACATGCCACTCATTTATGTTTACTGCATCTTCAGTTTGTGACAAGGCCAATCCACTAGCTGATTCCCTCTCATGCTTTCAATTTCATCATTTTCATCATCGGTCACGTCAAGCTCACCTGACTCCACACATGATTCCCGCGTCGCTTCTGGTAGCACTTCCGAAGACTTGACCCTGAGGTGTCAGTTTCTGCTTACCCAAGGACTCATGCCTTCCACTTGGCATGTTTATCTCTTCTCAACGTCACTATATTGACTTTTGCCGCTGGGACGGTTACCTTAACAGGGATGGCTCCTTCCCTCCTGCCAATGAGGAGACTCTCATGTGCTTTGCTACACTCTTGGCCAACAACTTGACCCACGCATCTATTTAAGTATACTTGTCTGCAGTATGCTCCCTTCACATTGACCATGACTTGTCGGATCCTTTCATCAACTGCCAAATTCGAAGCATGTGCTCACAGGAATAAAGCGGGTTCACGGTCCATTGTCACCCAGATGCCTCTCTATCACCCTGGATCATCTGCAGGCGATTCAGCAGGGACTGGACTTCGACAGGAGAGACCATGTGATGCTGTGGGCGGCATGCCGTTTGGGTTTCTTTGGTTTCCTACAAGCTAGGGAAATCACGGTGAATTTCAGCCTAGTATCCATGACTGTTGATGACTTGCAAACTGACTCGCTGGTGAACCCTACCTGTTTTAAAGTTCATATCAAAAGCTCAAAGACCGATCTGTTTTGCATGGGCTGTGAGGCTGTGATATATATGTGGGGTGTGGTGTGTCCCATCCACAACTTGGGCGACTTTCTGGCTTTGCATGGCTCTTCTGCGGGACCTCTCTTTACATTAATAGTGATGGAAGCCCTCTTACACAGCAACAGTTGTCTTCCACAGTTCAGTCTATCTTGCACTCAGCTGGTAATACTGGCTCCTATTTAGGCCATAGTTTCTGCATTGGGGCAGCAACTATGGACACTGCCAGGGAGTTCCGGATCATCTGCCAAGACCCTAGGCCAGTGGTCTAGTGATGCCTACCAGATTTATATTTGCACTCCAGTTAGCTCCATCGTCTATTAGTAAGTGGCCTGACAGCTGGTTGTATACCAGGTATCTCCACTACCTTTGGGGCTGCGTTGGGTTAGGTGCCTCACGCTTGGGCACTCGGTAACCCAGAGCCCCCGTGGCCTGGCACGGGGGGTAGGGGAGGAGGACTTAGGGCTCATGACCTAGTTGCAGCGTGGTAGGCTTGTGGGTGTTTTTCCCTCTTGGGGTTTAATTGAAGTTGCAGCCCCCTGGCCCCCTAACATCCACTTGCGACATGGGCGTTTAATACTATTAAATCTTAATGTACTAAACAACTATGAGCTATGGTCGCTAGTGTTTTTGGCATTCTTTGCTGGCGTGTTGGCTGTCTGTAGCTCTGTTGCGTGACTTTGTTAATGTTTGTAGCGTTTACCATTGTTCGCGAGCATGGAGCAGATTCCTGTCCAGCAGTATGTCGCTTCTGTGCATGCGCAGGCCATGGCAGGTGCCTACATTGTGTTTGCGTTGTGCTCGAAGCATTGTTGGTGTGGAGTTCTGTTATAGTACCATTTCTCTTGGTTCCCCTTCCTCCCTCCGCTTTCTTGGTTTAGGGTCTCCCCCCTTCTGGGGGTTTTCCATTTTACTTCGACTGAGCTCCTAGCCTCAGTGTGACGGGTGCTATAGTGGGGGGCTGGGCACAGGGGGGCTTGTGGCTGGGTTGCGGGTATTCTTCTGCCTTGGTGTGTGATTGCCGGTGTAGTGCCCTGGCCCTTGGGCACTCAACGTCCACTTGCGACGCCGGCGTTAACTGCCAAAATTTTCACTTCTTCGTTTTTATTTCCCTGCATGTAAAATCTCGCATTGTTTGTTAGTCTTGCTTACGTAAGAAGCGAGACTCGTAATCTGCGACACTTTTTTTTCGTATTTAGGACACAAAGGGGGGTCTATGTGCCAGGCGTTCTTAGGGGAGACCGTGGAAAAAGAATTGTTGCGCTATCGAAGCCATGCATGTTTGAAGAAAGCTTAGAAAAGATTAAATTTAGAGCTTTTCCGAAACGTGTCGTTCCAGGAATTCTATTGCTTCAAAGCGTTGATTACTTTGGAACAAGTGACCACACACTACTATACGACTTAATTAGCAAAACTGCGATGGTCGGGTGCTGAAAACTTTCATTGTATGCAAATGGTCTCGTGATGAGCCTTCGGTTCATTTTCGGCGATGATTGAGATGACGTGCCATGTAAATCACTTCTTTGATCTCTGGCAATGATGTATTTTCTCTGGAATCGAGGTCCTTGAATTTTCGAGTCTTTATACACACATATAGCCTGAGAACGCAGACGTATTTCTGGTCGTCGCTAACACACGTACTAAATCAATTCAGAAACAAATAAAAAGTATCGATGATGATAAAGTAGAAAGTAAGAAACCTTTAGCGAGTGACAGGGTTAATACAAAAAATCGCAATTATTTTCCAAGGACTTTTCAAGGGCCACATTAGCTTTTCAAGGACCACCAACTAGGAATATAATTTCACAGATTGTACATAAATGCATATTCCCAGTTTATTCTAATAAGGCTTGAACTGTTTGCTTCAACAACTTCTCTACATTTTTCAGTTCACTGGTCTTAAACTGTTGGTTAATTATTGCATAAAACATTGAGCAACATTGAGCAATTCTCTGAGCTATGATTTATATTCTGTCTTGAACAACCAAAAAGCATCAAAAAACACTTTCCAGGCCACTACGTTTAAAACTGAAGAAAATTCAAGGACTTTTCAAGGACTTGCACAGACATTTAAGGCCTTTTCAAGCAAAAGTGGAATTCAAGGACTTTTCGAGGACTTCCCCTAAAATTCAAGGACTTTTCAAGACTGCGCGAACCCTGAGTAAATCCCGTTTCGTGTAGAATTAATCGCCTCCTCATTTCCCGATCTAATCGCCAAGCAAGCGAGACTGAAAGCCCCTGTAAGATCGTTCTTGTTCCTCATAGATCGTTTTATTCATCTTGTCTTTACACCTGACTCATAACATGAAAAACATGATATCAGTCTGGACCAATAATGTGTCCTCCGGTATAAAAAGCGCCAATAACATTTTGTTCATTTTCGTTCAAAGATAAGGAGGATCAATATCCATCAACTACTGCGACAAGAGCTTAGATTTCCCTTGACGTTTTCAACTTTTACTGACTTTTCTTTGACCTGAAAAAAGTAAATTGTTTTTCCCTCCCTGCTAGTAAATTCTGTTCTTAACTTGCCAAATGGGCAAGTGAAGTTTCTGGGGAATTCAAATCACAGAAGAATTGCAACCAGTCCCGCTAATCAAAACTTTCTAGCGGGCAGGTTGAAATTATTTTGGGGTTAGTACATGTTAGCTACAGCTTGCCCGAATGGCAAGCTGTAAAACTAACTTTCTTTGCACCCTGATGACTACTTACCTTTCTAAATTTTGCTCTGGTTCTCCCATAACAGGACGAACATGATCATCCAAATACGGCAGAACATCTGCAGCAGCTATTCCATGAAAGAGAAAATGTGATTGGCATCTATTAGTTTCTTATTACGCCACGCATAGATGAAATGATTTAAAAAGATATGGCATGATAATGCATCAGGTCTTAAGTTGAATAAGTAAATGTCATAGACAATGCTTAAAAATAGATGTATTAGTAACAAAATTTACTTTTCATGGTGACTCTTACCTGATATGTTCTGATAAAATTTGCAGAGGATTTCTGCTGACTCTTCTTCAGTTTCTGTTCTCCGAACCATGGCTCCTTTAAAAACCTGTATGTCATGTATGGAAAAGTATTTTCAAAACTCACTCGTTATGATTGGACTTGAAACATTCATGATGTGTTTCTGTTCCTTTACAATAGTACACCGTACATAGAAATATACACTGACTAACTCACCTCTGAATTTATGAATAATTTACAGTGGAGCCGGCCTTACA
Organism: Porites cylindrica; assembly: GCA_964035525.1. NCBI lineage: Eukaryota > Metazoa > Cnidaria > Anthozoa > Scleractinia > Poritidae > Porites > Porites cylindrica. The sequence goes on along the minus strand of OZ037775.1, from coordinate 499,042 downwards.
GCCACCTCGTTATAATGGCCACTTTTTTGGCCCGGCAAAATGGCCACACTTTTTCTTCCATCAAACCCTTGTTAATGTGGCCACCTGTTAATAAGGCTAATGGTCACAATATAAATTCCCAAGGACAGGACTGTCATTAAGAGGCAGGGGCTGGGGATTTCCCCCTGGCTACTATGGACGTGGTCTCTGGCTACGTTCAAAGGAAAAATAATAGAAGAAAAATGGAACAAAAAAAACCCAGCTGTTTGATTCTGATGATTATATTCACCCAGAAATGTATTTGTCAATTTTTAGAGGTGTTTAATTCATAGTAATAAGGGAAGTTTATAGTAAGGTAGTCTTAACAGTTACTGTATTAGAACAGATTCAGCTAATTATCGCCCAGTTTCAATAAATCCCTACCAAGTAAGATCTTGGAATATAACAGTCTTGAAGATCATAACATTCTTATTGATTACCAACATGGCTTCAGACAAAACCAGTCATGGGAGACCCAATCAATCAATACCATCGAGCACCTGGCACAATCAATAATTGAGCATTGACATCAAACTGACCTACTAATACTTGACTTTTCCAAAGGTTTCAAAACCGTTGCACACAAGCGATAATTTTAAAACTTGATCATTATAGTATCCAGGGCTGGGCACTGGCTTGGATTGAGGCCCGGCTGGTAAACTGGACTGGATTTTTACATTACCAGTGAGTTTTACAGGTTCTTACACCGAGGATGAGCCAAATTTTCCCCGTTAAAATAATGTAATTTTACAGAAAAAGGTCTCTGGCGTAGACAAGGTTGGGAAAGTCAAGGACTTTGGAAGACCTATTTAAGAAATGAAGTACTTTTCAAGAGAACTAGTAAAATCCAAGACCTTTTCAAGATTGTACGAACCATGTTTACTTAATCTGGCTGATTCACTGAACTTAAACTTTTAGCTTTGTGTTTTGATTGATTATTTATTTCTTATTTACCCTTAGGGATCCTGCAATTTACATAGATCGCTCCGGTTGTTAATTTAAAAGTACTGGTGTTAAGGAAGTGCAAATGTGATATATTTTTCATGACTGCCCTTACGTCCTAAAATTTGATCCTGCCCAGGTAATCTAGCCACCCCATTCGTACGGCCAATCTTTTTTGACCCATTGGTAACTAAATTAAGAGGAGTCCACTGTAAATTCAATGCACAAAAAATACAATTGAATTTTTTCATTGGCAGTTTACTGACCTGCAACCAAAGAATGTACCACTGTGTAACATCCTCTGGAATAAGCTGATCTGTCACACCTTCAAGATGTTTTTGAACAGTAGCTAAAAGTGAAAGATATTTTTAAAAATACAGAAATAGGTATATATCATGTATAGAATGCAAGAATGAAATGGATGGTGAAACAAAAACAGAAACTCTTCTTGTGCACTTCAATTTTAGGTACCTGTTTTGGTTTGCGCTTCTTTGAGGCATACAAAAAATATTTCACCAGTTGAATAGACCTGTGTACTGTTCAAAACATTGTTTGTATAGTCATTTAGGACTGCATCAGTGGTCCTCAAAATGCTAAATAAAAGATATGTCATTACTCAACGAAAAACCATTCAGATGGTTCACTGAAATTACAAACATTTTTAAATAGTATACAGTCAAGCACTCAACCTTGATATAACGGAACCTCTATATTACAAAGTCCTTAGTATAACATATGATATTATTCACCCCAATAATAGTGAAATAAATGGAACAGAACCTTGATATAACGAAACCTTGTTATAGCAAACATATTTTGGCGGTGCTCCTACGTTATAGCGAGGTTTCACTATAAACTAGATCAGCTGAAAAGCATTTGTGATCATACCATCTGCAGTTTGATGTGTGTTCTCTAGAAGACCTGCAAGAGCTTTGTCCAGTACCTTATGACGTTGCTGTAAAACAAAGCATCACTGCAATAATCATAAAATTGTCTAAGATAGTTATTTAATAAATGGCTGTGATAGGGACCTTCGAATATATTCAAGAAACTGGTAATAAAAACTAACCTTATTGTAAAGAGTGAGACCTTGGATGACAACCAAAAACCTTTCCTCTCCTTCCCTGACAGGAAGGTCATGCAGAACCCTTCCCCCACATTTGTGACTAAAGGAGAAGGAATTGCCAAGAAGTCAGAAAATTATACATATAATTATAATAAGTTACTGATGGAAGGAGGAACTTTTATCACATGATGATGATGATGATGATCATGACGACTGTACAGTTAAGCTATTCATACCTCCTTATGACATCTGCAAATTCTGTTGCTGACCAAACAGTGGCTACAAAAAGCAAGCACACAACGTATCTTTAGCACATTTGGAGTAGAACAGATCAGAAGTACCATATAAATTCCAAATCACAAATCAGGCTTTTAATAAACATACCTGGGGCGGCATGCAATGTTCCACTGAGGTTTCTCTGTAATTTTGTACTGTGCGAAAATTCATGGTATGTCATCAATTTTGGTTCCTCTCCTGGTGAAAGAGGAGAACTTGTTATTGTACGCTTGATGTAATGAATGTCACAGTCAGCTTAAACCTGCCAACTGTTGTTTCCTCTACTAATTGCATGTGAGTGGGGTACTGAATGATTTTCCTTTTAGGTCGTCCCTTTAAGACAGAAATACTGACCCTAGAAAATGTAACCTGTAAATTGATGCTACTGAAGAGTTCTATAATTTCGAAAAGGGGTATGGTGGAAGCGGGGTTCAATGATGTAGACGTAGTTTGGAAGAATTCTACTACTAGGATCAAACTTGATACATAGTGATTTTTTTCTGTAAATATGCGACTTTTAGCTTGCTGGGAGAGTTTTTTCACTTCAGGTGTGTTTGTGGGATATTTTTTCTTAATCGTTTAACACTTCCTTCTAAAGGTAAAGTTATGCCGAAGGCTCCTAAGTTCAATTACTACTAATAATAGGGATTTGAAGATTTCTTTTTTCTGGCTTAGAGTTCATGTTATTAGTTTCAATTTGATTGCTTTTAATGTAAGTATATCAATGGGGGCTTTGCTCTTGGCCCTAGCTAAATATACAAGTGGAGTTGTGATTTACCTGACTGAAGAAATTCAATGGACATATTGGTTAAATGACAGAGCCATTCAACACTTTTCAGCCATGAACCAGTGCGATTCACAAGAAACTGATCATCTAAGAGAAGACTGTCTATTTTGTCCTTTCAGTCAAATGAAAATAACAAGTTAATGCAAAACAGTTGATTTAAGAAAAAGTCTGCAAAAAGTAAACAAGCAATCAGTTTTACTAATTTGTTACACACAGTTCTCATGAATTTGGGAGTTAAAAAATGAAATGTATGCACCAAAGATGGCTGCATTTTTGAACTCTCTAGAATTTTTACACTTTGAGCACTGATAAATCCTTATGGTTCTCAGCCCACCACTTGTAACATTTGGTAGTAAACAGAAACAGCTGGCCGCCATGTTTGTGACTAAAATTCACATTGCCGAATGCAAATAGAAAAACTCCAAATTTGTGGCTTTGACAAAACCTCTGCAGGTTTTAAGGGGTGTGATTAGTATCATAACCCATCCAACTGTGTGAACTAAGTCAGCCTGGAACCATTAGGCCAAAGCAATGGTTCGCCGTCTGCCTTCATTCCTTTGTTGCAGCAGCAAGCCAGAAGATAATTTTCTTACATAAATATACATATTTTTATACTGTAAATATAAATTTTACAGTTGTTTCTAGAATTTCGATTGGTTTTATTTTAATATAAAAAAGAATTTTGATTAGGTTTTTTAGATTAGTTTGTGCCCTACTTCAGATTTTAACGCCTTCAATTTAGGCCATCATTTGCCTTTTTAAGTGACTTTCATAAATAGTAGTTTTCATCATTTTGCAATGTTATTTAGGATGCAGTTTGAGGAGCTAGAAAATTTAATTTCATGTCTCTCCCTTCAAAGATTGATAAAACAAGGGCAGAGCAGGATGCCATCACATCCATGCCATCACATTTACACCATTTTTTTAAAGAAAATATATGGATGATAAAACTACCACTGAGGCTGTGACTATCTATATAACAAACAAAATATGCCCACAAGATATCTTCAAAATACATTTCACACAATATTACAATAATAACAGTGTTGCCTGATTACTTTTGGCAATTATTGCCAAACGTAATCAAGTAACACAGTTTCATGTGATTAGAAAGATCAATCACATTAATCTCATGATGCTTTAATTTATTACAGACAGGCTTTCCTTTCTTTAATTACCATGATTATACCTGCAGGTAAACTTCCACCTCAGGACCAGGGTTTCCTTTAAGTTCTTTAGGACTACCCTCCACCAAATAGTAAAGATTTTCTAGGCCACATTTCTGAAAGAAAGAAAACACTTGTTTATGAATTAGATATACACTGAATCATTAGTGATTATCCTTCAAGATGTGTCAAGTCAGCAAGAGTAGACATATACATTACGTTTCAAAGAGCACTGTTTCTTAAACAATTCTCACAGTGTAGACAAGTAGTGAAGTATGACCCAAGAGTCAAGTAATCATGATCAGTGTCAACAGAATGGAAGTTAGAACAGAAGCATTTCATAACCCTTTAATGGTGTCATATCAAGGACACTGCAAAGTCAACAAAGTTGCAACCCTGCATGACTGTTATAAGCAAATATGTTCAGTTGACCTAATGGCAGTTTTTTTGTTAAAATCCTGTAATTTTTTCAGTCAACACAATGTGCAGCATTTTGACAAGCAAATGTTGATTGTTAACCTTCATTCTCTGGACCTGCTTTTCAAATCGTGTGGTTTTAAGGCTTGACCACAAGTCATCCCATGTTTTACGTTCAACAACCATTGGAAGAACCTGCAAAAAATGAACAATCACATGGCGCTTCACCGACTCAACCTGCTGGAAGCTGCTGAAGAGCCTGTCACGATGTTTCAGACAGACAGCAGAAAATTAACTATTTAAATGGCATGAAAATTCTCGCTGTTTTAGCCTGCTACTGCAGAATCCACTAGCTTTATTATAAGGATAATATATATCCTGAAATGCGTTTGTTAAGAGCTTCATTTGGGGCCTCAAATAGACAAAACAGAAGAGTTAATTGTGTTTATTAAAGGGAGAACTGACCTTTCATTGAATGAACTAACTTGAAACTGTTTTCAACTGGCAACTAATGTATGATTAAAACATCGGCTGTTTACCATTTACATGGGCAAACCAGTCGGTCCACCGTTTTAGCAAATGGTACACAAATTCAGGGCTGGTAAATTTGATCTCAGAATTGTGGTTACCATTTGGCCTGAAACTGGCATCAAAGACAGCTTTGAAAGAATGGAACAAATTTCTGTTTGGAATATTCCGTCCGGAAAGACAGGACTTCCTTTTTGGATGTTCCATTGCTCCTCAAAATTTTTTGGCTGGAACCAGATTTTCCAGAAAATTTTTGTAAGTGGTAAACAACCATCATGTTTTACACACCAGTTCTTGCTCTGGCATATCTCTGACAGTATCAGGATTCACCCCGGGGGGTAGCAGCACCCACAGAAAGTCTCCCACAGGAAGTTTCCTTGTCCTGGCTGAAAGTCCTCGCTGTTGAGCCACTCTGACAAATCTCTCTCTCAGGGGTTCTTCACTGTCAACTAGCAGGCAAACTTGACGATTTCTCAGCACTGGTCTTAAAACAAGAGTCAAAAGATCTTTTAAGAAACTATTGAAGTTAACTCATATCAGATTAAAGTGAAGCAGGCATTATACTAGCTGACTAAAGTGGTGGTATATTTCTGGTTTATATCTTTATTCATCTCCACATAACACAATGAAGATGCATTTTGTTTAACAAAAGAAAAAGACAACAGAGAGAACAAATATAAATTAAGTATGACTGAACCAAGGATGATAAGAGCAAAATAATTATACCACTACTTGGCCTATCGTAATACTGAAAGGAGCACAATTTCAGAATAGCTTTCTTCAGCAATTCATTGTAATTCTTGAAGAACTTCATTAGGCTAGGAAAGGTCAAATATATTACGATAGTTCCTTAAACATATAATAGCCAAAACAAATCGTTTTACTGTTGATGGTTTCGAGTGACTCTGCACGTCCTGCATAACTTACACCTAGTGGAGCTTATTTTAAGCTCCTGGCAAGGCGTTGAAACTGTCAACTGTAAAAAGACTTTCTTGGCTATGTTTGCAGAACTATTTTAATATAATTCCTGGTGATGTTTTGTTCAAATAGATAAAGGTATGTTATTCCAGAAATACCATCCTATAATAGTAACTTAAAAACGTTTCCACTACTGATGGTAGGTACTATAAGCAGTATTATTATGTTGCTCAAATATTAAAGAAAGCGAATAATTTGTTGATTTCCTGTAGCAAACATGGTAGTAAAGGAAAAAAACTAGTACGTAATTTAACTAAAAACACTTAAGGCAACAATAAAGGATGAAACATAACAAACTAAAGCCAACCTTACACCAGTGACAGGTATGGTTGGCACAGAAGCTGCTTGAGTAAGGTTTTGAACTGCATAATCAAATTCTGAACATCTAGCAGCTAATGCCTGACCTTTTTCCATGAGTGAGTACCTGCAAATTGTTCAAAAAGTCCTCACTTGGATGTGTTTCTTATGTATACCCCTGACACATGGCAGTAGCGGTTGTTTAATCTTAGTCTTGTGTGAGCTGTTGTTGTCAGGGCAAATTTCAAAACAGTAAAGCAGTGATTTTGTTGCAAACAGTTATGATGAATCCTGAGACTCATCTTGTGCTATGTGTGACCTTGTACCACAATGTCTCGACCAGAATACAATTTGCATCACATGAGAAGGTATAATCAACACCCAAAACTCACATTGAAAACAACTGCTTTCTAGTAAGCGGTCTAAAGAATAGTTTAGTCAGGAAGTTACTTTTCTCCGAAATTGTTGGCAGTTTAGCCTAATGCACTTTGGTTTTTAGGTTTATGTACATTATGTAGGGCTCCTCTGAATACCTGCGCCACAGCTGAACAAGGTAATAAAAAGAAGAGGAGGAACAAGAGACTGCCAATATCATTGCATAGTAAACTGAAAATAAACAGAACCACTTTTTCATGCACATCACCAAAAAAAGACTTGCATGGAAATTTTAATGCTCTTGGTTTCCATAAAACCAGCTACCCTACTTAAATGAAGTTTCTCCTATCCTTCCTAATGAAGCAATAATGCACAATTTTCTTGCAGCAAGAGTTTGGAGATTTTGAGTTCTCTCCAACGGCTACAATCACTGGTGCACCGAAAGAGCAACTTTCCAAAATAACCACATACTGATGAAAGACTTCAATTGCAAGATGAGAGCCTCAATGCCCACACTGGATCAACTATCAGGGTCAAAAAGGTTTTCAACGCTTGATTTACAAAGTGGGTATTGGCAAGTTACAATCAGCCCAGAAGATAGAGAGAAGAAAAAATGGGTTGTGGGCCTCATAATGCCACTTGGATTGTACACTGCACCTGTAACTTTCGGGTGACTGATGAAAGGTGTGTCCAGCCTACAGCTCGGTTTTTTTCCTGATTGCTCCCACCAGCACTATAGAACTCCATGATAATTCACAGACAGAGGGACATCTAGCAATAAACAAGTCATTTAGCACAATCCAGTCTAGGGCAAAAAAAAAACACATGATGTGGAGGAATGGTGTAGATTATGAAATCTGTGTGCAGCCAGAAAGCCTAGGCAACATTATCCTCATACACGATACACAGGAGGATTGAATGTGCCACAGTCAACAATCTTATACCACTACAAGAGTTTGCTGATAACATTACAAACTTGTCCATAGCAGCGAACTACTTTAGAAAGTGGCCAGAGAGGGAACCATGTCCCAGCATGGAAGCGGTTATGTAGCAAATGCACTTAGGTCAAGACTTTTTGGCCACCTTGGCATGTCTCTGGAATTGTCATCTGATCAAGCCCTTTTTCAGAGGTTGGCGAGGAACATGTTCCTCTTAACCACCATGTAATCAGGGAACCCGAAAAGGAGGCAGGAACTTAAAGAACCCTGGGAACAATGTTGAGGATTTTAATGAGGCAGCTTGTATATGGAGAAAGTCCAAGACCTTGCACACTCTAATTCTCTGCATGCAATTGAAAAGATACAGAGATGCTACATCAACAGAGGCGATCTTGCTTTGTTGTAGCACACATACAGGAGAAAACAAATTTCCTTCAAATTAGCAAAAGATTAGAAAAGACAATACAGGTTCTTGCTCGTTGTGTTTTCCACATAGTGGCATTTGCAGTCCAGGACCAAACTAGGTCAAGGTAGCTACCAGTCAAGACACTTTCAAGGGGAAGACAGAGTAGACTGGTACAATGTTGAAGCAGAAATAATGGAATGAAGCTTGTCATTACCATACACGGACCTAAAAAGTGCCCTGCTGAGACCTTTAAGGAGTAATTTATGCTTAAAAAATCAATTTTAAGGTGATTCCCTAGTAAAAGATCCTAACATAGATTGTAGATGAAACTTGGTACACTGATGTAACATAAGTCAAGAAGATGATAAAAAAGTAATAAAAAGTGGGGGTCACCGTGCTCGTTTTTACGTCACAATGCTGAGAAATACGGCTATTTTGGACCCTTTGTCAAAAACCGCGCGCAGCCCCAAACTAGACAAAAACGAGAGATTTTTTCGATGATGCATGTGGTATCGCACAGAATTTGACTTTATTATATTGTTTATCCACTTACATACCAGAAAAATACCTTTTAATGCTCCTGTTTTTATTTTATGCTCCAAAGTAGAATTGAATTGGACACGCGCTATTCGACCCGTGATAGCTCAATCCGTACAATTTAGTAAAATTGCCAAAAAACTGAACATAGATTTGTGCCAATTTTTTTCTCATCGAAAGGAAGCACTGTCCTTATTAAAATCATGAAATAAAAAATGGGGGTCACCGTACTCGTTTTTGCGGTAGAGCTGCAGAAAGTGTGCACCAAATGCATTTTCTCCGAGTTTTGAGAGAGGACAGGGGCGAGTTTCAAAAAAGAATGTATGTGAAAGGGGGAAGAAAGTATTAAAAAATCTGTTTTTACAGAATTTACATCGAGATATCACATTTAGGATACAATGTGATAAAGAAAGCATTTAAATAAAAATCAAAGTGAGTAAGCACAAGTTAAACATCCACTATCGAGGTTCTCCGTGAGGAAGTCGAACTCAGCAACACGTGTACTGCCTACGTTATGCACATTCCCAACACACTGAGTCTCACCTCGGCAAGAAACAACCACAAGCAAAAATTCCAATAGCGTTTCTCTTCAGTCAACTTCATTTTAATAATGTTACTTCAAATGCTCTGTTTTACGGCGGCCATCTTATTATGTGCAGTAAGAGATGCGCAGTGCAAAACCAGGGAATCACCTTAAAAGCTGATTTTAAGAATACTGTATGTGGGTAAAGTAAGAGATGAAATGAGCCTCAGATAAGGTGCTAATATTCTGCATACACCTAATTGCAATAACGTTGTCTTAGAAAAATGACAAAAGGAAAAAGCCAAATAGGAATTAAATAGGCTAATTAAGCCACATTCTCATGGTGGATTCATTTGCAGCCGTTGCATTTCCCCGCTGGAATTTTGAGTGTTATTGTCTTTCGGCTTTCAAACAATAGCAAAATTCCAACAGGCAAATACGACTGATGTCCATGTGCAGACGCTGCCAATGAATTCGTAAGGGTTATCACCCAAATTAATTCCTATTTGGCTTTTTCCTTTTTTCATTTTCCTATGACAACATTTTTGCAACTAGGTGTATATACTTTGGATTTCTTGCTTCCTTTCGTACAAGTTCATTCTTCATTAATGCATTTTCTAGCGAGTCAAATCCTCCAAACCACCTTCCTGCAAGTGAGAAAAAAGATAAAAACTGACCCTTCTAAAACATACAACCAAAACACTTTTTTCTTTTGGAGTGGAATCTATAACAAAATGAACACAACGGTTTTATTGATACTTCTAACTAAGCGTAAAAATTTAGCATATTAATCAATAACTTTTCACCTTGTATTAATAAACACTGATTGGGCAATTCCAGAAAATATCCATACCCAACCACGGACGGCTTCCATGTTTTAACCCCCCCTTGCCTTCAGAAATTCCAAAATGCGCTACCCCCCCATGCCCTCAGAATTCCATAGTCGTGAACCCCCCCTCCCCTTCAGAATTTCCGGTTTTTTTTGGAAGTACATTTTCGACTTAGCAACGCCTATAAGAACAAACGAACATGAATTTATGCCTCCTCAAGGCTGTGATCTAGCGGCGCCAGGTGACAAGCTTTACTCTTCAGTGACAAGAAAAACCTACGCTAGTTGCCAGGCCGTGCAAACTCCTTTTTAAGTCCGAATTTGGCTATAAAAATAAACACCACTTAAGGTAATTTTACTCCTCTTTGTTTTCTTGTGCTGTTTTGACGTTTATAGCTCAAACAGACTGTTAAAATCTTTTGGCGGTCAAATATAGTCGAGTCGTGTTGCGTCCTTTTATACGTCATGTAGTGCGCACGAAAAGCGTTCTAATCTGACAGGCGTTCCTTGGAAGTGAGGGACTGGTGCGAGTTTTTTACTGTTTATCGGACGGTTTCGGACGGGAGTAACAAGAAATTTGCAAGCGGTATTAAAAGATACATTTTCAGTTTTTATTCACGTGACAAGAAATTCATCAAGGTAAATGTGAAACCAACGTTTTACTGTTCACTTCTATAAGTTATGAGCGTAAACACGTGTCTGATCTATCGATGCTTGTCTTCTGCTTCCGCGGTCATACGTTCGTGGTTTATTTACGAACTACAAAAGTCCACAACAATAGCATTTTCCAGGAACTTACTCTACACTTTCTACTCCAGAAATCCCACCTGTGGAATTCCCCCATACCTTCGGATTTCAAATCGTAAATACCCCCCCATGCCTTCAGAATTCCATAATCGTGAATCCCCCCTCCCCTTCGGAAATCCTTAAAGCCGTCCGTGGTATGGTATGGATATTTTCTGGAATTGCCCATTGGTCACGAGCGAAACAGTTAATTTGTTTCCCAAGAATCTCAATGTTTCCTGAGGTGCAGCAAAGGGAAACATTGAGATTAAATGTGACCTCAAGTAACCAATGACAATGAGCACTGTTGGGAAAAAAATGAGTCGTCATGACACCATTATCAAGTCTGACAAATTGTAGAGGCATAAATGTTATTAAATCTACACACAAATCTATCTTTAACTTGATGTGCTGTAGACATTATTTACCTTGTTTGATTTCCAAGTCTGTGTTTGTTAAAGGCTGTGCTTTGGATTTCAGTTCATCTGCAGTTAAACTCATTTTACTAGGAACTTCATTAGCAGCCCTGTAAGTATAAACAGAACTGGTGAGATGAATAATTGTAAAGAGATGGTCTTCTATCAAGTTCATAAATTCAAATTAAATGTTTTGTGGTGTATAATGAGACCTCATTACAAGACTAAGTACAACTGGCAGTCAAACCAGCATGATTGGTATTTTTACATTTGTTACTTCATTACACCTGACTATCGAGCCAGCTTGCTCTGTCACACATTTGTTGTCATGATGTCTATAAGACTCAAGTGAACAAACAAACGGGACCTTGCAGGTATTGGTCTTGGCATGTGACAAGCTGCTTACATTACAAACTGCTTACTTCTCAATCATGAATGAAATGAGGCTTCATTGCAACAAATTTATAGCAGAGTTCTCGCGTGCGAAGCGCATGCAGCGGAGCACCATGGGTAAGAAAATGTGGTAAACTACCCATCCGAGAAAATTTGGTAATCATGTGACTGTACACCGGCCGACCGCCCGACCGTCCATCCACACCACAGGCATCCCAATGTAAAATAACTCATTCAACAGGTATGGCAACCCAAATGTAACTTGAGGTTATTTTGACAGGAAATTGCATAGCCACCTGCGTCTTGTGAAGCAGAGACAACTAAAGAGTCAATAAAGACGAAAATGGATTAAGCTTAGATTCATTATGTCCACAAATTTGGAATATAGAGCAAGAGAAAGACAGAGAAAAAGAGAAAGTAGGCGGCAGGCCAGCGAAGCTCAATGAGATAAAGGGCGACAGATATCTAGAGCGAGAGATAAAAAACAAAGGAGAAATTTTTTCCTTGGAAGAACAACATGACAATTTTGTAGCGGTGGTGACAAAATGAGAAATGCTCTACTAAGGTTGGAACGTTCCATACCATATTACACCCCCCATATCAGGCCCCAGCCAGGCCCCGACCTAATATATCAGGCCCCAGCTTACCATATCAGGCCCCGTGTATATTAAGCTGGGTTTCCGGTAATTCACTTATATTTGGATTTTGTTTCTTAAAAGTAATAGCCTTTTTCACAAAATAGACGGGTTAACTATCCTTGTTGACGGATAACGGCAGACAGTTAAGGTCAGACAGATTATTAGTCCCAATTTTAAGTAAACGTTCCGTTTCACATCAAGACAAATTATAATGTCTGACGCCATTTATCCCAATCATCCGCTCGTCTGTAGTGTGAAAGCGGCCAATCATAATGTCAAGATTATTATTAATTGGGAAAATATTGTACCAAAATGTATAACATTAACAATCTAACATTCATTGCTTAAAGCAACATATACAGAGTGTCAGGTAGGGACATGTCTTGGTAAAGCAAACAAAAAACATCAAGGTCAGGGAATTTTCTACAAAATCGTGAACATCTTTCATTGATATGTTCAAAATTATATTTTCCTTGCGCACAAGATCCCGTGTAAAAAGGCGTAAAGACTTTGTAAGTGAAGACAAGAATATTGATAGTCTGGAATAAAAGGGCCCACGCAAATGTAAACGTGCATTGTTTATTCCACTTTTAATCACCACCTAACAAAACTGTATTCATTGTTCAGCAATTTTAGCTTTTTATTTTCCTGCTTGGAGCAAAGGTCAAATCAGCTCTGGTCACACCAGCGGAAGCTGTAACACCATGCTTTGTTAAACAGGAGGGAATTTTGTATGCGCATGCGTCAATATGGGCTGTTGAAGTGCCACAGAGGCCTTCTTCTGTGAATTGGTTACGTTCAGTACCAGCATTTGCAGGCTGTTTTCTGGAGCTGAATGACGTGTATTGGGTGCTACGTTCCACAAACGTGTTCTTTAAGGTATCGTGGTATTTCTACGATGAAAGTGAGTTTATTGTAGCCTCGCTGTCGCCCTTGAGAGGACTGTCTTTCCTTTCCAAAACAGTACATCGAAGACAAGATGGCGGCTGAATGTTCTTGCGACCTAACATTTCGTGCACATTTTTTTGAGCGGGAAGAAAAGATCAGTATGATAATTTTTCGTTAAACAATTATCTTATAGATACTTAATTCTTCTCAATAGTATAACTCTAAAATCGAACTTAATCGTTTCAGGAATACAGTGGTTAATAAAGTCTGCATTCTGCCGTGAAACTGTTTTTCACCCTTTCGCTGGCTTGTTTATCTCGAAATCTTGCCTTTCTCCCCAAATTAAGTTAATGACTAGAAGTAATCATAGCTTAATGAGTGCGTTCGAGTTTTCTTAGCTCCAGATTAGCTTTTGTGTCGTCAAGCATCATTTCAAAATCATGGAAAATCATTAAAAGGTAAACATTCTTTTCTTAAAAAATGCTCTTCTCGTATACGGCTTCAAAATATCTCACTCATTCCTCAAGCATGGTCGATAAAAATGTAAAATAGATCGTAAAAAGTACTATGTTGTGAAAAAGATAAACATGTCACTACAAACTTCGAAAAAATGGTAGCCTCGAAGGTTAAAAAGTCCTGGCTTCTTGCGTGACACAACTTGAAATGAAAACAATGATCATAGGAGCGGCGGAAACATAGATTTACTGATGTCAGAGATCAGGATAGAATCTTTTGCCATTGTGCAAACTTTTCATCTCATGATTATTTTAAGTTCATGTAGGTCAGTTTAACATGTTTAAAACTTAGCTTGCTTCAGCGAGCGAGATACTTATCATGCAAGATGGCCCGCGTAGATATATCAGATGTCAATAAAGCATTACAGTTGCAACAACCTGCACTGATACGCTCAAGCTTACTTTATCCGGCCCAGAATATTTTCCGTGCGTGTAAGAGGTTAAACTACAAATATGTAAATAGACTCAAACGCACGGGTAAACTTCTCACGGCACAAATGTTACTTGGTCTTTATTTGTGTGTTTCTACGAAGTTCCAGCTCGATTTGAACGGCATTGAGCGAAAAAGGTGTAGCAGAATCATCAGTTCAGTGATAAAACCCGCTTAGAAAACAACTCCAAGGTTCATTCTTTTGCCGAACTCAAATATTCCCGTGTCATCATCTTGCTTGTTGACCTTGATGGAACCAGTGATGCACGTGATTGCCATATGATAATTGCTTATGACGTAAATAACGCGCGCTAAATTATTCAAGATGGCGCAGAAAATGCAGTCGTACGACGAAACACGCTTGCTGAAAAGGTCACCCTTGAGTAACACAGGAATCCCAACTGCGTACCACAGGAATCCCAAGATTATGTGTTGCGTTCTCCTAACGTCGAACGCAATCAATGAAACTAAGAATACTTCCGCGAATGAATGGCGCTTTGATGAAGGCTCTGAAAAATCGCCGTCTGTAGTAATTTTAGTTTTCTTGACCGGTACGTCTTCGTTGAGAAATAAAATACACGCACTTCAACTATAAATTTAAGTCAATATAATAGTGCCAGTAAGATTGTGTTTCGAAAATAAGAATATTCTATCATTTACTTATACGAAGGAAAAAAATTACAGTAATCGGTTTGAATGTTGATTTTTTACACCTTGTTTTGATGGTACACTGTTTGTTTACATTTCATTATGCAAATAAATATAACATTCTGGCGTTTTAAAGAAAATCTAGCCTAACTCCCCAACCCCAAAATAGCACGAAATGAAACGTTATCAGTACACCTTTTAAATAAATCCTGGCTTGTGTTGCAAAAAAATTGCGTTTATTCCTAAATGATACCATTTTGTGGATACTACATTTGTTGATATGCTAATTTGTGAGACATTTCATTCACAAATGATGTTCAATGAGACCAGCTTCTCCTCTGCATTGAACCACATTCTTGTTTAATGCATCAGTTTCTGCTTGATAATTCTTCCATGATCTACAACTTACATAAGGGGTGCATCTGGATACAGTAAAAAGCTCCCAATGGAAACATTAATAACAGACAAATTCATCCATCCATTTGTGTCATGTTTGTTGTCGCATCCCAGCTCGTTTGGGTTCTCTAGCTGTAGTAGTTATGTTTTGAGGAAACAGCATTATATGCACCCCTTTAACAAATTTCCTGTCTTATGTTTAAACAGGCTTTGAAGGAGAACAACATCGTCAGTTAGATTTATGGAGTGATGGCCATTCTCTGTTTTGAGTGCGTCACTACTGTCATCAAATATAAATATATAACAAGAAATCGACTGCGGAATACAGGAGCTGTTATCAAGAGTCGCTTCAAAATAGTAGCTTGGGAAAAATCTCTGTATCTTTTAGAGTTAAAGAAAAATAAAAGTATTGTTCGTATTGCTGGGTATGCGCATTCGTTTTGTCTGCAACTGAGCTTATGAAATGCTCAAGTGAGTATGTAGTACATAATCACTTGTAATTGTTGCTGTCTCAAACTCAATCCATTCTTCATTTCCAATAGAATATTTTTAACAAAATTTTCCGCAAGAACTTTCGAAAAACTGTAAAAAATCTCATAGATTACACGTTTTTGTGGCATATGTAAACGCGTGTCTCCGTGATCAGTTTTACATGAGACATCGCGCTTATAAATAAACCTCGCGTGGTAAATTTTTTTTCGCTTTTAGTCCCAAAGCAGCTGAACATTGCTACGATGCATGTCCGTCTTGATAACTAAAACCACGAGTTTGGAAATCAAACCATAGAAATGAATTGCTTTGCCAGTAAACATCCGACTTATACAGAAACATGACTTTTTGGCGTTGAGTCTTAACAGTCTTTAAAGGGCCAAGAAAACCTACTGCTGAAAAATCTACAAGTGAAAAACCCGCGTAGAAAACGTCCGATTTTTGTGGTCATGGAGAATATTTTTTGTGGGAAAGTACGGTATTCAAAGCACTAGCGAAATGGCTTTTAAAAGGACCGTACCTTTACGCTAGTTTTCGATTTCCCGCCATCAGATTTGACGCGCCCACGCTATTGTCGTTCAGCGGATGCACGCATGCGCATGCAAAATGCCCTCCTGTTGCTTTGTGGGATGTGGGAATTTTAATAACCAGCGGGAGCGGGATTTCCTATTTCTATGGGAATGGGATGCTAGAATTGTAAGGGAAAAATAGTGGGATACGGGAATTTAGTTTTGTCTTGACAAAAAATTAATTAGCATTGACTGAAAAACTGTCGTTCTTTAGTGTGTATACCGCCTTTGTAGTCAAGCTATGACTCTCAAAGGAAGTGAAGCCTGTCAAATTTTGCCCATTATCACTTTTGTGTGTTGTTCGTCTTTTCCGGCTTTGCTATTTTCGTCGTTTTTGTCACTCGGAAAGAGGTATCAAATAACTGATTTCTGTTTTGTTGACGGATTTGACCTTTTCTGCTTTTGACTGGACGGACCTGTCGGACCTGGACGATTCTTTGGACTGAGCGTTTGTTAAGTAATTCTGGCCATGGTATGGCTACACCAGCACCGATGGAAGTGGACAATAACAACAATGTGGTAGACATCATAAATTGTGTGGCTCTGTATTATGAAAAAGATGCCAGTGGGAATGTGTTTCTCCGGAAAGGAAAATTTAGAGTTCCGGCTTCACGGCTAAGTCTTAAAAGAAACAGTCGGGTGAGTCGACCTGAGTTTAAGAGTTCAAGAGAACTCAAGAGAAGTCTGAATTTCAACGACCTCAATATCCGTGTATTGTACCTGGAATATCAATGGACTTTGTGCCCCGCGCTACGGTCGTCAAAGGGTAGCCACTTTAGATGGAGAAGCAAACTTCCTGCTTGGAAGGGTGTTCGCATTTGTTCGTGTTATTCGATTCAATAGCAGGTTTATGTTTTCATAAAAGAGACCATTTTCTCAGTCTTTACAACCAGTGTCCTTATATACATTTTCCATGTCCTACACTCCACATAAACAATTGAAAGAATTGACTTCATCGCCTGATGGAAACTAGCAGCAAAGCAGTCGAATCATCATGAGACAGACAGATAACATCAATCTCAGTTAGGTAGTACCTAACTCCAAAAATACAGGACTTAAAATACACTCTTTTTTTTATATAAGAATGTTGTTTTTCCGGCCCAGGCTGAATATTCTTATTTTTCTGCCGATTTTAGGCTGAAAATATTCTTGTATTATTCTTAAATTATAGCTTATGACATTTCCGTTTTAGAATATATTGGGGTATCAAGTATAGTCAGTGCAGGTTTTTGCGCCTTGTTGGTAAGTTTTGCCGTTCAGAGGATGGAATGAGTTGAAAACATAATTGTGTGGTATTTACAGTTTTTGAACACACAAAATTACATCGTTTTCAAAACCTCAACCTGGGGTTTATTCTTAAAATATTCTTAAAATTTCGCAAATTTCAGCCTCGATATTCTTATAAAATGTATTCTTATAGAAAAAAAAGAGTGTATCGAAGTACACCGATGCGCGAACTAAAAAATAAGCAAAACAGGAAATAAATTTATGGTCGCTTATTGGGGTGTTGAGAACCTTGACCATCAAAATTGACAATTGTTAGAAGGTAAGTCTTATGTAACGTCTATTTCAATAATCAAGCAAAAAATCTTGTTAAAAAATGGGGTGGGATCGGGATTCGGGCGCAAAATAGAGCGGGATGGCGGGATTCAGAAGAAAAAAAGGCGGGAAAGCGGGATTTGAGAACCCCTATTGTGGACCCTCAGAACACTGTCAGAAAAGAACAGAAAAGAAAAGGAACGTCTGATATCTAGTGTGGTTTCGAGGGCCAATTTTCCTCGATCACCTTTCGTGCGAAAGCGGGGGCCGGGCAAGGGTAGGGCGTAAGCTTGTTGAAAGAATATTTTACGTTTTCAGGAGCCCATAGGAAGACCTTATAATTAGATAACAATGACCTCAACCAGGTTATGCGTCCAGCGGTTTTAGTGAAGGCAAGGATTTGGCTAGGAGTTCAGTCTCGCATGCTCAAAAAAACCTAGTCTTGCTCATTCTTATTTAACGATTTTCGAGCCCATAACACAGCTGAACTGGTCACGGGAGCGACACGGGACCAACGTTCCCAAACCAATTTCACTTGCTCCTGACGTCATTGCAATTCCGTTGTAATTAATCTTTCTCTCATCAGTTATCTGGTTATCAGTGTGAAGCGAGTGTAATTTATCATGCCAGAAGCACGTATTAAACCCAACCAAAAGGTTTCCACCACACGTTTCCCACTGACCCTAATCAGGAGCCCATTGCCCTAATAGCTTGTCACGTAAATAAAGTAAGTTTTTCTTACGTCACATGGTTCAAACGAACTTAACCCATGCAAGTTTTTCTACAAAACTGTTAAGTCGAAAATGATTAGGGCCTCCGTAGTCTTTCAATTCTGGTGCAGGTAAACAACTATTATAATCCTGTTAACGGGGTACCAGAGTGACCTCCTCATCTACAAAAGAGTGATTTACATGTAACCTAAAACAGATCTAGAATACAAATAGAGTGATGAAGTAGGCTTGAATTTTTTTTGCTACTAGCACTTTCATGCTTTTTTTGCAAAGCAATTACAAGCCACCTACGAAAAGCAACAACAACAATCAGAGAACAGAACAATGAATACTATGCGGGACGCATGCGTGCTTTGAGCTCGAGTAAAATTTTGAGCTCGACATGTAGACAAGTCAAGTGACGAGATATAATATTCAGATTGCCACTATGCCTTGTCACTATCTCGCCAAATATGTCATAAGAATTTTATTACTGTTATTATTATTATTATTATTATTGTCTCTATTATCACAGTCTTTGCTGGTGTTCTTTTTGTGCATCAGCCGGGCGCAAACCATTCACCTAGAGCGTCAGTCACTCAAGTCAATCATTCTGTTCATACACTGAGCACCTTTCTTCTTATTATTATTATTATCATTGTCATTAGTATTTTTATTATTAGTCTTGTTACAATTACTAACGTGGAGTCGTCGGGGCTTAGAATGGTGGGCCTAGGACCCCGCCTAGGATGGGGGGGGGGGGGGGGGGTTGATATGGGAATGGGGGCCTGATGTGGGGGGCCTGATATGGTAAGGGACCTGAAATGGAGGGTTTGATATGGAAGGGCTTGGAATGGGGGGGCCTGATATGGGGGGCCTGATATGGTATGGGGCCTGTAATGGGGGGCCTGGGATTGTAAGGAACGTTCCAAACCCTGCTCGAAATGCTAGCGGCCACCAATGCAAGGTGAAAGTGAGCGGCAGTGAAAAAAAAATGAACAAGAAAGCGTACAACATTTCAGTCCACAAAACATGTAACTAAGAAGTTTCTGGAAGGTTCACGTTGCAGTCGTACAAGACAACAGCAAAGAAATGTACAAAAAAAGTGTGCTGCACGTGCAAAGTTCCTTTTTTGCTAATTAGACCTATTGTTGTTTTTCACCATTCTTCGGCGTTGCCTTCACCGTTTAGCATTACACAATTTTATATTTTTTTTGAACAAAATATAAATAATATGGAGAGCTTCGCTTTTAGCCCTGGCTGAATCTATGTATTATTTTACAAATCAGTACCTACCTATGAAATGCCACCAACATGGCAAATGGTGCTCTGTATGCCTGCAAAAATAAAATAAACTTAACACCTAAGACATAAAAAGGACAAATCCATGAATCTCTTAATGCCAAAATGAAATTATGTGGGAAGCATGGTGCCTTAGCTTCTTTGGATTATTAAGGGTGTGTGAGTTAACAACCAGTTGCCTTTTTTGTGCTGCATGTCATCTTATCCTGGCATCAAAGGCAAGAGATACACACCTCTAGTCCAGACTGCTACATATATTTGGTTCAGGGTAATTTTAATGTTTGTTTGTTTGCTACCTTCTGACCCTGGGCAGTTCATCCATCATTCATGAAACAAATTTTATCCATTACCTCAATCCATGCTATTCTTTTTAACATGTGGGATCACAGGGAAAATATTGATATTGGGACAATGCAATCTACTGTTCAGCAAGGCTTCTTGGATCTACTGATGACGAATTTAGGCTTGTGGTCCAATGATGCCTTATCAGAAAACTTGTTGCTACTAGTGTCTCAAGCCCCTTACTGTGACAGGTGATTTTTCTCCTGGTATTGTTTGCATAGCATTCTGGGAGATGGGGTACGTGCCCCAGGTCTGGTGGTGTGGGGGTTCCGCCCTTTTTTCTCTGGTGTTATTACTCAGCCCACAAATGCATCAATATAGTATGGGGCCTCATGGCAGTGTTGCAGGATTGCCAACCATGGGAGCAGGACTCAATCTAGGCATTGCCTAGAAGCCCTTGGACACCCAAGGTACCCACTGTTCATTTAGTGGTGTCAAAAAAAGATGTTGCTTTTGACAGTAATAATTATTTGAATGCTTGAAAAAACAGAATTACTAAAATCAGGAAAAATACAATGACCAAAACCCTTTTTTACCTACTTACTTTAGGGGTGTAGCCCTTAGATGGGGTAGGTGCTTCTGTCACATCTGAATGAACACAAGAAGATTTGTTAGTGTACCTATGTCATATTGACTTTTAACAGGTGAAGAGCAGGTAACAAAAAGTGTGTATTTGTCTTTGCTTTGCTTAGGAGCAGATATCTCTGACAGGTTATGGCACCAAACTGCTTAAGTATGTTGAGCATAAAAACTAAGGTAGTGTGTTTAATAAAGCCTATTGAACTTTCAACCACACCTTTCTTTGACAATACAAAGCAATAGGGAAAAAGAAATAACTAGGTTTATCAGAAGTCACATGGGGCCTTCAAATGTCAATACAAAGAGGCCATGACCTCAACACAAGATTGTTCTATAAAAGCTGAGAAAACGATTGTACTAAACCCTCAACATTTCTTGGCCATTTGCTACAAGTCCATTATAATGAGATTTAATTTTGCTCTTTATTACCAAGTTAATTGTTCTGGGCTTCTCACTAGAGTACCCTTAATCTACAGTAATATTTTAGAGTACCTGGCGGTGACTTGTGGAAATGAGACAGTAAAACAAGGTCTCTCACACTCAGCTTTCACTTTCATGAAACTGTCATCTTGGCACTAACCCCCGTTACCTTTGTGCTGCATTAAGCCAAAGAGATGTCATTGTTTCTTGTTTTGATTTAATCTTAGTAACCCACTCCTAGCCCCTTTGTGCTCCTCCCTTCAATCATGTGTCCTGCCCTCACACCTTTTAATTGATGATTTCGCCTTCGTGCTCCTCTATGAAGTACAGCTGCACAGTCATCACAAAGAACCAAAGGTGGTTGACAATCAGCGCAGAAGTGAGTAGCTACATTTTCCTCACAGTCCTCACATGTTCTTTGCTTCTGAGGGGCCTTTCTGCCACCTCTGCCAGTTGCAGCTGGTCTTTTTCCCTTGTCTACAGTGACTCTGTTACCCTTTCCTCGGCCACCTACTTGGACTCTATAAAGGCACAAAAATAAGACAGTTGGGCTGGTCTACACTGTTGTTTAGCAAGCAGTATAACTTTTTCATAATAATGTACATGTTAGAGGATTTTGCACAATTATAGTGTGTAGTTGTTTTGAATAACAAGACAGCAAGTGGTACAAGATGTCATTGCATAACAGCATATTCACACAGGTGAGTGTTTCCCTTTACCTCTGCACTTCAGCAGCAGCTCCACTATCACCATTTACATTTGAACCTAAAATGAAAAGAAAAGAAAAAGGAGAAAGAAATTACAGAACCACTGGAAAACAAATAGAGCCCATGTCTGCATCATAGCACCAAGAAGGGTAAATTGTATAAGCAACTAACCATGAAAGAGTAGACGGATCTTGTTTACTGTGGGTAATGTCGACCGAGATATCGGTCGATATAGCGGTCGACACTCGGTCGATAGTCGGTCGACACTCGGTCGATAGTCGGTCGACACTCGGTCGATAGTCGGTCGACACTCGGTCGATATAGCGGTCGATAGTGGGTCGACACTCGGTCGAGACACGGCCGATAGTCGTTCCAGATGTGTCTCAGCCGATATAGCTTTTCGTTCACCGACACTTCGCCGACTTTTCGCCGACATTTCGCCGATACTTGGTCGATAGTTGGTCGATACTTGACCGATGTGTCGGTCAGTAATTGGTCAACATGTCCTTAGTTCCCAGTGCTCTTCGGTTCTCTTCATAGCGTAATCGCGCCTTGCACTGCCACATGTTCCCCATCGCATGATAACAGTAATTAATGACGTCTTTGCTTAACAATAAAAAGCCATTGGACTCACCTGATAAATTAACACACGACTAATATTCGAACGACAGTTGACCGATATACCACCGACAGTTGCCTGATATACCACCGACAGTTGACCAATATATCACCGACAGTTGACCGATATATCAACGACAAATGACCGATAGTAAGTCGAGGTGCGTCAACGAAATATCGACCGATACTCGGCCGATAGTCTATCTGACTATCGACCGACTATCGACCGACCATCCATCGACTATCGACCGACTATCGACCGACTGTCGACCGCTATATCGACCGCTATGTCGACCGATATCTCAGTCGACATTACCCACAGTAAACAAGGTCCGAGTAGACTTGGTCTCATTGACTGTGTGTTTAAAATACAATGTATTTGGGAATGTCAGTTTTAATCTAAGTTACTGTTTTTGATAGCTGTTTTACATTGTAAGTTAATTGCACCGTAATGGAAACTGTGCAAAATAGAAAGGAACTTAGCTGTGGACAACTGTAGAGGAAGGCAAAGGCAAAGTGCAAAAAATTTAAACAGAATGATGTAACATTTACATCCAGTTCATTACTAAACAAGCATTAAAACTGGACAACAACCATGTAAAATAATGATAAAAGATCAAAAACAAGCATAAAAAATGTATGTCAGGAGAGTACAGTGTAGGGGGAAAATGTGTGTCCCTGTCTTCAGATAACCAGTCAGACACTTAATCACATAAGCCAACAATTACTGATTCAGACTCAGATACAAATTAATAGGTTCAGATAAGACAGATGTCCAAATACTGCAGTTATGCACTGAATGAGCATCACTCACTTGTTGCATGCACAAGCCCTAGTTTAGCAGCTTGCCGGTTAACAAAATGTCCAATAGCATCTTTTTCATGGATGTCATTCTGTTCGTACTCATCTTTCAGTGTCTGTAGAGTGTCCAAGGTTCTCTGAGACATGTGAACTGGTTTTTTGCCAGCAGTTTGGAGATGCTCATATAACTGATCTAACTCTTCAAAAAATGGAGGATGCTGTCGTTCAGGACTATGAAAAGATGCAGTTAACATCACAGTGATTACGCTATTGCATGTAACAAACATTATTTTAAAAAGGGGGCAGCGTAAAATGCAGACCATTTGTTTTATTATTATTTTTTAGTTGATTTAATTTTTCTATTTCTTATTTTTATTTATCAGTTGTACATGTAGATTATGTAAATTATCACATTGTAATTTTTATGGCACATTTGCATTTAAACGAGCTATCGCTCATATGCGATATGTGTTTAAATAAAATTACTTACTTACTTACTTATAGGGTTAGCAAACAATGGGACTATTGTTGTCACATACTCATTTGCATGGTGAAAACAATAGTCTGCAGCCTGCGTTTTACACTGATCGTTTAAAAAATTATCAATAACCACATTAACAGTAAACACAACCAGCAGCCTTCTCACAGGGAAGATTACATCTAAGGAAAGGTAAATGCTCATATTTTACTTTATCTTTTGAAAATTATTAATAGTACCAGTTACCTTATAACCCTCTATTAAAAATAACAAGGAATTGGAACTTGGACAGGAATAAGGGAAAAACTTGTATGAAAGGAGGTAAATAGTCCTTTACATCAAGGCATGCTGATAATAGGAAAATATTTGGTGCAATGAATTATACTGATCAGTTTTTCCAAATTCGTGTCTTTAAATTTTTTACTTCTGCCACAGAATTAAGGTTTAAGGTGCTTAAAATAAAATCACATAAGATGCATAATGTGGATGGAAAGTAATTCTTGCACATCACCACTACTTACTTGTTGCCTCCATTAAAAAGTATGCCCAGTGCCATGTACTTTTGTATGACTGATTGCTCCAGTCCCCTGTTGGTCCTTGCATCATCTAACTGATTAGCAGCGGCATCTCTTTCTACCTCTCTCAATCTGTAGTAGATGGTAGCGGCCCACAGAGGATTGCTTGTTGTCTCCAGGATTGCATTATCCTGGATATTATAGAAGCCAACAGTCCTGAAATGATTATCAAGAGGATGCAGTCATAACTACTAAGTTGATTATTAATAATCACTAAACTTGTTGGCCTCTCTTCAGGGATGTCCGCCGATTAGCAAATATGGATAATATCCAGAGGCTGAGTTCACAAAGAACTTTTAAATTATGATGTACCTTTGTTATTGTCTACAAAATGTGCAAGAAGTTCCGTTACTCAATTTATTGCTACCATAGCAGCCCATTAAACTGTGGTTCTCTGGGGGCCAACACATACCTGCCCAGAAGAGATTAAGGTCATAGTTGAACCACTTGATAAAAGGCCACACCATTCCACTCTTGAAGTCACACCTGGTTTAATCAATTCAGCACCTGCTGGTTCCACTTATCAAATTACTGTTGAGTTGACTCATCACTCAGCACAGCTGGTCCTGTTGCCCCCAAAAGACAACTTGGCATCCCTCCAGGTTGCCCTTGAAGTTTATGAGGCACAAAGCAAGTCAGAACCCAGCGAAAAGGTTGACATTGGGTTTTAAGTGCCATGACACTGAGTTCCAACCAGGAAGACCAAGTCAAAGAGGTACTGACAAGTATGTCAAATGAGTTTTCTTAAGACAGTACAGACCTAGGTAATACCACTGAGTTCACCCACTGTTGGAAGCAGGAGTCAAATGAAAGTCTTGTAACCCTTACATTTTGCCAGTTATATTAATTTGGTTGGAAGAATGATGGTGGACTGATAGTATGTGTTGACTTTCACAATATCAACTCTTAAACAGTGAGGGATGCCTATACAATTCTCAGGATAGGTAAAACACTAGAAGCTTTGAATGGAGCAAAATGGTTTGTTCCCTGGATCTTCACAGTGGTTAGCTACAAGTAGGGATGTGAGAAGGAGGGACTGCTTTGACCACACCCTTCCACCTTGACCAATTTAGCAGGATACCTTTCTGGTTGACAAATGCACCTGCTACCTTTCAGAGACTAATGGAGAGGAGTCTGGCTGGTCTAAATCTGAAGATATACCTTGTTTGCTGCCACTATATTATAGTATTCAGTAACACATTGAACAAAACTCTTTAAGAGATCAGAAATTGTCCTTAAACGTCTCTGTGATTTTGGCCTGAAATTGAAGACAGCAAAATGCAAACACTTCTACACAAAGTTATTGACCTTTCCTTATCATGTCCCACATAAAAAACTGCAAACCACTGTTACCACAGACAGGGTCCACATTGCAGTAGACCAACCCCTGCATGACCTGCGTCCAGGAGACCACTCCGGCCACAGTTGCAGCCCCAACAGCTCCAGATCCCGACCCAGACCCCCACCTGAGGATGTCAACCAGTGGAAGATGTCACAGGAAGTGTAACAATGCATTCTGGCTGAGTATCATGCCAAGCTGATAGCCTTATCTGTGATTCTGTTGAGTCTCAAATGTAGCTAAAGTAAGGAAATCTCCCCCTAGGCAGTCGTTAGTCATGTTGATATTCTTCCATAGCAGAAATAACTGGAAATGTTTTTTTTTGTCACATGCTCTTACAAGTGACTAAGTACACGGACATTCCATGTCAAATGTTGTTTGCAAAAGGCTTATCAGAGTTTGTTTCAAAAAGTTTTTAAAGACATTGATACTGGAAAAGCTGCTTCTAGATGTAAATTTACATTTGAAGTTCCAATTTGACAATTTGACTTCATCAGCAGGATTAATGAAACAGTTACTGTGAGAATTAACCAAAAGGTTGTTGCCATTGCCTTGACATAACTCAACGTGATGTGTAGGAATGAAATGAGGGTTCTTACCTGTCATCAGCTAAGACCTCATAGGACCCATCAGCTTGGCGATGATAGAGAGAGTCAACTTTAGCTGCCCTAACCTTCTTCTTAAATTCCTTGTAATTAACACAATAAGAAAGAAAACAATGTTAAACCCCATAGGTATAATTGGTAAGTAGTGAGTAGAGTTTTACTGAATAGACAGCTTTATTAGCTGTTCAATGATGCTTTTATTCTCACGAGTCATCTTATTTTATGCTGCATACCAAGCATGAGCCTTCAGTTGCAAAGACTCACCCAAGCTTACATGTATGTACCAAATTTGATGACTTGTTTTCATAAAAGCGCAGAATTGATTTTAGAGTTTTGTGTGCCTTTTTTACTGTCAACACCTGTAAAGCTCATTGCCATCAGAATTGTTTACCTTGGATTTTCCATCTACTCATAACTTAAACAAAATTCTGTAATCTTATTAGCTACTCAGCTGTCCCTAGCTCCCAGCAATTGTAATAACCACTACCTAAATAAGAACTGTAACAGCACACTAGAAATCCTAAAAGTTGTTACCACTGGTATTGAAATTGTTCTATTCTACTTCTTTACCATATATTCAGTGATATTTTCTTTCTTGGGGGGAGGATTGTGTGGGGGGGGGGGGGCACTTACTTTAAGGCAACAGCTTAACTAATATTTTCAGCCTCAAGGGGAGTGATAATTCAAAAAGAGATGCTAATTCAGCCATTTTCAAAGATGCTGTAGGTAATTTCCGTCAAGGGCTTTCATTAATGGCTTGGACTTGGGATTTTGCCTGTCTACTACTAGGATGACCCCAGCTACTTTTATAGTAAAATAGAAGCAAAATGGTCAGTTTTGTACTCAAATCCAAGCCTACGTATTTGATAGAACCATCAACTTGAAATCTAAGAGACAGCATTGCACTAAAACTTTACAACAACTTTCTGATGGCCTTTGTGGGTTCTGGCCAATGAAATTGGAAGAAATGTAGAAGGTGGAGTTTTCGTTGCTGTGCCCTAGGAATCTACACCAAATGCCGTGACAACATTTTCACCAAGCACTAATATAATGTAAGAGTAACAAAAAGCACCTTCAATAAAATTTTTCATGCTTGAAGGTTGTTCTGTGGAGCCCAGTGGGGGTGGGGGGGGGGGGGGGTACTGCCATATATGGGCTATATAGGTATGTGCCGCTGTGAAGGGTATGGTTTTCAAGCAGTTTACTCTAGGAAAGGGTATATAAATCAGAGCGTTTGGGTCTACAATAGGGTATCATTTTTCAGGAACTGATCAGTTGGTTAAAGATTTTATCTAGACTAGGGAAACAGCTACTCTAGGAGAGGGGGGATTTGGGGAGTTTACTCTAGTATAGGGTAGCAAAATTCAGCTGAACTAGCTCTGGTATAGGTTACAGGTTCCAGGGTCCAGCGGCACATCCCCAACCAGAAATTCCTAAAGTACCCCTCTCCCCATCCCCGAGCTGTGGAGTTCTCAGTATAGTTAAACAGCATGACAGTTAACTGGTTATGACTTAGGTTAAACTAAGTCATAACCAGATAACTGTCATGCTCCTTAACCCTTTAAGGGTTACAAGTGACCGACCATCATCAATTTTCTCCTAACATATTCACACATCAGCATGGGAAAGGGTTATGAGAATTACTAAAGTAATGAGAGCCAAGGGAAATCACTTTGATATTAAAAATTACCAAATTCTCGCAAATAATTCAAGGAAATGTGTGGAGTTCAGTCTGGAGAATTTGTATGTGGATATTAGGGTTTTGTTTTAAAGAGTCAACAATGTGCTGCTGATCACTTCACTCCAGTTCTTATAAACAAGAGTACATGCACGTATTCTCATGATACTGTGGCAAGCTTTTTCTTTCACTCAATGCACCGCCCCCCCTCCCCACCCCCCAACACGGCCACAACACAAAAAGAAGCTTATCGTCATACATTCCAGGGGCGGATGCAGGATTTTTTTTAGGAGGGGGTGCGCTCGTCTTTTGCTCCACTTCAACACCAGTAAACCACATAGTTTTTTTTTTGGCAGAATACCAGTTGTATAAGAAAACCGCAGGTAATCTCAGGGGGGGGTGCGCACCCCCTGCACCCTCCCCCTAGATCCGCCCCTGCATTCACATGAATCCAAACAAGTGTGTTACCGTTGTGTTAGTTTACATGTAACAGAAAGATCACATAACACTATAAACAGACGAAAAAAACATCAACTTCCACACATACGTTGTGAAAGTACTAAGCTTAGTGGGAGAAAAGTTGCAGAGGTAACGTTCAACGGGAGGAAAGCTGTTATCAGAAGCAAACATTAGCTCATCTTACGCTCGATGATCAGCGAAAACTTGAGTCTTACCTCTTTCACCTGACCAACTGAAAACCCTCGAGGATCGGGGATTTCCACAAACACCAACGGCTTACAAGCATGTAAAGGATCATATTTGACTTTATTTCGAATGAACAGCCGCATTATGTGTTCTTTCACATTTTAATCAACCCGACCATCCGAAATCCAATCCGAAAAGTACGTTCCCTGGAGCGAGTCAAATCTTTTCCCGCCTATTCGGAAATTTGATATTTCTCCTCTCCCTTCTCTTAGCGACTTCTTACAAGATTTTTAATTGGATGCTAGTTCTGCATAGTTTCGCAGTTTGACCAATCAATGATGGTCTTCTATTGGAAAACATTAATATGGGCCCCAGTCGCTCCGTGGCAGAGTGTGCGCCATTTTATTATCTAATCGAAGTTTTGCCGGTACAGCTTAGTAGTTTCTTCCGGAAGTTTCTTTACACAATGAATGCGGGAAGAGTGATTTGGACGCGATTCCTTGGGCAGATCGAGGGTGCATTACCGCGTAAACTTGTTCCGTTTTGGAAAGCTCCAGCTGGTGAGTATATCAGAATGATGATGTGTGTTAATGCGATGTTCACAATCGCCTTCGATCGACGAAGTTTATAGTATCGGACTTTAAACAGCATATGCTCATATTTCTTTGATGCGTGTTTCACGTTTTTTTAAAACTTCGATGTTCAAGGACCTTGTCCAGACAGTCAACGTTGGGTTTCTATAAAGACATCCTGTTGACGGCAGTGTCACCACGTCAAACGACCTTATGAATTTAAGCTTATATTATTTTACATTAAAACAATAGAAGACCTCTTCCTTGTTTGCATAGCCTGATATAAACTCGGGAGGGGTTGGTAGATTTCAAGACAGTTACATGTGTGCAAACCCGGGACGAAGTCGAGCCTCTGCGCGAGCAGATTACAACACTACTGTATCTGTGAGCAAAATTAAAAGTTGTTCTCTTTTGCTCATGTTATAAAACAAGAATTAGGCAGCTCAGCATGTATTATTGAGTTATGGTTGCACTTGGGAGGATTGCTAGCCAAGTGCATCTCTTACGCTTGATTTGTACTTATGTACATGTAGCAACTTCCCACATGCAACTATAACTCAACAGTACACATAGCCTGATTTTCAGATGAGGTCGTTCATGGCCCCTTTGCTTCTCTCCCTCTCCTCTCTCTCTCGAAGGGGCTGCAAATGATGTGAGACATCTGATAATCAGGCTATAGTACACACTGAGCCATTTACCATTTGTTAAGTGAATAAACAATTATTGGATGAGGTTTTTGTGATAATCTGGAATGATCAAGGTACCAAATCTAATAGTTATTGCTTTGTTATACATTGTTTTGAGAAAAATAACAACAAACGCACTATGGCACAGAGCACAGGGCGTGATCCATTCAATCTTAATTTCTGGAAATTCCAATCAGAAGTCAAATGGTACAGTCCATCTTCGTTCAGTCTGACCAGATACTTTGTATCTGGGTCCACCTTTGAAGGTGGTGCACTTTGACTGTTTGGACCAATCAACCAAAATAATTTTTCCCGTTCCTTTAGGACAAATTAGTATCACATTAGGGCCATTTATATGAGGAAAAATAAGATGCGTCTTAAATAAGACGCGAACTTTCCGTATAAATGGCACATTTCGTCTAAAATAAGACGCGGCTTAGTTAAGACGCGTCTTATTAGATAAGACATGCTCGTATAAATGGTACAGTTCACGTCTTATTTCAGACGCGTCTTATTTTTCCTCGTATAAATGGCCCTATTGTTTCCAGGCGTGCTGTTTCTGTCTCCTGCTTATGATATTGCTGACATGGCAAGTGATAATTTTTATATCTCGTGAAATATAAAATATTATTATATGAATGATATTAAATGCTAATACAGGCCTAGACTCAATGAACTGTAAAGTAAGGACAAATTATCATACATGTAAGTTGATTTGGAACAAACAAGATAGTGTGTGACTACATTTTACAATTGAGTTGTGAAACTTTCTGTACATGTATTTTTTCTTTCAGGTCCTCAGACTATCTTTTTCTGGGCACCAGCTTTCAAGTGGGTAAGATTCATGAATGCAAAATATTTAACCCTTGGAGGACTGTTTTGGCTGTTTTCATTCTGCATGAAACAATGCATACAATGTATTTCCTTTCTAAACCTATTTAGCTTTTGGTTTAATCGTTTACATTGGCAAACAATGAATTCAGCAAGGATAGCTCTTTGCACAGGTACATCATTTCAAATCTGACCAATCCTGCCAGAGTTACATGCAAAAACCTCCCAACATTTTGAGAAAAACTCCACTGCCAATTTTGCTGTTTACCTTTTGCTCATTCCAGATGAAATATTCTCCTTTCCTGAAAAAATAGCATCCACGATAAATTTATGGTGAATGCTATTTTTTCAGGAAAGGAGAATATTTCATCTGGAAATCGAGCATGACTGCATATAAAAAAGACAGGCAAAGGAAAAAAAGGAGCAAGATAGGAAGATTGAAATAGTTTTTCAAAGAAAAAACAAAACAAAAAAGAAGTCCAAATTTAGGCATACATGTATGTGCATGTGCTTACTGCATACGATTAGTATGCAAACTGGCTGAAAGCCAAAAAAAGTTTTTGGTTAATTTTTGTAGCTTTTCATTCCTTACATGTATTTGGCAGTTGCCCAAGGGTTTACAGTGTTTAGTAGAGTTTGATTCTCAACCACTGTTTGGTATTATTCAGGGGCTTGTATTTGCTGGAATAGCTGATCTTGCCAGGCCAGCAGACAAACTCAGTCCATCGCAGTCCACTGCTTTAGCCGCTACAGGTAAGCACACTGTGCATGATTTGTATCTACATGTAGTCTCCAATGCAGCTGTTTTTGTCTTGTCATGCGATGCTCCTCCCTAAGAAATGGCTGTTCACATTTGAACTACATTTCCTTTCTAAATTGTTTTATCAGCCCACAAAAATGACCAATTATTTATCAGCAAATTTTTTGTGCAAAGAATGAGCCCTTGTTGTGTGGAGGTGTTCTGACAGTGGAGGCATCCCACTGCAAGGTTCTGTTTTGCTGTCATAAACATGGAATCAAAAGATTGAATTTTTCTAAGGCAAAAAAAGAAAAGCATACTTGGCACTGAAATTGTTGCCTTCAAAATGTAGAATGCTTGTTGAAAAAAGCTGAATCATTAAATTTTCCATTGCCAAAATATTTTTTTGGCAGGAAACAGCTGATTGTTATCAGATTAGTATCAGTATTTTCATCAGGTCCTGTCACATGTAGATGCAGACCAGACATTACAGTTCAGGACAAGAGCATTGCAGCATTTATTGCATACAATATGGCCGATTTACACACAAAATACACAAAAAACATGCATGTAAAATTTTACACCAACAATTACACGCAGCTTTAACCCGAGATCAGGCCCAATTTTAGCGGTTCTCATACATTCTCTCTAGTGGCTACTGCTGCCCGCCAGAATGTTATTTACAAAGCGAGCATGAGTTTTCAGCTATAGGTATCTCAGAAACATGGCTAAATGATATTAACGAAGATTATTTATGTAAACATAATACTGGCTATTGTTTCATCTCATTGAATAGAGTGGGTAGGCTTGGTGGGGGCGCAGGCCTTTATTTACGTGACACTTTCAACTTTAACATTATGGAAACCACATATCGATTTTGTCTCCAAAAAAATGTCGAAAAGTGTGGGAATTATTGCAAAAGCCCGCTTTTACCTATCATCCCAATCTTTGATGACCTTGTATTACTCCCTTGTATATCCTTTCTTAACATACTGTAATGTCGCTTGGTCCTCCACCTATTGTTCCAAGCTGAACTGTCTTTACCTTTTGCAAAAGCGTCTAGTACAGCTCATAACAAACGCTCACTATCTAGCAAATACCGCCCCTTTATTTAGCCAGCTTAAAGTCCTTGACATATTTAGTATTAATTCATTTTCTGTCGCTACTTTTATGTATTCTTATCACCATAATCTTTTGCCTAGTAGCTTTCGTGACTCGTTCTTAAGTAGTAATCAAGTCCATCAATACGAAACTCGACTAGCCTCTCAGTATAGACCTCATTTTTGTAGAACAAATATAAAGCAATTCAGTATCCTTTACTGAGGACCTAAAATCTGGAATTCGTTGCCTGTTTCCTTAATTAGCTCTCCTTCTATATTTGTTTTTAAAAAAAATGTAAAGAATTATCTCACTGATGGCCGATCTGTCACTTAATTTTCTGATCTTGCTCACTCTGCACTCAGCCATGAATTTAGTTCATTAGGTAGTTGAAGGAAGCCTATTAATATAAGCTTCAAGCTTCAGTAGGCTTCCTTGTCACATTAATTTTATAATTTAATTAACAACTTTTGTTCATGTTGTATAAGGTTTTGTGAGTGAGTAAATAAAATAAATAATAAGTACGAATAAGGTACTTGATCACATGCACAAAAGGTCTGGGTGAATATTCAGGTAGATTCATCCACGATCTGAATCTGTTGGTTCAGAATGCTGTCTGTTGTGGATGCAGTATTTAAAAAGTTGATTTTTTTTTTTTTTGCAGGATTGATATGGGCTCGATACTCGCTGGTCATTATCCCTAAAAACTGGCTTCTTTTCAGTGTAAACATTGGTCTGGGATTAACTGGAATAAATCAGCTTTGTAGAATAGCATAGTAAGTAATTCCCAAATAAAATGCAGTTAAGTCTCAATTTCAGGTAGTAGGTTGAATGTTACATATATGTTTTAATCTTTTCTTGACTAACTTAAGGGTAAGCATTAAATTAAAGTTAACTAAGGTGATTCCCTGAGAAGAAGTAACTCTGCCACTTTCCAAAAGTGTTTCCAACACTGCATGTTGCTGAGATACATGTACACTTAGGAGGAAGTATGCTTTAGAAATAGGAAGTGGTGTTTTGTTTTGGTTCGGTTTTGTGACACAGCTACATGAAAATCCTAACTATTAAACAATATATTAATGTTTCAACAAACATTTTCCATACTGTTGGCAGTAGTGACCTTACGCTCCAACAACAGCAACGCTGTACTAATGGAAGACGGACTAAAAAACTGACTTCTCATTACACTGTATTCCAAGCTTTTTTGCAATTATCCCACCTTTTTGCTCAGAAATGTAAAAGTAGAAAATGAACGTGGACCTAAAAAGATAGATACTGTGTAATTTATGGCTTTGCCATTCATACTCCAAAAAAGATAAAAACTGGTTCATTTCACCTCTGTTAAGAAGGAAGGGAAAAAAATTTGCAGTAAGGAAGATGTACACACAGAGGTTATATGTTTTGCTCATTTACCCTATGTTTCTTCTGACATTCCCATTACCTTCGCCGTCATATTAATTAAAAAGGAGTTTAGTAAGCCACTTTGTCCTTGTGAATTTCGTATAGTGGATGAGGAATTTTTTGCAACATGTAAACATGAAATAAAATCAATTTCTAGTTACAGGTATTCCCAAGCACAGCTGGAAGAAGAAAAGAATTAATCAATGAAAAGCAGGAGAAGAATTATTACTATAGTCTGTGAAGGCTTGGGAATATATCCCTAAATTTAGATTAGACAATGAGATCCAAGTTGCTCTTAATTAGCACTATTCACTGAGTACAGCTTCTTCTGTGATAATTTACATGTATTTCATAAAGGGAGATAGACATTTCTTTTCATAAGTAGGTGGAATGTGATAATCCAGTTGAGTGTAGTCCAAATCCTGAGTAGGAATGTTGATGACTCAGTGACTGAGGTTTTAACAACCAGTGTCACAGTAGTCATCTTATGAGTCAACGTGACTTTGGCCAATCAGGACAATGCTGACACTCACCCTGGTCCCAGTTGTTCAAAGGCGGATTAGCACTTAACCAGGGGTTAAATTTAACCCGGCTTTCTTTTTTGTGTTCAAAGGCATTTTCTCGGATAATTTTCTCTGTTATTTTCAGAGCTTCCAGTCAGCAACTTGTAAACAAAAAGAATTAAAACTCTGGGTTATGTTAACCCGGCTTTGAATAACTAAGCTCAGATGATCATATTCCACCTACTTATGACATGACTCCCAGGTTGCTTTTCTCTAAAATATAGAGGTTGAAAGTCAAGTCATGCAATATTTACTGGTATTTTTAGAACAAAGTAAATCAGTCATGACAAGTGATGGATAATTTAATGTTTATACAATGTAAACGTATATAAGAACAATGCACCTTTGA
The DNA here is from genome assembly GCA_964035525.1 of Porites cylindrica. Classification (NCBI taxonomy): domain Eukaryota; kingdom Metazoa; phylum Cnidaria; class Anthozoa; order Scleractinia; family Poritidae; genus Porites; species Porites cylindrica. Next base: position 464,217 of record OZ037775.1, on the reverse strand, counting down.
TGCAAGTTTTGAGCATGCTTGAAGACTGTACCTAAAATTAGGCTAATTTACAGTGACTTTCTATAGTGCTGGTGTAATGGTAAAACATCCAGGCAGCATGAAAACAATGCAAACTTTGTTGAATTTAGCAATTTGGATTTAAATAATATACAGGCTTTTGATAAAGTTTCCCAAAGGAACTGCACTAGTATTTTTTAGTCTTAAAGGTAAAACAATAATTGTCATATCTAATTTGAGCACCAAAACAGAGGGTAGGCATGTTATTATTCTTGAAGGTGTAAGAATGATGCAGTTGAATAGGTTCTTCCTTCTTAATACACATGCAACAGTCTGATACAGAAAACTGAAGACCAAAACTGGATTGTAAATTCAAAAGAACACACCTCTAGAATTATTGTGCTTAGCCTCAGTTTTTTAGGATGTAGATTACTAGAGAGCGACCTAGAGTGTATAATGTACCATAAATTCTACTTAACAATACATTTTAAGCTTAGATTTTTAAATAATAATTATTTTCCTCATATTTGTAATAAACATATTTTTTATTACATTGTTTGTTGACACATGAAAAGAAACACTGAAACACACCTTATATACATTTCATGTTATGGTGCATATCCATTTTTTCTTTTAATCATACATTATGGCTTTATTTAAAGAGTACTGAAAAACATAGCAACATGGTATTTATTCACTTTATGGGCTTATTATTGTAAGTTGCAAACAAGTATTAAAAGTTGGATGCAAATTATTGGAGTTTGTAAAATTGATGTCTTTGTTATAATGAAGTGTAGCTCTCAGTCTTTCGTTTTTCTTGATTAAAAGCTATGATTGTAGCAGGCAAGTTCCCCAGAGTTGCCTCAACTGACAGTCCCTACAAGCTGCAGTGACCTACCCCCACCTGGGGGCCCAGTGTTATTTGGCATACATGTACTGTGATGTCTCCATTACTTTGTTCGTTCCTGCTTTTATAACCTCTGTCAACAAGAAAACCAAACAGGCTTCTTTTAGAGACATTAATCATTTGGCTAACAAATCTTTCTTCCTTCAAAACAGCACTGTTTTCTAAGTCTTTGAATTCGAACCCAAAGATGACCATTGTTCATTTCCATCTCCTTTATTTCTTGGAATTCTCCAAGATTCAAACTTTGCCACAAATTCTCCATCTTTTGCAGGAAGAATGCTTTTCATTTTGAAACCAAACTCTTTTGCCTGAAAGATTGCAATAACTGAAAAGTCATGAATTGGAATATTTTGCAAACACTATATTCAGAACATACAACCTTGCAAAAGTGTGCTAATCATCTTAGTTATGTTATCAGAAAGGATTGTGTGATACAGGATATTAAAAAAAACAAGTTTTAATTTTTCTTCTTTTGTTCCTCCATGTATATAATGCATTTACTGTTCATGTATGATGTAAAAGAAGGGCTTGGGGTATAACAGATATATGCCTTAGCTCTTTATTTAGAAAAAAAATCAAAATAAAAAATAAGTTTCACTCAGGGTAGTCAATTCAGGGGGCTTACAAAGTATCCCTGCTATCAGAAGGAGCCTGCAGACAATTATCATGAAAACATGAGCACAAGCTGTCTAGTGAGTGGGGTATGATGTGAATAGGCGTACGTTGATCACTATAATTAATTCTCTTGTATTCAGTAAATAATTGTTCATCAGTATGGGCTAATACCACTAAGAAAAACATCGAGCTATTACAGACAGTGCAAAATTTTGCAGCCCGGATAGTTTACACCTATTCTTAAGCAGCTACAGTGGCTGCCAATTGTTAAACAACTTGAGGTTAGAGATGCTACCATGGTATTTAAATGCTTAAATGGACTTGCACCTCCATATCTTTGTCAGAAGTTTAAAACCAGATCAGAAGTGCACAACTGCAACACTAGGAATAGGGACCGCCTACATATACCACTCTGTAGGACGGCTGCAGGTCAGCGCGTGTTTACCTTCAGAGGCCAAAGGCTGTGGAATAGTCTCCCAGACGAGTTTCAGTCTATCACTAATTTAGATGTATTTAAGGTTAAAATAAAACAGCATTTTTTAAGGGTATTTTTGGAAAACTAAGTTTTAGATATTTGACATTGTAAATTAAGCTGAAAAGCCTTTTTGAGGGGATTAAAAAAGTTATTATTATTATTATTATTATTAATGAGCCCAGCTACAATCTGGTAAGATTATGCTGGCGGTGACTATAAACTTATGTATATGGTATATGTAAATGTAGTTCTCAGGGAGGTATTTTAGGAATTTTCGTGTGGGGATGTGCCGCTGGCATCCTGGCAACCTCAGCCTAAACAAGAGCTAGTTCAGCTGGATTTTGCTACCCTACACTACACTAAACTCCCCAAATCCCTTCCCCTTCCCCCCCCCCCCCCCCCCTCCCATCCTAGAATAGCTTTTAGGCTGAGTTGTGTAAATTCAAACTTGCTGATTTTGATTTTTTATATTAATCTTTGAGTGGCAATTCCCAACTAAAATCTTCAACTAATTGATCACTTTCCTGGAAAATAATACAGTCGAACTTCTCTAATACGGACACCGAAGGGATGGAGTGAAGTGTCTGTATTGGAGAGGTGTCCTTACAAAAGAGGTCACTATGATGACATCACTTTTATGACTCCACTTACAGTTTTAAGAGTTCAGTATCTAAAACCAGGCTAACACTCATCTTTAAACTGCATTTAAAGGTATCAATTCATGGTACAAGACACTGTCTTTCAGTAGCATACAACATTGTACATCTCAGCTACAGACAAATTACTGTTGAAAAACAAAACCAGCGTCAGCGTAATGCTGCATGTAAAAAGTTAATGTAAAGCACAATTCTGAAAGCGTCTTTTGTAATTTTGCAAGTGCCGTAAACAGTAACTAGAGTACAAAATGTAACAGAAAAGATCTTCATGCTATCTGTAGTTATTGAAGCTTTCAAAAAGTCGGTTATGTTCCTCTGTACACCTTTCACAAATCGTTGTTTGGTATACAGCGACTGGGCTTTATATCACCTGGCATAGCTCACTAGTCAGACTTGATGGAATTCATGCTATGCGGATTTACCTGATCACTGCAGTGTCCATAATAAAGAGGTTAAGTTTATACATGAATTTACTCTCTGGGGCCAAGATTTAGTGTCCGTTGTCCATATTAGAGACAGTTCGTATTATAGAGGGTTTTTTTAAAGAAAATATATATAAGACAACGTTTTTAGTAACAACAATATACAACACAGACCTTAGATGGAACGCTCACAGTAACACTGATTCCAACACTTAAACCAACTCTGGCCCTGTTACGACAGCGACTATACCGTACATCAGAGGCACGTCTGAAACTATTGCACATATATTACAACCTCACAATATACGTGTTGCACACAAACCGATAACCACTTTACGGCGACTGCTTACTAATGTCAAGGACAAAGACAAACCTGAGGACAGACAGGGAGCAGTATACAAGATCAAATGCTGCGACTGCCAGGCTTATTACATTGGTGAAACCGGCAGAAACCTAAGCACGTGACTGACCAAACAAAAACGAGCGACGAGGAATGGTGACGTCAACAATCACATTGCTGAGCACCATTTACAGACAAAACATCAAATTGACCGGGACTCTGGGACATGTATAACGTATTCTACAGACTACTATCGCTTCTTCATTCAATTTTGAACAATGGAAAAAAAGAAGTCAGAGAATGAAGAGAAATTGTCATCGATGGTAGATCTATTTGTCATTCTTGACAATGTTCCCAGCTCGCGTTCCTGGTCACCTGAAAATTGACGTTTAATGCACAATCAGAGCAGGTCAGTACAAACGCACCGTTCTTTTAATCAGCTTATCAGTAATCATTTAAAAGATTTTATACTCGATGATATTCAAACAATCAACTTCTTACCATCTTGTCTTTATCATATGGTTCTGTCCAGATCGAGATCACCGAAAAGGCTTCCTTAAGGTTTTGACTGTGAGTAGTTTCTTATTTTTTCTTTTGGACATGGTAGAATGCAAGCATGTGCGAGCGGCAAGCGGCAAAGCCGCGAGAAACGAGTGATGACTGATATATTTTTCGCCATATATTGGTGTTCTTGTGTTAGTATTTCTTTTATGTTCAGTATTATTCCATAATCATCAGATTCTGATGGCGTCACTGGCCTTTTTTCCCTTAAACACTGTACCTTATTACCGACAACACTGGAGATGGATAAAATAAACAACTGAACATATTTTTACAGAAAATTTCCTGTGGAAAACGCTGGAAATTGCATTTCCAAGACCCTAAATTAAAAAAAGTTTTCTGGGGGAGCATGCCCCCAGACACCCCCCCCTAGGTTAGGCCACCTTCGGCGCTACAACTTCCCCCGCTTGCGTACACCCTCAAACTTTCACGTCGACCCTGAACAGTTCCTGTAAAACAGCTTAAACATTGTCGTGACAGTTATGTTTGCAGTCCCACACTACACTCCTGTGGTATGTCACGCGGCCTTCACATCGGCTCTCATCAATTATTGTTAGCAAATGGTTGAACAAATGTTGATATCGTTTGACAGAGGCTCAAGATGAAACTAAAATAAAAGCCCATCCCCTTATAATTAAGATATTTGATTCTATTACTTTAGTTATAGATGCAACTGTCTAAAAAGTTGCAACATAAGAATCTTCCATTGTAATGTTCCACAGTGTTTGGACAATGTGGAAATTAATTAATGACTCAGCATAAAGGTTGCAATGAAACCTGGACCTGCCAATAGACAAGTCCTAAAATCCGACCGAGTGAGTAACCTGGTAAGTGGTGCAGTATAGCAGGTCCTGTGCAAGCAAGCAGCCTATCTTGCCCGACTTGTGAACCAAGTCAATTACGTACAATTACGATTATGAAAAGTGTTCGCTTCAGCTATAGTTTGTTTGTTAGTTACCGGTATTATGTTTTAGTACTTAAGGTTATTTAGCTGCTGTTGTTTGGTCCTTCACATTCTAGTCATTGCATAGACGGTCTATTGATCGAAAAGGATAACATTATTTTGACCACATTTATAGAAAAAATAGAATGGTACTTGCTAAAGATAAGGTTGAATGTATACTGAAATGCAAACTTTTGATAAACAATGTATAGAATTGCATTGCAGAAAATTTGGGAAAGGAAAACTGACACAAAAACTAAAAAAATGAATAATGAATATCATGGAAAAAAATTGAAATGAATAATGAATAATTTAGAGAAAAAAGCAAAGAATAATGAATAATCATGATCCAATTATTCAGCTTCCACCCCCGAGACTGTTTAACTGCGACAATAGACGGAACAAAACGCACCAATTACTTACTACAAGTCTTCACAGCCAATAACATCTCGGCTTAACTGACAGACGACCAATAACATCGAGACGTAATTGACCGATCATCAATAACCAGAGTATAATACCATCAACTAACGTGATACAACTCACTACCTCACAGTAGGTTGTCGAAACGTCAGTCACTGTCAACAACAACAGTCCTATTCAGGACTACGTTCACCTGCATGATCAAACTCAACCTACTTTTGATATGAGACTTTTGTCAGGACATTGGAAACTGTCGATAATAGAGAGATATCCGGATTAGAGAGGTGCCTGTACTGAGAGGTTCGACTGTACCCTATTCTAGACCCAAACTTTCTGATTTATATACCCTATCCTAGAGTAAACTGCTTGAAAACCATACCCTTCACAGCGGCACATACCTATATATCCCATATATAGCAGTCCCCCTTCTCCCCCCGCCCGGGACGTAGTGGTCGATTAAACGTTGCGCTACGTTTTACTTTCATACGGAGTGAGGGATCCCAGGTTCTTAGAAAATAACTGTAAAACAATTCTTACGTCTTTGACTCCCAAAGCAGTCTTCACACTAAGGACCAAAAGACCTACACCGCTGACAGCTAGAACAGTACCCCAGCCCAGTGCTCTGAGGGCCAACTTGACCCCTTCTTGCGTTCTTGCATCAAAAGCTTCCGAACTTCTTCGACGAGCTTGCCCGATGGCATAGCCAAAACCACCAACTATTGATGCGAAAGTCACACCCGTTATAAACAAGGCCCCTGGAAGAACAGAAGCTGGTCTGTCGTGCTCAAACCTTTCTGGCGACTCTTGCTTTTCTTCGTCAGCCATTTTGATTTTCTTTTTAACAATCGCGGGCTCAGCTAAGCATGCGCTCTAGAATGATTCTGTGTGAGACTCGAAGTTCGTTCCGGTTGATAGCGATGTAGACTGTTTCAGGTGGATCTTACCAGCTGAATTCGTTCTCATACTTCGGCACAGAGGAACGAGTGACTGTAATGACAGCTTCATCAGCGAAGAAAAGGTTCCCGTGTGCGTGGTAGTTGTAAGTGATGACGGAAACCTCCATGACTCAAAAGAAACAATACACACCCATAATGTCAAAGAGGAATTGGGAGGTTTTTCCCGGTAGAAACAAGTTTTACTGCGATGGAAGGATTATTATGGCTAGGAATAATGGCGTGTTTTATTTCACTGTGGTGCTTATAGTTGTTACTAGCGGATTATTTTTTGCGTTTGAGTAAGTATATAAACTGAATTAGTTGATTCCCTTTTATATGTGTAGGATCATGAGGTCATGTAATCAACAGGCATGCTGTCAGAAATCTTCGGGCCCTCGACAGTCGGCCAGGTTTCGCCAATTCTTTACCGTTTCCTTTATTTTTTAAAATTGACTTTTTCACTATTTTTACAAGGTGTTTTTGTAGTCTTGTGGGTTATTGTATGAGAATGTTTTGTTTTGCCAATTATAAAAATGATTTTAATACATGTACCGAGGCGTAAGTTAGAGTTAAATTTTGTTGAGCTTGATATTGTCGATCAGCATGGCCTGCCAGCATTAAGCTGCTTTACTGAGCTATGCTGTCTGGTTTTGCTGAAGAATGAAAGAGTATAATAAGATGCTATTGCTGGGGATATTGCCATTTGTGATTTAAGAAGAGGCATTACTTAGTTTGATAAAAGTTAGGTATAACTTGCAGTTGATTTACACGTTATGAAGTTAATGAAGCATATCAAACAGGAACTTGATTTGGTATATCTTCCTTTATAAGCTAATGGTTAGTGAATCCAATATTGCCAACTTGCTTCCGGCTGCAAGTCAAGCATTTTTTTTTACAAAATACAAGCCTAGTATGATTAAAATACCCCTGTATCTCAGAAAAATAGATCCATTTGAAGCTAAGAGTTTAGCAACTAAACAATCTTTTTTAATAGATGTAAACTCGCTGTCCCACATTCCTATAACAACTTAAAGCCACTGACATGGCCAAACATGACCATATTGATAACAGGCAATCTGTGAAATACAAAGTAATTAAAACAGTCGCCTATAGTGGCTTACACTGTCTTGGGCTTACAAATATTGCAAGCTACATGTATCCAAATGTAAGCAGCTACACTGTATTGTCAGCAATTTTAGTGTTACAAGGCCTAATCAACACAGTATACACTATATGCTGGTTCAGGGTGCCTGCAAGTAAATCAATCAAGAACAAAACGTGACAGATTTAAGGGTTGTAGCTAAAATAGCAAAGCTTTAATAGCATTATCTACTTATTAAGGAAATTATGAGCTCATATTGTTACACAAAAATTTTAAATCAAGCAGTAACTGATGGTCACTAAAAATATTATCGTATCTGTGCCTTCTCCACAAGTATTGTTCTTATTAGATGTTATTTCTTATACTATAGATCTAACATCTTATCTTTCTCTTCACTGTTATGGTTATGTTGTCTGGTGACAAACTTGTGATCTGCAGCCTGTCTTGAGTTCAACTCTGACTCTGACCACTTATAACAGTTTTTTTTTTTCTGGGCCATCCCAAGCTCATCTCCAAGGCCAAACTGTTTTTGTGAAAGTTATAAGGAACTACAGCTGTATTTTTCTTCCTCTTCAGTGATATTTTTAGTGGTTATTTCACTTTGGGAAATGGATTTAAGTATGCATGTATTACTGGATCACCAGAAGTTAAAGGACATAATCTAGTAAAATTAATGAAAAGTGTGCTGCCTTTTTGTCCTACGTTGACAGGTTGATTTTTCTTACTGATAATGATTAACTTGAGCCTAAAACTGAAGTTATCATGTGGCAGAATTTTGTTTGCATGCAACAGGCTTTGGTGTGAAACTTGGTTAGAGATCCATCTTTGAGAGAAGAGCACATCAGGTGGAGGGATACTCTGACAGATGCTATTAGTAATTGTCCCAAAGCTGGAAATCAATCAGACAAGAGTCTGGCTTATTATTTTATAGAATACACTTGAAGCACCAATAGCTGATTTGTTTTAAAGCAGAATCCATTAGGAAGTTGAGTAATTTTAATTTTCAGCTAACAAAAACCTCGTACCAGAATAATTTCAAACTTATTGCATCCTTTTTACATTTTCGGAGGGCTATAAATGTAATAAGTTATATGAAATAACTCCAAAGAAAAGGTTTGTATGGGAGCTCAAGAAAACAAACTTCAAAATCTTCAAATTTCACAAAATGAAATTTTACGCAAGACAATTTTACCTGTGTTTTCTCAGTTCCTGTGAAATTTTGAAATTTATTTTTTCGGACTCCCATAAGAAGTTGTCTTTGGTGTTATCACAGATAACTAATATTATCATTTTTTTGTCCTTGAAAAGTGTAAAAAAAATGGGATAATATGGTTCAAGATATTCTGTGACAAAGTTTTGTCCACTGAAAATTAAAATTACTTTTGTTTATTAACATTAGAAAGGTACAAAGAATAGGAAAAAGTATTCTTTAATTCAGATGTATTTCGATGATTTTAACATTTTCAAACAAATTTATCCACACCATGGTATTAATATATTTAAAGAATTCTTGGGTTGCACGTTGACGTCACCAAAAATCAAACTAAGAAACTATCGATTCTTCTGAGTTCCTACTTTCACGAGGTATTACAGTACCTAGACACCTTTACATAAACAAATTTTTGGTTCAAAAGGGTTCTTCGTTTTCTGAGAGAGGACGCTTGAATTTCCAGGCTTTTGCATGACGCGGCATTTAGCTGGCGGCCGGGAAAGCTCTTATGTGGGTTAAAAACATTACAGATTTTGGGAGATTTTGCAATCTAAACATTCCTTGTCTCAGAATAAATATTACTGTAATCTTTATGAGTTCCTCAAGCAAAGAATTCACGCATTAGTAGGAACACTCGAAAACAGATGTTTCTGTTGGTATCCGGCGGCCATTTTGGTGTTCCTGAAAGGGACACCAACATTGGCATTTCCATACAAAGCTTTATAAATTTAGGTAAACCGTTTTTCTCAGTATCTCGCATTTGAAATATTTCACAGACCTGATTCTTGGCAAGGGTTTTTGTATATTTATCTTTTTTCATTTCCCAGATTCTAGTCCTTTTGTATTGAATGGTTTGCATTTTTATTTTTCATTGCGTGACAGTGCAAGCCAAGAATAGAACTAAGTACACATTAAAGCATGGATACCTGCAAGTAAGCAGAGAGCAGGGCTGTTGATTAGTTTGTTACACATTCTATGTACATGTGAAGGTTGCTGTTTGGTTTTCATTTGCACAGAAGTTCCACCTTTCTGTTAAAATGCTCTACTTGGTATCAAATAAGATGTGTGTTTTGTAGATTCTCAACAATTGTCTAAGATTCCTGAACATGAAGTTTACGCAAATTGTGAAACATGTTGAAGATCAGAGAATTTTTTTCAGTCATTTTTCTGAACTTTCCAAAATTGCAATATTGTTTATAATTTACCAAGAATTTTAATTGAGAAAATCTCTGTATATTTAAAAATTGTAAAAATTTTTTTTTAGAGGGGAAAAAGTGAGTTTTACTGGTACTAAAGCCCAAACATGCAGTTTAGGTCCAGACCACAAAGTAGGCAAAGAGATAGTTGAATTGAATTAATGCATGCTGTTTGTTCTTCCCTGTTGAGAAATTTGAATACCACAGCTTTTGAAGTGTATGTTAAAGTTGTTAATCTTTAATAACTGGCATTGACATTGATATTAAAATTTCAATACAAAGCTGGAAAAACATGCAGAAAGCTTTATGATCAGGATGTTCTAAATATTTTGAAAAAAATGAAAGAGCATTCATTTTGATTTTTTTTAAAAATTATTTACAAATGCGATAGGTCACTCATAAAACAAATATTGTACGCATGTGATTTCAGTTGAGACACTGAGAATGTAAATTGAAAGGGTAAACTTTCATCCGGACTGAGAACTTACCCTTACTCTCCTTAGCTTCCTTGCATACTAACTTCATATTCTTAATGAAATTGTTTTTCTTGCAGTTGTCCATATTTGTATGAAGAGGTTTCCCCAGCAGTTCCATTTATAGCAGCTTGGTTATTTATTTTTGTTATGTCAACATTACTTCGCACTGCATTTAGTGACCCTGGTATAGTACCACGAGCGTCAGCCGAAGAAGCAGCTTACATAGAAAAAACTTTAGGTAAGAAACCTAACATTCTTTTCCTTCCCAAGTGTTTCCAATAGTGTGCATTTTAAATTTTTCTTGGTTAAGAATTTTCAAGTGAGTTTAGGTTAGTTACTTGTTTCCAATCAGTTTCTTTACCATAGTGATGTACTGTATATTTATGTCGTACACTCTTTTTTTTACAATAACGTTCATTTTCGAGTTGAGCCTGGGCAGTTCTTATTTTCCGGGCAGTTTTAGCCTGGAAATGTTCATACAGATGCTCTTATTGATTTCAGTGATGGAAATCTGATATGTCAATCATCTTAGTGGACCTCTTTGGAGACGCATGTTTATTTGTGATTGGTACATTTCGATACACTTTGTTTTTGTTTCTGTGATTGCCCTGTTTCGGGCAATAATCGACTAGTTTTCTTCGAAGATTTTCTGAACTTTCTTATTCTTGTCTCTTGCATTGGAAGAATAAAACAATGTCTGCCTTCTGCCCTCAACAAAAATTCCATTCATCATCGCGATTTCCTTCGCTATTCAGGGTTGTCATTAAGAGCCGGGGGCCGGGGATTTTCCCCGGCTACTAAGAGAGTGGCCCCCGGCTACTTTTATTAGAAAATAGAAGAAAAATAGAACTGAAAGAAATCCCTAGCCGTTTGATTCCCCGCCTACTTGTTGTATTTACCCGGCAGCTTGAAATCTTAGTGACAACCCTGCTATTCTTGAGCAGTCTAGAGTCATTCTCAGTTTTGTTTTTGCCGGCCAAGCTGAGCAAGTGCATTGCATTGTGATTTGCATCAACTCCACCCCACTCAAATGATTGACGGAACAGAAAAACCCATTCAAAGTTTGCAAACACACAGTGCGATACAACAAATTTGGCTATAAGCTACACATAGGCAAGATAAGACAATGATTACAGTTTTCATGTGAATGAATTGTACAAGTACAATGTAAATGTATTATTGGCCATACACAATACAGTCAAACCTGTATTGTTACTTTTATTTCAGTCCGTGACTGATAAAACACTGCCAATTTGCTATGCAGTAATACTGTTGTTATTTTTAATACTAATTTCTCTTTTTGACAGACAGTTGTGACTAAAGAAAACTTATACATGAAAAAAAATTCAAAACTGACAACAATGCGTTTGTCGAACGAGAATGAAAATTAAGCTTTAATGAATTTGTTAAATTGGCAATGACTTACATGTAACTGGGATATGACTGAAAAACTTTCTTACACTGGTTTTGTTTTGATTGGCCTTAAAACTGAACGCTCAACATGATTGTCCATAGCACAAAAAGCATGTGTTTCGTTCGTAGCATATTTGCATGCGTCAGCAGCATTTATCACTAAACAGGAGAATCTGGGATGGCATAAAACATCGAAATGAAAATTATGAACATTAGAGTTGATGGAATCCATTGGGAGAAAAGACAAATTAAACATACACAGATGAAAGGAAAACAATGTAACTTATTATTTAGAGCCTGGTTGTGCTATTTCTCCATTACTTTTGCTTTCATTGCTTGAAGCTACTGTTTAACGTCTTACTAGTTCGAGTACGTAAGTATGGTCGGAAGCAAGTCGTCGCACTAGACTGTGCTTTGGGTTTTATAGCACACAGGTGCGATTACACATGAATTTTTAGGCGCACTTCCAAAAATCTAGTCGCATGTGTGACCAGTTAGTCGTTAACTTTGAGCCCTGCTTTTAAAAAAAGAGAGTACTCAAGTTTTAATAATAACTCAGAGATTAACATTCTTGCAAACGACAACCTCAGAAATTTGAAGAAGTGGTGGTACCTAAAGCTGGTCTCTACATGCTACAGTTGACTGTAGTCAGCTTTCTGTGGAAGAGTTTGAGTCACACTTCAGACTGGTTAGCCTGTGAATACAATGTCATTATCATTATGACCTTTCTGTTGTTGTGGCACTGATGTCTCTCCTGCAAAACATCCCTAGCATCAAGGGGCAAGGAGAGATGGCTGTATTTGCAGGCTAGAAATAATGAACTGGTAGGACATTGCTGAAGGTTTGGTCAAGTTGTTAACCCAAAAGAGCAGTCCAAATAAGGCTGTAATAAGCATGCAAGTTACTGACTAGTGTATACTGAGCTACGAACTTTTTTTTACCTTCCTTTAGTGTTTTGGCAGCAAGGGGGCTAGGAAATATTAGATAGGGTAGCGGTAATAGGGGTGATCGGAAGAATAATGTTATTCATAACCACATCTTTAGTAGAGCACCCCTCAATTAACTCAAATTCCCTATTACCATAAACAAATTTTAATTTGGCCTTGTGTTCAGGAAATTTCGATTATTACTGCTACCTTCAGACTTCAATAACTTCAAACTACTGTTGTCTTTTCCTTTGGAGAATGAATTTTGCTGTAGCAATATTAAACTGTTCCTAAAGAATTATTGTATTTGGTATTACCAGCAGGGTGTCACTCTAACATGTGATGTGTTTAAAATCTACAGAAACTCCAAGTCAGGATCCCCAGACATACCGTCCTCCTCCTCGAGTTAAGGAGATCACAATAAATGGACAAACAGTCAAACTTAAGTTTTGCTTTACGTGCAAAATATTTCGACCACCAAGGGCTTCACACTGTAGCATGTGTGACAACTGTGTTGGTAAGCTGATTGCTTACTCTTTTTTTAATAACAAAATTTTATTAAATCATACTCTACAGCATTACAATACTAATGTTACATGACATTGCATAACATTGTGTTACAACATACTACTACATTACATTACACGAAAGAAACTTTAATACACTTGTATCCTTACAGTGTAATTTAAGCCTTTTTCATAAAAGGCAGTTATAGTGGGAAGAGTCTGTTTTCTCCTACATGTACAACCCAATAAGTATAATTTAGCTGTCAGTATCACGTGATTAACCCTTTAAGTCCCAATATCCAGATTCAAATTCTCCAAACTGATTTTCATACATTCCTTAAAGAACTAGTTGCGAGAATTTGACAGAAGATCATAAAATTCTCCTATCCAAATAAGGTCAATTTATAAACAATAATTATTATTCCAATAATAATGTCTTATTATAGTTGGTTACTTATTCTGTTTCATGAGTACTTAAACTGTGTAGAGGTTTTTCAAAACATCATCAAACTCTATGTAATAGAGGATTACAAGCTACCTGTAATGCGGTATTGAAATATTTTTGAACCCAATATTGCCAAATAAGCCTCTTGCTTTTTATTTTTGTTAGCTATTACACACCCTGCATTCATTTCTGCTTACAAGTTTTCAGCTTGGGAGCATCTTTCATTTTCTTTTTTCAAACAGTGCTTTATATTAGTTTCATTGGGTATACATATAATAGCTGAGAAGTCTGTCACATAAAGTTTGTAAGGTTTACATGTATTATTATGTTGTAGTTAATTTTTTTATCTCAGGTTCATTTTTATTTTTCCTTTGGTTCAACTTCATTAGCATACATTAACATACCCCAAAACAAAAGAAAAACAAAAATTACCCGAGATAAAAGTTAACTACAGCATCCTAAGCACGGCCAACTTATATCATACCAATTTATCCTTTCTTTTCAGAACGGTTTGACCATCATTGCCCTTGGGTGAGTTTTTAGATTTAAAGGAAATGAAATATTTTTTCTTTGATGTTAAATTCTTCTGTGTAATCTTCTTTATGTATGTTTTTTTTTTTCTAGGTTGGTAACTGCGTAGGAAAGAGAAACTATAAGTTTTTCTTTATGTTTCTTGTTTCGCTGTCAATTTACTGCTGTTACCTCTTTGCTTTTGTTGTTACTCATCTTGTAATGTGTAAGTCTTTATTTTGTTTACATTACTATGTTTACTTTGTAAACCAACCAAGAGAACAGCAGTTCACAGGTTTTACTTGCCAGGCTAAGTTGAAATGACCAAGAGCTATGTGAATAATGTTGCCACATTTCGAATTCCAGGTCACATGAGTTTCCTACCACAAGCCATCCTCAGAGTTTATGCTTTAGAAAGATGTCTATATAAAAGAGATGTAAAAGAACTTGAAGCCTTCTAAGATATTCCTATGCCATGAACCAGTTGTTTGTTCTCTAAAGTTGTCAACGTAATATCTTGCACACTAAAATGAATTCTTGTACCATTGATATTAATAATTCATGACAATAACATAACTGTAATTTCCTGGTTTGAAGTATTTGTCACAATGTTTTGAAAGGTGAACATCATTTTAGCACAATTTAGAATCTGATTTATTAAAATGGTTTATGTAATTACTTGTAATCTTGAAACAGAATTGCCCTCAGTAATTTGCATTATATTTTCCTTTGATTTACATGTACTTGGCAAAAATGACTTTAAGTAACAGGAAGTCTTAGAAATATCAATTTGTTCACATGCAATCTGTATGGATATGGATGCTCATTTTTTTTTTTACCTATTACTGAAGTGAAAAGTAAATAGTTTCTGTAAAAATACATGTATTTTCCCCAACTTGTCACAATGTTCATTTTTTGCTTTGTTCAAGTAACAGGTTATTTCTGCAGTATAAATCTCATCTGTGTCTGAAGATAATCAGTTTTTCTGTTTTTGTTTTGCAGTATCTAAAGGAGAAAATAACACATTTATTTCTGCTATGAAGCAATCTCCAGCTAGATATCCTTTAGTTTGCAGTAATAATTGTGTGCTAAGTTGCATTCTCCTGGGGTAGTTGTAGAAACTCATTCTCAGTGTGAATTTTTGTTATCCATATCTAGCTTTTAATGGTAACAGAAACAAATTAAATTGTTGTAAAGGCATCTGTTGACAGAAAAAACTAACCAACTCAGTTACTTATATACCAGTAAAGCAGTTGCAGTTCATTAAGCAAATGAAAAATTACTGACGATAACAGTGGTAGCACTTCTACAAAGTAGGTCTTGGTCTGCATTCATGATTGTTAGTTTTTTAGGAGGTGGAAAATGAAGAAAGTCATCTTGTATCAAGGACTAGTACGCTATAATTATGTTATCACTTACATGTAAGAGGTCTGCAGCTACACCTTCTTGGTTGGAGGCAAATGCTCTTACCCTTCTTCTCCATTAATCTTATGATCGGTGTATGTGAACCATAAAGCTAATGGAAGGAAGATTTATGGATATTTTTTTACAAGTTAGAGCTCGGGAATTGAAAAGGAGCAGTGTAAAATGCAGACTGCGCACTGACTGCAGACTATTTTTTTTACGGTTAGAAAACAATGGGACTATTGTTGTTACGTACTCATTTGCATGGTAAAACAATAGGCTGCAGTCTCCATTTTACACTGACTGGAATTGAAAAGCAATCATCATCATTTTTGATGCCATAACCTGAGACACTCTGAACTTCGTTTACAATGTCACACTCCAAAGCCAAACAATCAATTTGAGTTTCCTTGACTGATGCTACTATCCTGGAGGCCATCATCTGTTTTTTCTCAGTTTGGTCAATAGTTGGTTTAACTGGATTTCATGGATATTTAGTTTCTTCTAATCAAACCACAAATGAAGATGTGAGTATAACCAAAACTTATTATTATTTGTTTGTATATTTAAGAGTAGAAACACCAACTGAATCAGTTAAGGTGAGGACAAACAAAACACCTACAAAAAAAAATACAAACCAAGAAAGCATATTGAATATTTATACCTGATTGAAAAAACGTCGTTTAAGAAGTATAAACCATGGACAATGAGGCCTCAATGATTTACAAGTATACATTTATTAGCAAGGCAAATTCAAAGTTCTTTCATCAAAAGTTTACACTGACATGAGATGCTGATGCTGATGCAAATCCCTGTAGTACTCTGTTTGAGGCATACCGTTGTCTTTTTATGCGGTCTTCCAAGAAAGCTTTTTTAAAAGTCCTATCTTATGATTTTCAAGTGTGCGTTAGCGATGTGGCTCGGCTCTTTAACCGTAGAGATCTCTGATGTGCCCTGCACAGGTGAAGTTGTGAGCTTACCGCCAAGAAAACTGGAAACCATTTGAACTTTTTTGGAATACATCATCGTGAAAAGCTTCGATAATTATACTTTTCTGGAAAGAACTTTAAATTTGCAGTGCTAAAAAAAATTCTACTCATAAATTTATTAGGTGCCACAGTTCATGGTTTATACCTTTCAATTGACAGCGTTTTTTCAATCAGGTGTATATGAAAATTATGTATAGGCACTGTGTGGTGAAGAATTAAACAAAAAAGGATCATTGCAGTTATAGACGCAACTTTTGCAGTGGTGAAAAGGAAGCCTGAAAAAATTCAGGCTTGTCAACATTCAAACCCTCAACCTCTTTTGATAACAGTGCAGCACTAGAGCTAGACATTTGAGTTTCTTCATTATAAATGCGTGGCAAAGAAACGAATTGAATATATGAAAATCATATAAAGGAAGTGAGGAAAGTTACAGGAAGGTGGCAGGCATTTCTATGTGGAATTTAAGTCAGTGTTAAGTCAGAGTGGTAGTGGTGCAATGGGTCTAAACCGTGGTTGCTCCAGGGAATCTCCGAGATAAAAGATAAAATTAATCACATTTTTTTCTTTGACAATACACTCGTTATAGCATGATGATTTGTCAGTTACACAATGCTTTTTTAATGGTAAATCTCAATGGGACTTCTTTTGGTCATTACTTCTCATCCATTGAGCCAAGTATGAATTTCATTAATTTGAAACTAGGTTATTAGCTTACCAGATGCCTTCTGGGCTGTCTCACATGCAAGTGATGTAGCACATTTGGGTTAAACATCACATACCTAAGACCCTATATCAACTTAAAGCTCATTGAACTGGCTATCGTAAGAAACCAACATTCTGTGTAATAAACTGCACCATCGATTTTTTTATGAGGTTTTTAATACGAGCGTCCAAATCTGTTTTCAAAACCTAACCTCAAAATGATTATTTTGTTGTTTTTTTTGTTTGTTTGTTTGTTTTCTTTCACTAATTTGATTCACTTAGGGACTTGTCAGAAATTAGCAGGGGGGGAGGGGGGGTGGAAAAAGAGGGGGGGTCACAACTTTTTGAGACTGCAGAAAAGGGAGGGGTCATGAAAAATGGGCCGTTAAAAGGGGGAGGGTCATGCAAATATGTGTCCGGGATCATGTAGAGGTTCACCCACGGAACAAAAAAGTACTTCTTTATTTTGTAAAAAAAACCTGGGAGAAATAGGAGAGTCGAGTGATCAGCTGTCAGAATTAGAGTCGGACTCTTAATGCTGTCATCTAACAGATTAGAATATATTTTGAGATTTCATAATACTGTCTCACCCTAGTGTATTGCAAGAACTAGGTTTTATCATTTATAGAAGAGGGGGAGGGTCATGATATTTTAGGCCAAGGTCAAGGGGAGGGTTAGAAAATTTCACTCCCATTGCAGGGATGGGTCACCTCATTTCCAAATCCAAATTTAAAATTCCCACCCCCCCCCCCCCCCCCTTCCCCCCTGCTAATTTCTGACAAGTCCCTTAGTCATCCAGGTGACTGAAGCCTCAGGCAGAATCAATCATCGCAGAAGAGCACGCAGGTTTCCGATCAGGTCGCAGTACGACAGAACAGATCTTCAATCTCAGGATACTGAGCGAGAGGTACCTCCAACACCAACAAGACCTCTACCACGTCTTTATTGATTTTAAAAAGGCGTTTGACAGAGTATGGCATAAAGCCCTTTGGTCTACTATGAGGCTTTATAACATCAATGTCGACCTGATCCAAGTCATTGAAAACCTCTACAACAAGGCCACTAGTGCAGACTACCTTAATGGTGACGTAGGAGAGTGGTTCAGAATCGCAGTCGGAGTCAGACAAGGGTGTCTACTCTCACCAACTCTTCTCAACATCTT
Organism: Porites cylindrica; assembly: GCA_964035525.1. Lineage (NCBI taxonomy): Eukaryota > Metazoa > Cnidaria > Anthozoa > Scleractinia > Poritidae > Porites > Porites cylindrica. Next base: position 445,902 of record OZ037775.1, on the reverse strand, counting down.
TCTGGAGAGAATTATGACTGACGCACCAGAAGATCACCAAGAAACAGTCAGCATCGGAGGCAGAACAATTACCAAGTTACGTTTTGCTGATGACATTGACGGCCTGGCGGGAAAAGAGGAGGAACTAGCCTCCCTTGTGGATCGCGTGGATAAGACCTCTGCAGCCTTTGGCATGGAAATCAGTGCAGAGAAGACCAAACTGATGACCAATAACGCGAATGGTGTCAACATTGACATCAGAATCAACGGTGAAAAATTGGACGAGGTTGATAGCTTCAAGTATCTGGGCGCAGTCGTCACAGATCAGGGTTCCAAGCCTGAAGTACTGTCTAGAATTGCACAGACAACAGCAGCACTAGCGAGACTGAAGACCATCTGGAGTGATAAGCAGATCTCTGTAAGCTCAAAGACCAGTCAAATGCGCTCCCTAGTTATCTCAGTACTATGGTACGCTTCGAAACCTGGACATTGACAGCGGACATCCTGAAGAAATTGCAGGCCACTGAGATGAGATCTTTAGGAAACTGCTCGGCATCTCATACAGAGATCACATCACTAACGATGCAGTCAGAGACAGAATCAGGCAAGCCATTGAGCCCCATGATGATATGTTAAGCAGAGTAAAGAAACGCAGGGTAAAGTGGTTTGGGCATGTATCAAGATCATCAGGGCTTGCCAAGACGATTTTACAAGGAAAAGTGCAAGGAGGGAGAAGAAGGGACCGACAAAAGAAGCGTTGGGAGAACAATATCGCTGAATGGAGAGGGTTGAAGTTTTGCGACTCCGTGAGAGAAGCTGAAAATAAAATGGAGGGAGAGGGTTGCAACGTCCGTGGCGGTCCAACGGTCATTGACTACGAGATAGGTGCTTGTGCAGGCAGGTGCAGGTGCAGTCATCAAGTCAAAACGCTAAAAATACATTTTGGGGTTTTGCCATTTTCTATTGCCATGAAAAATGTGAGAACAATAATGGAAACAGGGCTAAAACAGTTGGATAACGATACGAAATGTCTCTCAACCAAAACGTTTTAAGGAAAAAAGAATTCTCGAACATGTTTTTGCTTTTTACACATTAAAATAACATTCCTCAAAATTATAGGTCAGTCAAACAAATTCCTTTTGAGTTTTAGCATAAGAAAGCTGATTCAGACGCACTGATTAAAAAAAATCATTAAAAACTGATAGTGCAAATTTTCAAAAACTTGTTGCTTTATTAAGATAGCCACTCCAATAAGCTTTAATTTAACATAGGGTTTTGGGTATCTCCCGTTTAACTGGGTTTTGTTATATCACTTGCAGAGAAGACACCCTTGAAGGTATCCTGTAACAGCCTAAATTCTTTTTCCCGCTATATTATAATTGTCGTAATCTTTCATCTTCTTTTTTCTACTTTTATTATTTGACATCACTTTTGTGTTTTACATTGTAAATAACCCAACTCAGCAGCTATCAACACATGAATTGAGTGTATGTATTATGTACTCACACACTCCTAGAACCCGTTTTTCAAGATCTTGTTTTGATGAACTAAAATTAACGTATCTATTTGTTTCACAGATAAAAGGGTCATTTTCCTCACGGAGTGGACAAGGAAATTTTAATCCATACAGTGAAGGCTCAATGTTGCAAAATTGTGCTGCAGTGCTCTGTGGTCCTCTTCATCCTAGGTATATTCATAAAAAAATGTAAAAAATTAATTGTGGTGATGAAAAGGAGTTTTGTTGACAGTGACTAGCATGACCTTCCTGGTTCAAATGATTTACTTTGCTTTTTTGTTGTTGAATGTTACAGTTTAATTAACAGAAGAGGACTTATCATACCTGAACCTCCTGAATCAGACAAGTATGGAGCAGTTAGAACAACTACAGCACCTATGGTAATTAGGGACTTGTTGCTAAGTTCTTGGTAGAGTTATAAATCTTGAAGCTATTAACTGCTTTAGGGTTAGCTTACTTGCACAAAATCGTACAATACATGAGAATAAAGATGCTGCCTTCAGGGACCTGTATTGGGAATTGGGATAGTGACCACATATGAATAAGGATCTTATCTCACTCTTAAGCAGGGAACAGTACTCCCCCAAGTAAATACCTCACTAACTGAAGCTTATGTCTTTTTCTTGCCAAGAGCAGGACTGTCATTAAGGTTTTAAGAAGCTGGTCTCCCGGGAAAAGTAGAGAGTCATTTATCCCACAAATCCTCCTATATTTGTTATGTTTGATTCATTTTGAAATTTAGATTAGCCAGCTGATTTTACTGTAGTAGCCTGCTCAAATAGCCAGTGGCTGGCTACTCATGACAGCCCTGCAAGAGTGACTCTTTTTTCTGATTTCTTCTTCTTTTTTGGATCTTTAGTCTCCAACACAGCTAGGCTCAAAGAATGGTGTCACTTACGATTCTAGTAGAACAGACGAAAAACAAAAATTGGAGTCAAGTGTCCAACAGCAAGATAGTCTTCAAGCTGATAGTGAAAGAGGACTGGTTAAACTAAGCAGTGTGTAGCATCTCTGTTGTAATGCATGCCCCCCAGCCTCCCGGCCCATAGGTACACAACTGAACAGGAACATTTTAAATCTAGAACCTGTTTCTCATGTGTCGTAGTAATTACCGGGTCCAGAAAGCCGTTTTATGTTTGCAATGTTTATGTGCAAGATTTAGGTTTTTATAATTTGGAAAGTGAAGTAGTTTATGAGATAGGACCTGCAGTCCAGGTCTTAAGATTTTGATTTTAAAACATGGCTTTGGGCCAGCAAAGTTACTGGGACTCCTAAGAAACAGGCAGCCAGTAATCACTAAGGGATGATCGAGACGATCGAGACTGAAAGTTTGCCTGGTTGGAAGAAGTGATGAAAATGTAGTGTAGTCTTTTCAACCCCTGGGCTGAGTGATCTGAATCAAAAAGTTACAACGTGCTCATGAAATACTGAAAAGATTAACAACAATGATTATTACACGTAGGGATAAGGGCACAAACTCAGAGGCTGGAACTACTGTGTGTAACATAATACAATCTGCAGCTCTACAGGAAAGTACTGCTATAGGGCTTTCTTACACTATCTTATAGAGTAATGGGTAACTTAATGCAAATTATAACAGTATAAAATAACTATAGCAGCTACCCAATTGTAGGTTTTATAGAAACATTTCTTGTTTTGCACTGCATATCTGGAGGCTATGATTTGTTTTGTTTTTTTAGAACTGACAGGTTATATTTCAAATTGTCAAATCTTTATGTGAAATATGCAAAGTAACTCCGTACAAAGAAAACAAATTTTCACATCAGTTTTTGGGGAATGATCGTACACCAATGAAAACCTCTCTAAAGTGGCTCAAAATGGTTTCCAGCTTTCTTCATCTCGTATGCATTTATGGACTGATAGTAAAACCCCTTTCATTTATCTTACAATGAAATGCAAAATAATAATAATAGTAATAATAATAATAATGAATAACTTTATTTTAGTGTCAATGTCTTTAGCTTAACAGTTAGCTAATTGGGAACACTTTAAGTACTGGCGTACTAATCTATTACATGATTTTTAAATTAACGATCTTACCTAAAACCTAAAACTGTATACAAATTATAAAGTAAATACGTTAAAGCGATTGATATGTACATATTTTAGTTACCGTACCATCATGAATTTAACCTGTTAGTTTTGTCAGTGACCCTCATTGTCGTAATATTGTTGAATGTCATTGGCATGTCAAAGTTGCATTTTGAGAGTTCAAAACATTTCTGTCAGGTGGATTCAGGGCCCCTTGAAGTTTTCAAAAATGTGAAAAAGGTTCTGAACCCTCTGAATGGGAATTTTTTGTACTTTACAGAAAGGTAAATTTTGACCTAATAATTTCAATTCATGAAAAAAAATGGGGATCAGTTAAAAAGCTGCTATGGCAACTTGTCATGTCCTCAAAAAATTCCGTAACTCATTGGGGGATTTCTTTGATACCGTTATTGTAGGATCAAATGAAAAAGTTTTGTAGTATTGATCCATAAGTGTTGTAGTCCTGGTGGTAGACCTCGAAATTCTGGAAACCGTTGTGAACCACTTTGATTAGAAAGCCTCGTGTTCTTTTAGATCATATATTTAAACTATGATATTCATTTATAGCCTGAAATTCATCCGATTGCCTCGAGTCGTTTTTTCCTCTCAACAACGTTACTGAGGGAGTAAACGACTGGAAGTAATCGGATGAAATTCAGGCTACTTCATTGACCTCTTACACTGATTTTTAAACTTGTATGATTGGTAGTTGCGCATGTCAACCTGTCATATCTATCAGTAAGCATGACTTTACTTATATTCTATCAAAAGGAGAGGGATTAGTTTTAATAGCTGTGTTCGGATTTGTAAATAGCTAATTCAGTCAACTCATTCCAAAACAGCCATCTTTGAGGCTGACACTAAGTTTCTGTCTAAGAGAGGTGTCCGCCATTGCAATGAACAAAGAACAGCAGGAGCCAGTTAAAGCTGGCTGGCATGTTAGCCACGGGGAGTTGACTGCTGCTGCTTCTGACAAGAGCATTTCTAGAAAGAGAGAATCTCGGGGACGAGGTTACGTGTACAATATTATGTCAAAGTCTCTTTTAGTCTTTTTAAAAACTTTATTAATGTTAATTTTGTGCCTACTTTTTTTTATGTAAAGTTTTCTCGTCTCATCCCCAACTTATCCTTATCCCATTATCAAATATTTGTATTACCTGACATGGTTTAACATGGTCTGTGGTTCTTTCATTTAAAACATGATATATATGCATTTTCCACGTTCAGTCATTCATATATTTTTGTTTGGTTTTGTAATTAAACATGTCTTACAAGGTGATGGATATCGTACTACTTGAAAAAATGTTCGAGTCAAACTAGCTTGATGAATGACCATGAATTTACTGTAAACTCCCAGGGTACTGAATGCCAGCTATTATTCATCTGTCGTCTTACAGTGTCCTATCAGTAAGCTTAAGAAGAGAGAAGAAATATATTCTAGTAACGATGGTTTGCAAACACCGTTAAGGAAGGGGACCTGTCGACACGAATCCTGTCGGTCTGAAACCGCGTATCCAAGCGTATCCGGTTTCAAATTCTTTTGCAAATCCGTGTAGGGGTCCAAAAACACTACTCTGGAACTATGCTGGTTCGTTGAGCGGAGCACTGGTTTCGTGTGGAGAGAGACGTAGGTCGCTTACCATTTACCTGGGCAAACGGGTCGGGTCACGACTTAGGCAAATTGTAACCAAAACACGGGACTGGTAAATTTCGTCCCATGTCGTTTACTATTTGTACAAATCAGTTTTTAAGCACCCGAAAACGATCGCGAAAGCCTGAAAATGGTAATAAAGCTGGCTGTTACGACTTCTAGATATTTCGAGCATCAACAATTTGCCATCTGGAACAACTCGTTCAATTAAAAGAAGGTCTTAAAAAGTCACGCCTTAAAACCATTCCGCATTGAATAATTCTTAAACACATATTTCACTAACTAATGCGTGTGGACCGTGTGGTAAACTATTAAAAGATTACCAAATGCAGGTTCACAATCACATGACAGTCCACAACCTGTACCCTAAAGCACAGTAGTCCGTCTATATATCGTGAATTCCACAGCACAGAAACAGCGTAATTCTACGTGTGAGCGTGATATCCTTATGAACATGAACAAGTGGCATGTCGTCACCCTACTTGTGCTACTAGATCTGCTGAGTGTTGGATTTGATACTGTAGATCAAAGAATCTTCCATGATCGACTACGCTCTAGTTTTGAAATATCAGGACTAGTGCTATCATGGTCCTCATACTACCTCAATAACCGCTCTCAGTTACTTTATTTCAGTAAATGGCGCAAGCATTCTTGACCAGCAGGACGGTGTGCCTCAATGGTTGGGCCTTGTCGCTCTGCTTTTTGTCATATATGCAAGCAAACCGTTTAGCGTACTAGAATATCAGCGGCAGACGTACATGCTTACGCAGATAACGAGGCTAACCTGGCGTGTTCAATCTACAGAAACCGATGTCGAAAAACCAATCGATAACTATCGATACCAAGAGCCCATCTCCTGTCGATACATACTAATCAAATCCTTCTTAGGATAGGATAGCTGCTTTATTATCAAAAGAGCGCCTACAGAGACGTGTGTTTACAACGATAACAAAGATTTTAGTGCAATAATTACAGAGGTGTACATTTGTAGAATTTATACAACTAGACATGGTTATATTTAACGCGTCTTTCTCTTTCGCGGAAGCGATCACATACGTATTTAGCCACAATTTTTTGCGTTTTCTCTCCTTGCTTCTTTCTACCAATCGGCTGGAGCTATCCGCATGATCTTGTACACACGTTTTTAAAAAGATTGAAACTACTGTTACAGAAAATGCTCTTACAGATTTCGCGTAAACTTCACGAACATCGAGGCGGCTATTGGAGGAAAAAGCTCCGGTGAACGATTTTGGAAGAACAGTTCCCAGTGCCGAGAAATACTACTAAGTAAAATAGGTAACGAAGCCATTTCGTTGCGATGACAAATCCGATGTCGTTGCAACCCTGATCATAAACAAATTTTCATCTTTGTCTAATACAACTATGGTGGCAATGTTTCCAAATCTTTGTTTATGGCGACGTAGTTTATTTTATTTTATTTTTTTTATTTTATTAGCTCCGCCAACATGATATAAATACATTCAGGTAATCAAGCAAAGTAACAAAGAAAAAGTGGCAGATTTTAACTTAATTTTGTTAACTGGCAAACGTGTATGACGTATGAGAAATTGCTTCGGCGCATAGCGGGGAAATTGCTTATTTAGACTCGGATCGCCTGATCTGATGCCTGGCTGTTCCCGGCCGTTATGGAGGTGTGAAGCTTTCCACTGACTGGTGCTTTGACAGTAAAAAGTCTTTTACATAAAAAAATGGTAATCCCAGCGACTGAAAATACCTTTCTCGACCCCGGTAAATAAACAACTTCATGGGCCCTAGCAAGGCTGATACTGATTCCCGTAATGATTAAACAATAGTTTAGAAGACTTAATTAATCACGGTTCTTCTTTTAAAAACAGCTGCTTTGAATGCAGTCTTCAAACCGTCGATGAACTTCATTGGACCAATATCTCTATTGGCTAACGAGGTGTGAAAAAGCGTTTTTTAAGTTGAGAGTGGTTAACCTGACAACAATTCAGGAAGCTGGTGGCAATTATGATCTGACTTCATTTCATAAAGGGTTTCCTAATGACTGATGTTTACCGCAAGATCTGTGTCAGAGTAATACACGGAGTGTACTCATGATGGAGATCGAAAGAGAACTCGGTTCACCAAATATAACTACAACAAACGGTGTTTCTTTGAACACCACTGAAACACGGGGCTTTCCCACGCCAGAAAGTGTGGCTTTTAAAACATTCAAACTGTTTTGTTATTCGCTGGTTTTCCTCTTGGGCGTCATTGGTAACATACTGGTGTTTCGCATGGTCGTAAAGAGAAGAAAACTTCGAACTGTTGGTAATGTCTTCATTTGCAATCTCGCTGCCGCCGATATCGCCGTCTTAACCGTAAATCTTCCAATTCGCTTGGCATACCAAGAAAACTCGTATATATGGCCGTTTGGTGCATTTTTATGCAAAATAATACCAATGTTAACGTACCTTTTTATAACCGCTTCGTCTGCAACTCTAGTACTTATGACAATTGACCAATACCGAGCTATAACAGTTCCCCTGGGGCGTCGATTTACTGTCAAAATTACAAAAATGGTGATTTTTTCCATTTGGGTGTTTTCTGCCCTTATAACTCTGCCGTTTAACTTCGCCTTAAAGCTGGTTGAACAAGAAAGAGGCCTAGTATGCACGGATGTCTGGCCAAGTCTGGATTTTGAACGTTTTTATTTTCTCTGTCTATTCCTGGTACAGTTCATTATTCCGATGACTATCATAAGTTCTTGTTATATTCTTATTTGTAACCACCTTCACTCGAGCTCAAGACTTGACCACCTTACTTCAACCAAGCAACGGAACAAAAAGGTAAGTAAAAACAAAAACAGTTAAACAATAATGTATCGTTCAACTGTTGTTTTAACGGAGATTTTTTCTTCTTTTTTACCACTGAGTGATTTTGTATTTTTTTACCGTCTATAAGAAGATGTCACGGGAGTTCACACCTTGCAGGAACCTCAAAGCTTTAATTTATTCGAAATTAAATTAAATTTTATTCCACCTCGTCAAAAAGTAATTGATTGATCGTCGAAATTTGAAATTTCTACAATTCAGGGAAATATAGGCGAGCTGAGAATTAAGCGACAAGAACAATAATTGCCTCGTTTACCTACTCTCAACTTCAAGAAGACGGTTTTACAAATGCAGCTGATATTGGTTTAAAGGCCTTATTTTTCTAAAGAATATATATAATAGAGCCTAACTAGACTTTATCCAAAAAGGACATTACCATGGTAACAAGACATGTACAGCTAGCTAGATGTTTATCTTTTCAGGAAGCCCCTTAATCACTAATTCGTGGGACTGGAAAATATATGCAGAAATAACTAGTCAGTCATATTATGAACTGAAATCTATTTACTTAGCTAAAAAATAAAATATTGTTATGTATATAAAAAGCATTGTCGCTGCTAGACTGTTTGTAAATAAAGATGATTAGCTGTAAAGTAGACCGATTATCGAAAGAGCTGAGGCACTGAGCCGCCAAAAACAGATTCAAGAGTGACCTACAAAACTTTGGTGTCGGTATCTTAGCCCGTTGTGTCGAAATTTTTCTGTTGTAAAATTTTTCAGTCGTAAGATCGTTAATGACTGACCGAATATAATCGTAAGCTGTTTTGCTGGTTTTTTGTTATTGAATCGTTCGACGGTGAAATAACTCTAGTTACGCGCTGAGTGGTCTTCATTTACTTAGCCAAATCACGGCAATAGTTTGAAGTTTATCATTGGCCCAATAACTCTAACAGATCTTTTTTTTTTTACATTATTATCGTAGATAAAGAGTCAGTACTGCTTGTGAGTAAGTGATTGAAATTGTATCACAGGCCTGAATACTGACTTGTAGTCTCTTTCCTCATGGGTTGGTGTTAAATGATTGCCACTGTGTTACAAAAGTTTATGATCCGATCGGCGATCCCGGAAAAAAGTAGTTGGGAAGGTTGTACAACTTAACATTAGTTCATTACCACCGTTTTCGTTGATACGCGACTTTCGAAAACAAAACACCCGCGGAAACGTTTCCAAAATTTCCGTCAATCATGCATGTTATCGACAGATCGGATCGAAATCCACCAATCACAGCCACTAGTGTGACCTTCTGACCTCGATAACACGCATGATTGACGGAAATTTTGAAAACGTTTCCGCGGGTGTTTTCTTTTCGAAAGTCGCGTATCAACGAAAACGGTGGTAAAGTCTTCAAAAAATATGCTTTTCCCTTTTGCTAAATACCCCCTTCCCCCCTATTCAATGCTGAGACATAACAGAACAATTACAAACACTTCGGGACCAGTTATGTAAACGGAGTTTAGCCAAAACCGCGTCCAAGTTCATTTTCAGCTTGCCGGAAGACGTAGACAAAAAAAAACATTTATCTTCTTAAAATGACCCTCTAAGGATGAGATCTGGAGGTTTCCTAAACCGCGGTTTTAGTTTAATTAACTGACCTTTAAGTTTTGTCCAATATTGGGCCAGGGGCGAATGAACTGACAAGAAAACAAAAGAGGTAAAAAGTTGCAGCAGCCTTCCCACTAACACTTTTGATGATAATTGTAAGCCTGTTTTGGCTGATTACCTTACTTGTCTGTGACGAACCAACTTTACCAAGAGTGCTTACCATTTACACAAACCACCCGGGTGGAAGTCCGCTTGAGCATAATCCACATCGCACGTATTGCATCCCTTCAAATACAGCCCATATTTTCTGAAGCTTTCCAAACTGGGTGCGCTAACCATTTGATTTTCTAACCGGAATTTCCGGTTCTCTCTTGTTAATGGTAAGTACCCCAAATGAACTAAGTCGATGAATAAATGGGCTTAATTAAACTTACTGGATATATTGTTGTTTAATTTTTCCGGTGCTGAGATCTCTAGCAAGACTATATTTTAAATTTCTTTTCGAAAAAAAGCAGGTCTAAATCAGTTTGTGAATAGTCAAGCTTCTTCAGGATCATACCCCGCCGCTTCTCTGAGATCCTTTGAGACCGAGGAAGATAAAGAAATAACAGATAACTACTTGAATTTGTGTGAATGTTCAACATCATTGGTATTTTTTTTTTTTCAGGTAATTAAAATGCTCGTGGTTATCGCTGCCGTTTACGCGGTATTCACTCTACCCTATCACGTGACTTGGTTGTTAAGCGTGTTTGGTTATCCAAACTTCGTTGCTAAGAAACTGTGTGTCCTCCTCGTCATGGCAACAAGTGCCGCTCATCCAATTATCTACGGTACACTCAACCAGGAGTTCGCAAAAGGATTTGAGACATTCTTCAGATGCGCGAAGGAGACAAAAAGGTACAAACATGCAAAGGAAGAAACTTTAAAACTGTCCACAGTCCTCAAAAGTAGTGGGCGTGCGCAAGCAGTTGGAGCCAGAGGTGTTTCTTGTAAAGTGAAAAGAGAGGAAAACCGTCGGATAAAGTGCTGCCGCTTTCAGAGGGAAAATGAGATACACCGGCAGGTGGAGATTGTTTCGTCCTTATGATGGCCATAAAAAGGGCTCAACTTACAGTAATAAGATGTTGTTCGATTACAAATTGTTTAACTTAAGAACGAACAAAAGTAGAACAGGTCGATCTTGGTAACCTTTCTTTTCGGGTTTACCTCAGTGTCAAAACCTGTGATGTTTTCTGCTTATTTTTATGCATATTGTTCTATTGTTTTAACATATTTTGTTTTGACGTCAGTTGTGAGTTTTACAGCTAGTTTCCTCAAGGCTGAGCTCTTTTGTCAAGGTGACAGATTCTGTTATGTATAATGGGTTAGTAAGGTTATTTTAAATCTTTATATTACGGGTTGTATTAAATCTTAGAAAAGCTATGGTCAGAAGCTACGTTCTTTACATATAAAATACCAGATAAATCGATTCATGTTTATTTCTCCCCGATCTACTTCGGTTGTAAAAATATGCATATTACAAGAACTCAAGAAAATTAAGGCATAGGTCTTCTATTTAATTCCTCAAAAACAGGTGGGAGGGGGGGGGGGGGGTGGTCTAAATTCTTAAGCTTTCAATATAGCACAAAATAACTTAAGGACAGACTTCCTGGGTATACGTTAAACAACTTTGAATGATGATTGGAGTCACTAATTGTCACGTGACCTATTAAGGCTATTTTTAGCACAAAAGTCTATTTGGCAATATGGCACCACTTTTAATTACTTTCTGGAAGTTGCAGTTATCTTCATAGTCATGAGAGAGGTGGGTACATCATTTGTGGCCGGGCCTTTTAAGTTAATCTTTTAGACAGGAACGAAACTCGAAAATCTTTTGATAAGGGGACTGGGTACTAAAACAAAATTCCGTTTATTTACTCTTTTAATAAATTATTCAACAAAGCCCGAGCACAGATGTCTAGTCGTTCATCTAGGGACATGTTTGGTTGCAATTTCTTTGATTGGCTGCTATTGTAAAATGGTGCCATTTCTAATTTAAGTTTTTTTTTTCTCGCAAAAAGGCCGTTCAAGGTCACGTGACCTTATTTACATATTCCTTTACTCGGAATTGCATAAAATTTTGAGATTCATTATTTTACTCAAGTTTTGTCGCTATAAGCCTTAATCCTCAAAATATAGACCATCCCTGGAATTTTTGAGGGAAAGGGAAAGAACACCCATGCCAGGAAATGTAATTTATTCTCATTCTGTTCTCTCTTTTTTTTTACCAGTAAAGCAGATTAATTATGCAGGCTTTGCTTTTTCGAAGTACACTTTACTGATTTAGCTAGATTACAGGCAGTCCACACTAATAGTTTGAAAAAAAAGTGTACTTGACACAACAACTGGTAGGAAGCAATACCAGGTGGCCCTCTGTCTCTATAAGCCGTGACCGAGAGGGTTTGAAATGGGGACAACTGAGGAACAAATCAAGCTCCAATGTTAATATAAGCTCCAATGTAGTTTTCAGAGCAAGACTCGAACCCAGGACCACCGGATGCCTTGAGAACTCGGTTCAGTTGTCTCCTTGTATCGATCGATATTTAATCATCACCTCTATGCTGCCATCCCGGGCGCGTCTTTCGATCCCCCTTCAATCCCTCTAGTGTAAAAGTTTAAAAGAATGTATAAAAAACAATGGACAATTAATTAGGCTGGTATCCAATTCAAGAGGGCGTAACGGTATTCCTCCTTTATGTAGTGCGACAGAGTAAGTGCTCTGTAATCTATGAGTGACATGGGTATACTATCCTGGCCAACGTTTTGAACCATGGGAATTTTTATTAAACGTTTGACTAGCACAACTAGACTGACAAAAAAGAGAACTGACAATTGAAAAATGAACAGAATTTTTGCCATGTTGAATGTCATAGAGATAGAAGAGCCTATATTTTTATATGTTACATTTGAGTACTCAAATATAAAACCCGGGCCCGGTTCCTCGAAAGATGGTTAAGCTTAACCCAGGATTAAGCCAAATTTTAAGCAAGGTTCTTCTTGTATAAGAACACGTAACTCGAGATTACAAAATATCGTTGTGCCGGCTTTACTTCGAAAAAAGAAATGATAGCACAAAATGTTAATCTAAGCAATGTATGGGAAGGTAAATACCAAAAGTGGAACAAAATTTTAATCCTGGATTAGTGCCAGTCATCCTTCCAGGAACCGGACCCCGTAAACTAAGGCGTATTCTCTTCATTCAACTATTCACAGTTGAGGGTGGTTCAGTTTACTGTACTTGATCACATCTCAGATATCTACAATCTGGCATGTCACCGGACAGTCCTAATAAAATCTTTTCCATTGTATGTTGCCCCTTTTCCTTCTTACACTGATTTTTAACAAATTTTCTTAAGGTTTCTGGATTATCTGTTTGTCTCCGTATGATTCCCGGTCTTTGAGCCTCATTGTTGTTGTAGAAGTCATTTGCAATCAAGGTTTCTGTACCTCGACGAAAATGTGGTGAGCTCGAAGAACTCACTGTCACAGACTGCTTTCGAAATTTCGGGCTTGGCTTCGACTCACCAAAATGTTGTAAAGAAAGCCTCTTCATTTTTTCAGCTGATGCTTGGATTTCAATTTTCCTGATGAGAACTTGCTCAGCCATTTTTTCTTCCTTTTCTGTAAGCACGGATCCTTGATGAGATTGCGACGGCATTTCTGGAAGACTCCGTGGTCGTCGTTTAAGCCCCATGGCCCGATTTCGTGTCATATTTGGGGTGAGTTTGGCTAATTTAGGCAAAGCTATTGTAGCGACATCTGGTTCCACGAATGCTACTCTTGAATGCTTTTTTGACATAATTGGTCCTGGGGTAGAACATTTTCGGTAAGTAGGTTTTTCTCCGACACAACTGTCGCTGTAAGTTCGGCTGCTCTGAGGTCTGGTGGGCTGTGACATAGTTCTTCTTCTAGGGGTGATCACTTTAACGCTCTGTGGAATGTCTTTTCTGTCTGCATCTGACTTCAAAATCGAAGGATTTTTCGCTGATACGACTTGTTTCGCAAAGTGACTTTTCTGTTCCTGTTTGTCACAACAGGTAACTTCTCCACTAAAATTTACTTGTGATAGGTTTCGTTGCGACATCAAGTCGCTTACTAGGGTAGAACAGCCATCTCTATCCCTGTCCAGCGAGATATCAAAAAGAAACATTGAGTCAGAACAATTTTCTTGATACTTACAACCAAAGTATAGATCGTCTTTGCTGGCTTGTTCCGCAAAGGAGACACCTGATGAAATTGACTGGTCCCCTGTTTGCTCTGATTTAAACAAATCTAGCACCTTTCGTCGATCGATGTCAGTCACGACAGCTACGGAATGCCTTCGATTTCTTTTTTTCGATTTATCGATTGAAGAAAAGGCGCCGCCCGAAAAAGGACTTTCGTCTCCTGTCACTTTGTCTTCGAATTTTGACGACACACAAACACGAACCACTTGTCCAGGATTGTGCTCCTCCACTGAACAAGATTGTCTTCTAAAAGAGCTTTTGGTTCGCTCCACACCAGAGGCGGTCAGTAAGTTACACTTGTTTTTCTCTTGATTAGTTTCGTTGTTCTCGCTAACATTTATGTCTACAAACTTTGAAGAGCTGGCTCTCTCTGGGTTTTTGTAGAAATTTCGCGAGTACTTTTCTCTACGAATCTCAAACAGTTTTTGACGGATGCATTTCTCCTCTTTCTCCAAAACTTTTATTTTATTGTCCAGCACTTTGTCTTCCATAACGTTCTTCCGCGAAGCAAAATCGCCCGATTTTTCAAGTTTGATAAAACGGAATGTTCTGCGGTGATAACTCATAGCTTATTATCACTCTGGTCAGGAGCCTTTAGTTACAACATGTACTGTACAGGTGCTATGACAATTTAATATAACACACTTTAAACGAAAATCCATAACTGTGCTAATCTTTTAATCTCCTAAATTGTTCTCATAAGAAATGAAGCCTGTCTCAAGGGCGTTGATAACGATGCAATGTTTGTTTAGTGCCTTTGAAATCAAAACCAAGAAATTGTCGCTTCCCTTTTATGTTCAAAAATACCGTAGCGCGGAGAAAAATACATCAACAGTGAATTGTTTTCCGTGGACAATCTATTTACATCATCTTTTGTACTAGAAATTAATGAGTTTGGGTTTTGCGTCAGTTTACTTAAAATAATCACTTTTAACTGGGGTTAGCTTGTTTATTACAAATATATTTTATTTTCCAATAAAATTTAGTACCTTTTACACATCAGTCATCCTTGCTTTATCTTTCTTTGCGTGTAGGGCTTCGCGTGCAGAGCGGCCTACCTGGTCAGTTAGTCACAATGAATACTTTATATCTCTATTCTTTTGCTGTTTGGCAACAAAGGTCGCAATAAAACCTTCACTTTGGTAATTAAGAACAACATTTAAGTAAAGCAAAACTGCAACCGGAGAAAAATATTTATCGGAATATGTGCGTTCAAAACTATTTCAGAAAAAAAAATAGCTTCATTTCATCGCCACGCCGATACTTGCTGGTAAGATCTGGCAGATATGATTCGACAGAAAGTGTTTGATTAAAAGCAATAAGTGCATGGATGTCCTATAAACATTTTTCCATATGGCCGGCTTTCTCGTGTCGGTCATGAAAGGATTATTTACGACTACAACAACTTTATTGACTTTATCCTCGACATTAGGATTTCAGTACCAAAACAATCAATATAACAACAAATGAAACAAATTAAAATAAAAGTTATAGACTATTAAGTCAAGAGCCATAATAGGACACTATTATGGCTCTTGGTTAAGTAAGAGAGAAAGGAACAAACATTAACTATATATTGAACATTAACATAAAAAAAAAAATTTACTTGGCTATGTACGGCTTCCACGCTACTCGTATGTCAAGAAAGTTAAATTAGAGTTCGGATTTATAACAATTTAGAATATTTCAACATAAGAGGCACTAAGACTTATGATACAGTTTTCATCGCACATAGACATAATATATAAAACTAGTGCTTTGCAAGACATATTAGTGATTGAAATCAATTGGTTACCATCGTAAATTACACGAGTCAAAAATGTTATTAAATCGACCACATAATGACATTACAAACGGTATGTGCACGTGAATTTTACCAGACGTTTACCAGAAGCTAAGTTACTTGCTTCTAAAATTACTGAGCAGACAAAGATCTACAGTTTGAGTCTAACTTCCAGCAAGGAAGAAGTGTTTGAGCACATTTGACTCGATTATTATTGTAATTGTTTTTATTGAATTATATTGTATCACACAATTTGTAAAATCCACAGTACACGTGTCTTCTGAAACGACAACTAAAGCTCTTGATATTTCTTACCCCCTAAAACTCTTGGAGTCACGTTAAGGCGTTTTACTTTTCAGATAGATAGTCTCGGCTCCTTCTCAGGTAAATTAAGGTATGGGCCCCCAATTATTCAGTCAAAAAGTAACGGGGGATGGTCTATCTCTGAGCATTTAAGCATTAGATAGATGAGACTTTGCCAGATACAAACATGTGTGGTTTCTGTCAATTTAGTGTTTTTCTATTATGCAAATGTTGTCACGTGACTCCACACGGCCAGAAAACAATAAAAAGTCTTTAAACAGAAATGGAAACAATTTTTGTCGTGAGTTATTAAACCGGACTGGTTAAGGACAATGTGTAATGCAAGCATCTACAAAACTGTGCTTGGCCTTTTTTGAATTTTTTACTGTTTTAGAAAATAAACGGTTTTTTCAACTAGACCCAGTCCCCTAAGGCAATATTATCCCATCTGAACGCATTCGCTTTTAAATATCTAAAAATAAAAGCATAGAAGTGATATATTAAACGGCCTTAACATTACGCAACCGGTAAAATAATTGAGGACACACGAAAAAGTGTTGCAGTTTCAAGAAGAAGCTTTTTCAGCCGATGTAGGACACGTAACCTGATTTGCATAATTTTAAAGCATGAAATTGACACAAACTAAAAATGTGTGCAGCTGGCAAAGTTTTATATGTCTACATCTAAAGTTCTTAGATATAGACCACCCCCTTACTTTTGAAGTGAGCAAATTGAGGCTGATTGAATGAACAGAACAAATGCCAAAGTACACTGAAACCTGCTGAGTTTTGTTGGTCATGCCGCTCCGCCAAAGGATGAGAAGCTCTGGTGACTAGATTGCCAAAAATCTGCAAAAGGTTTCTACGCCTGCGCAGCTGCGTCATTCGTGGCCGAGGAACACTTAGCTAAATCTCGTGACAAGGGGCTCAATGTCTTTTGACAATCAGTTAGGATCAGGGTAACAAATGTTCTTGGAACAAGCCAACAGAAATTCGAAAACCTGCGAGTCACCATGTAAAGAAAAGGGACAAAAGTTGAGTAATAATTCAAATTATTTACTTCTTATGGTGAATTTAACGGTTGTTCTTTGGATTGTTTTAATCTTTTTTAGTAAAGCAGCCATACGAGTAACATGTTTAAGCCAGTTTCATTCACTCCCGAGTACTGTCTGTACTATTTTATGGACTGCGTCGTAGTGACCTTGACATCAGAGGACTTAAGAACCACGAAGAAGTTCACGACGACGACGTCTGTTTACTGGGAAAAGACTGGAACGAGAACGTCAGTTTCAGCGGGAAAAAGGAAACTTAAGATGCAGTCGGTCGGTAGGTCGACGACGACGACACTGAATGTAAATACAATTGTAAAACTGTGATGTTCGTTCGCAACAAAGTTTTTCGCAATGTCGTCTTTTAAAACAATGCCAGATCTTATTTGTTAAGCCGTGCGTCGACGATGAAGAATATTTTCAGTGTTGTCTGACCTTTTCGAGTGGACAAAAAACACCTACTTTCCGTACGAAATTATTCAACTTTCAACTTGAATGAGGTGATCAAGTCCGAGTGTCTGTCAGAGTTTAGATTTCGAAAAAGAGACATTCTGATGTGATAGCTGTTTCCATATAAAGTTTATTTCCTCTATATTAAAGATATATGATTTGCCTTACCTAAATACGTATAAATAAATTTATCACTTACGAGTTCGCTCGCTAGGGCCTCCACAGCTGTTGTCATTCTTCGAACTAAAATCAACTCATCAGTGGAATTTTCAATCAACATCGCTTGTTAGGGAGAAAAAGGAAGTGCAACGATTCCTGGATTTACGAGGAAAAGAAAATGCAAAGGACTTCACAAATCGCTTAAAACAGTGGATTTATACATGCCGAAGCTTGTGGATTGCAGGACGACGTGATTCTACTTTGTTTGGCGTCGTCGACGACACCAAGACGACGAAATTTACTGGTTGCGCTTGCGCCGTACACTGTAACTCACTTCCGGTCGTCGTGGTTCTTACGTTTCCTTTTTTTTAGCAATAAAGTTGAACAAGCCTTATTTTGTATATAGTTTTTTTTTTTCTATCGTTGCGCCTTAAGCTCGTTCCGAGCGTCTTCCTTCGGGAAAGGGACATGAGGGACCTGTCAGTCATGTTCCAAATGCCGCACCTGTATCCGCCCAGTAACGGAATACACATGCCTGGTGTTTCACAACGCGCTTCCCACATATTTATCCGCAGAGCTAGAACAGCTACAGAAGCGCACCATGCGAATTATTTTTCCGTTTGTACCATATAGCGACGCATTACATCAAGCCAACTTGGAGACGCTCTCTCGACGCAGGCAGTCTATCACAACTAAGCTATTTGATTCCATCACTTGTAACTCAGACCATAAATTGCATGAGCTCATGCCACCTCGTAACAATTGTGAATCCAATTTAAGACGAAAGAGGAATTTTAATGTCCCTCTGGCTAAGACGAAGAGACTTAAGAACACATTTATATATAGCAACTGTAATTAAATTATTAGCTACATATATGTACATTTTTCTTATACTTTTTCTCATATTTTTATTAGATTTTATTATTGTAACGATTAATCTAATTCAGCTTTTGGCTGCGATTTTAATCAGAATAAACTATCTATCTATCTATCTATCTATCTATCTATCTATCTATCTATCTATCTATCTTTATAACATAACAAAAGCAAAGCGCGCGCTCTGATTGGTCAGTTAGCCACTACCATTTGCCCGTGGGTGCACGCCAAGAAACTGAGCTAGCGCGGTAAAATTCAGGCAAGTTCAACAAATCTCCTCTCCTGACCGTAAAATACACCGATAAAATGCACAGATGAAAAGTGGAAGTTGAAGAAAACACTAAGCTGTCGTTTTGAAGGAAAAAAGACAAAAGATCAAGCGACAAATTTGCCCTGGATGAATTAATCACTGTTTTCCTCGCGGCTAGAATCGGCTTTTCAAAGGAAAATCGAGCCAGCGAAGATTGAAGGTACATTTTGTATGTTTTTTATAGAAGAGAAAGTCTCTTTGAAATGTAAATTCATCAATTAGCATTGTTTTATTGACTTTTTGGTCAAGCTGATGCTAAATCCAAGCAAATATTTCAGGAAACACGCTCAAATTCGAGACAGCTTTGTTGAAGTTTCATCGCATCTATTAAAAGTTTTAGTTGAGTTTAAACAGGCACATTACGCTGGAATAAGCGAATTTTATTTGAGTACAGTCTAAACATTTGGGTTTTCAAATAAATTTTTAAAAAAATGACTTCTGTGTGTATTATTTTGTTCCTCAGTGTTCATTCATAACAGTCGTTCAGAGATCGGTCGAAAAACAACGGCTTCAGCGCCGGCTGTGTGTCGGCGAATTTCAGTTTTAACTTTGACTTTCATAGCTGGATTTCCCCAGGCAGATTTCGATACAAAGCTAGTTAATTTCTTTTTAAAATTAGTGTTACCTGTTATTCTAAAGGAATTACCTTCAAATCTTCTCATTTCTACTTTACGTATATTTCAAAAATTGTCACATAAAATAAGCTTGATAATTATTTCATTTATTTAGTTTTAGCTTGTTTTTTAGAGTCTTTTTAGTTGGTGTTTATAGTTGCAGCTATAGTTTTCCCTCAAAGTTTTCACCTTAATATTAAGAGCAAGTAGACAGATGCCATTCAGAATAACAACGAAAAACGTTTTGCAATTTACCTGAAGACAGAGAACGGTTGATTCAGCGAAAAAAAAAACTCAAAGGCAAGTTTTTGAAAAAGATAGAACAAGATTTGTTTACGCGCGGGCAGGTGGCAGCATACTTGAACTCGTACCGACCGGACTCAACCGAAGGCAAATGGACAATAATGTTTTTCTCTTTTGATTATGTTATAAAAGAAATGGTAAACGTTGCAGCTGTGCAACCATGGAGTTATGGATGCACTTGGGAGGTTTGCTAAGCACTCAAGAAGCTAGAGTCGCACTCGGCTATCGCCTCGTGCGACTCTTACGCTTCTTTCGTGCTTAGCAACCTCCCGCGTGCATCCATAACTCCATGGTTGCACGCTGCATGTTTACCATTTCTTAAATCTATCTCGAGCTTCATAATGAAATAATCATAAAATCGCTCTATTAAGAAAACACTTTAACAGAATCCCAACTCGTAAATAAGGAGGGTGTTATATTATATAAAAAAAGTCTTTGTTTGAAAATCGTGCTCGATTTTCTTCTGTTGCTGGCTACCAGCTGTTGCTTCTCCTGATGGTCGCATAATACTCTCAATATCAGAGAATTCCGATTTCAGCTACTGCTAAAAGCAGGAAACCATACAGAGAATCGACATGTTATCTTAGGTGCACATCAGCCTATGGCTGCCTTTTTCTTATAACCTACTGTATGTATGAGTGACGTTAAAACGCAGAGCGGAACTTTGCCCGCTCTGATCACACCCTCCCTCTATACACTGTAGTTCTATTAGAAGCCAAACCCTGCAAGCATGCCGGCCATAAACGAATCATTTCCTTAACGGCACTCAAGAATAAGTAAAAGTCAGGAGAGGAATCCTGCCTACGGTTCGAATGCTTTTGAAATATAAATGGATAAATGGATAGCTGAATTGAAAGAGCAAACGACAGTGAAACGAATCACAACGACATCACTTAAATGCAGTGTAATGAGAATCTTTAAACGACATATTCATTACTGAATTACATGAAATTAATATTGTAGTAATATTGTATAGTTCTTAGCTGATATCTAATTAGCCAAGGATGGCATTATGCCTCTAATAAAAAGTACCGCGGGCTGAAAGCCTCATCAGTCAATAACTCCCCTGAAGCCGTACTGCAGGCGTAATTCGCAGATGTCAAATTCATCACAATGACTCTATAGATGACGTATTAAAATACTGTGTATTATGGTTACTGCTTGCACGGCCGCGTGGATTGGTTGCTGCAGAATCAATACAGTGTGCGGTAGGTTTACGTTTTTGACTCAGCAGTCCTCGGAGTTCGCTGACAACAAAAACTGATAAAGTAAAACTCAATGATAATCTGCGGTCCGTGAGAGGGGCCATGTTTATTCTCCGCAAGGATAATCTACAAATCCTCTTTTCGGTAACCGCTAAATAATCAGTGGAAACTGAGCGATCGTCAAATGAATAGTGTACGGCCTTTGGGTTACAAGTCAGGAAAATCGTTCAAAACCTAGTTATAGACTAATTGCGCTGTGAAACGGTCATTTAGCTAAAATGAAACTTACCGTGAACTTCACGTTTTTTTGGCTCGCTTTTAACTTCTGTTTTCGTTGGCATAAAAATGATCCTGAAGGTGGAATTTAATTTCTCCCATTAAACTTTTGAGGGTCGTCAACTGAGTTGAAAGAGACATTTTAAGTTCTATGTTTCCCCTAATGTGTAAAAAATCAAAACAAAAAGGGCTCCCACCTCTAAAAATCGCTTACGTTTTAGGTCCTGGACTTGTGATAACCTGCGATCAGGAGTTTTCTCTTTGCCGTTTTTTTTTTTTTTGTCAGGGGTATTTAGAGGGTATATCTCAGTCTTGGCTCCTGACTTACAACAATTTAATTACGTGAACAAAACGTTTTTAAATACGTGGTTGTCTTTGTGGAACTCTATAATCAACAAAGAATTTTGAATAACAAGATCTAAACAAAGCGCAATATTTGTAGCCAAATTGTAACATATTCTTTAACCTTCACTGCATGCGGTTTTTATGGTTTGTCTTGTCGGCGGACCCTTTTTCGAACTGAAACCGCGTCAGGAAAAAAGTACTTTGACTCAGTTTTGAGGGCGATGTTTTGCCGACAGACTAATCTGTATATCATAGAAAGTGATTATCCTCGCGAAAACAGTCCATTAAAGGCTGAATAAAAAATTCTATATTTCTAATGAGCTCAAAAAGTGATACTGAAAAAAGAAAGATTTATCTGTTACGAAGTTAACTATAAATTTTTTAAAATCTAACAGATGTTTTTCACGTAACCCGAAGGACATATTAGATAACTAGAAAGTAATGCAGCTCGGCAACCTCCATTGATCTCCAATCATTTAAAAAACCGTATGGTAACCTACCCAGCAAAGACTGTGACACACATAATTGTTTCTCCGTTAAGCCAGGCGAGGAGATCTTTTTGCATTCTGTGATAAATAGCGACGCTATTCACGAGAGGCACTTGGACTGACAAGAATCGAGATATTTTCAATTTGAGCTTGAGAGACACCAGTTAGGACGCAGGCAAATCTCACATCGCAATCCGTTTCAAGAGCGAGCTCAGAAGAATGAGCACTTATGGCTACTGCACTTTTTCATCACGGCTACAAAAAAGAGAAGAAGACGACTAGTCGAGGAGGGTAGACAAACTCAGTGGATATTTTAACAGAAAGTTCCTAATCACAAAATATGTTTCGTGAAAGCTTCTACTGCACATTTTGTCAGATTTTGATTGAAGAGTATTGGGCGAAATGTGAAGCTGTGTAAACTCTCCACTATTTTTTTCATTCGATTCATCGGCAAGAGTCTCTTTGTTATACATTCCTAACGTCTGTCCAACTGTCCAAAAAACATATGGCTTAAAGATTCCATAACTGGACAAGGAACATCTGCATGATCCCCCATTTCGTCCCAAAACATCGCCAACAGTGAGTTTGTCTAAGAGGTCTCGAATGTTTTTTAAGCCACTTGTTTCCCTGTAACAATATTTTGAGAGCGGACAAAACGGTAAGAGCGTGTTGAAAAGAGGTTTTTGCACCGATAGATCGAGTCCGTCAACAATTTGACACCCTGTTTTCCTCACGACAAACCATTATACCATCGATTATCACTCCTGCGCCAACCAAATCAAACAAACCATCGATTAATGACTTCAATCGTACAACTTACCGACAAAACATACCGCCAAGGGTAAGAATCATAACTCCAGGTTAACAGATCGAAAATCCGGCAACACTGGTTTTTTTCCTAAAGTGCAATCACTGCTACATTGTCCGCATCGCATAATAATTTTTTAAAATGCTGTACCCGCTTTCGATTTTTCATAGAAACCTGACGCACAATAGAAGTCATCTGGAAAAGCATTTATAGTCTTAATACACAGTGCGAGCATCGTCCCGAGCACCTCAGACTTGCAGGTCATTATAAAATAGGGAAAAATAACTCGCATTGCATAACTACTTTTCTCCTTGTTACTATAAGTTTCCGTAAACTGAATAAAACTTTATGTTAAAACGTAGATAATTTGTCGTAAAATCAGCTGATGTTTTCAAATTATCGCTTTGCCAGCTGTCGATCCATTGCTGAGCTAAAACAGTAAAATACGGGACTCGTCATCGCTCAAGGAATGTTCTCGGCTGTCTGTTTTGTCTGGCTAATTACGGTAAACACCGGAAATTTCCTGCGGGAAAAATGCTTGCTGATTGGAGAACCACCGGGCGATAAAGGTCTCGTATTCCTACGCTCCACGGGTGAATACTGCGGCTCTTTGATGAAGGACATGTTGTTCGTCATAGGTGTGTTTGCTGGTATTTCCGAACAGAGTGATGACTGTGGTATAAAATAAATCTAATTATCACGGTTAATTGATATAATCAGGAGATATCTTCCGTCATAAATTAGACACATCTTGTAATGTCATTGCCACTTTCGAATCCGACCCTGTGAACTGCGTTTGACAAATCCTTGTAAAGCTTAGCTGTCATGAATCCGGTAGGAGCGCAAGCGAATGGAAATCTATCTTCTCGTGCTAACGCCTTTTCAGTTGAATCGCTAATTTCCTCCGAGCAAACAAACCAACCTACAACACTAACAAGCATGGCTGAGTCAGGTGAAAGAAGGTCTCCTGATAGTTCTTGCCAAGGTTAGATAACTAAACAATTAGGTGGTCTCACAAGACACACGCACACTTATAGTCAATCCTTTGTAGTTGTACCCACTGTACATAAAATGATTGATCCTCATTGTCTTTCCTTCGTCATCAGATCTAGCAACGGACGCCTTAGATTCTATGCAAGCCATGCAAAACAGCGTTGAATCTACAGAGACTTTGGAGGGCGAAGACATCACTATCGAGCTGCAAATGAGAGATCTCTGGCAGCGCTTTTATGAACTAGGCACTGAAATGATCATAACGAAAGCCGGCAGGTAAGATAACCGCTTTTTAATTTTTTGCATCTTAGGAAATAAATATGGATTTAAAAAGACATTGTTTCTAGGCCGGTGTCAAATCGTGGGGGCAAAATGCAGCAAACATCATTAAATCACAGTATTACTGGCATTTATCTCTGAAGAACTTTGATGAGCGTGGCGGAGTTGGCGTGTACTAATTCACGGAACTTTCTTGTCGATGTTTGGTTTGGTGAAGACTGGCTGTAAAGTTCATAAGTTGTTCTTCAATCCATAGCAATAAAATTATTGGTATTGAAAAAAATGATACTGAATTGAAAGAATATAATTTGTTGACTCTTCACTTGTGAGATTAGGTCGGAAATTGCAGGGATTTCTCAATTTAAACAATTGATAAGCACCTATAACCTTTTCCGTTTCAACAAATTATTTTTTGTGCTTCACTGCTCATTCCGATGGGGTGACAATAACTTCTCATGACTTCTGCCTAGGCTTATGGTCAACCTACTTATAAAAAATCGAGACCACAAAATAAATTTCTCGAAAAATCGGCAAAAAGAGAAAAATATGCATCAGCTTGCTATGGATTCACTCACAGAAATTCTTAAAAGAATTATAGAATGATAAACAAAAAGAGACCACTTTATCCTGCTTTATCAAGTACGTTTTTGAATTATCAGCAAGTTAACTGGTTTATATTAAGAGTAAATTGTGCATAAATTCATTTTCCATATTTTTCCCTGTGTAGAACAGTAGATACGTTGCAGAAAGGATTTTAAAATAGTGGACCATATTAGGCTGAGGACTCACTAGCAAGAAAGTGACGACTAAAGTAACAACTAAAGTACAAAAATTAACAATGCAAATTGTGGTTTTTGATAATCATGTTTGCGCTGTTAGAAAAATAAGATTACTCTTTTAAGCAGCTAGTGCAACGCAGGTCTTCCCAAATTACTCAGGAAAATTACTTATCGTATCGAAATCTTCGTAGGAAAAATGGTTTGCTCTATTGTTTTAAATGTTACACGCAAATTAATCATCGTTTCTATTTTTACACCCTTTTATCAGCAGAAACGATTAAATGGCATGATCTGCACTCCTATTGGAATACTTCACACTTCAAAAAAGCTGTCTTATTTCAAAATGTGAAAAGATAACCTCAAAACTGTTGATCAACTGTTAGTTGAAACAGTAGAGCCAGTTCTAGTCTACTTAACTTCCGTCTTTACTTTTTCTGTAAAAATACAATAAAACTCTATGGTGGCAACTATGTTCTACGAAGCTGAAAAACGTAATAAGTGGGCAAACAGGAAAGCATTTTCTAATTAAATAACAAAGGTCATGGCCGGCATAGCCACAGCAGAAGACATTTCAAGTGGACAAGGAAAATTACATTATATGGACATCGTGTATAGAGTTACCCGGCGAGCCTTATTTGGCCATGCAGTTCCTTCAGTAGGAGACACCTGGGGCAAAGAAAATCGTTGCAATTTTTACAGTAGAGTAACTCATGATTAATAATATCACTTCGCGCGGTTAAGGGGCATTTGATGAAGACGAACGAATGCTCGCCTACAGTGTAGAAACTTTAGGACTGAAACATTTCTTTTAAGCTATTTTCTAGTAGTTTTTTCAACGCTATTACGTTAATGTGTGACTGAGTATTCTAGCACAAAATCAATGCCGTATTTCGTCATTGCTCATTGCAAGATAAACACGGAAGGAATTTCTTCATAAGAAACATAAGCTTGACGTCCGATGCCTTTTTTATTCATTAGTAATATCTTTTATCACGAAGCACATTTCTCATAGTTATCAGTCACTAATTACCTTAAAGTCATACTTAACTTATTGCCTTTTTCCTCCAGTATGTATGCGAAATTTTCGCTACCCTAATTTTCATCGGCGTACCTATGTTTGTATTTTCTATGTTTAAACCAGTAGTAGTAATTCTTAGAGCCCTTTCCCTTAGAAACGTCTTTTCCTAATGTCTACTTTCTAACCTGCAAGAAGCTTTCCTTATAGCTTATTTCATAAGTTTGATTTATTCGCTTTCAACTTTACAGGCGAATGTTTCCCGCCATACGTGTTAAGGTAGCAGGACTGGATCCCAAAAGCTGCTACATGCTGATGATGGATGTTGTACCGTTGGACAACAAGCGTTACAGGTCAGCCGGCCGGCACTGCGCATGGCATGCAGCGGCCAATCATAGCCACTTGCATGAAGAGTACAACTCTTAAGAAATAGAAATCAATTTATGTACTTGTTTGCTTGTTTATAAACTGGTCTCACTTAAGGGATTTCATGGTGGAGAAAGTCATCAGGCTATTTAGTCATCAGACTTATTAGTCGTGGCACCTTATCGTTATAACAACAAATTCTACCACATGTACTAGTAACTGGTCCCAGAATTCCATCCTTAGGAACCAGACTCTTAACGCAATTGTTTTTGTTGTTTTTAATGATTTATACCAGGAACTGAATGCTTCAAATTTGAAACACTATTGTCTAGGAAATTCAAATCCTTTTGCTTCAGTGATAAAAAGAACTTAATAGCTGAAATGTTTAGTAGTTTAATAATAAACTGCTCGTAACTGCTCCAGGTATCCCCTAACGAACCTAGTGTATAACCTCACTCTTTATGAGTCTCTCGAGGATGGAACACACCCCTCCCCCAATTCGGTGCTTGAACGACATAGTTTTGTTTAAACCTTTCTAAAGAATAACGGGATTTTGGTCTGCAATAGGTATCGACTTATATACCTGGTAAAGTCAGGTTTTTCGCTTTGAGGGTTCCCTTTTCCCGTTGTATGTTCATTTGCTGATTTTCTTTCAAACAGATATGCATACCACAGCTCTAAGTGGGTCGTGGCGGGAAATGCAGACGCACCGATGCCAGGACGCGTTTATATTCACCCGGATTCTCCCGCGCTTGGTGAGGAGTGGATGAGACAAGTGGTTTCATTCGATAAAGTTAAACTGACCAATAACGAGCTTGATCAACAAGGACACGTGAGTAACCTTCACCTCCTGGTAAAATGGCGCGAAAATAAATGTCTCTATTTGAAATTGTTAAATTTATCCTCCATTTCTGTGTAAAGTAGTAAGTGCTGGTTTTGAAACCATGGTCCTCTTTCAAAAATACTCTTTATCTTTTTATTTTTCATCTTGTTTTTCTTCTTCTACATCTTCTTCTTTTGATTATTATTATTATTAGTATTATTATTATTATTACTCGCGTAGAAGGGTTCTCTCGCGATTTAGTTCTTTCTTAATGTTTCTTTGCAATTAGTAGTATTATTATTATTATTACTCGCGTAGAAGGGTTCTCTCGCGATTTAGTTCTTTCTTAATGTTTCTTTGCAATTACAGCATCCAGACAATCATAAAGTTCGAGAGGAAAAAGGAAATAATTATAAACAAATTAAAAAGGTCTTGAATGTTAAGAAAATTCTCCTGGTCATAGGAAATGTACAGAGAATATACGTATGGAGAATAAACATAGTGATATTTCAGTAAGACCTTGAGTTCCATCGAAGCCTAGATATCTCACCAAGAGGTTAATCTTTGAATTTGCTTTTCTTTGTGTTTTTATAGATTATCCTACACTCGATGCACAAATATCAACCCAGAATTCATGTCATAAAAAAGAAAGATCCCACAGAGGCCACCTCTTTAGACATGGAAAGATCGTCGGCATTGAAAAAGACTTTTGTTTTCCCAGAGACCGTTTTTACAACAGTAACCGCCTACCAGAATCAACAGGTATGTCGTAAATGACAAGTCTGATAATCAGTTTTTCATAGTTTACAACTCCACTCTCTTCTCAATTCGTCTTTTCAAATCTCCTTTTCGTGATCCCCTAATTAAGAAAAGCCTGATACTGAGGTT
The DNA here is from genome assembly GCA_964035525.1 of Porites cylindrica. Classification (NCBI taxonomy): domain Eukaryota; kingdom Metazoa; phylum Cnidaria; class Anthozoa; order Scleractinia; family Poritidae; genus Porites; species Porites cylindrica. The sequence goes on along the minus strand of OZ037775.1, from coordinate 417,928 downwards.
ATAGTACATCACCGTCCCAAACAGAAACTCGACGCTTTTTGCGTTTTGTTAATTAAATTTGCGTAGAGTTAGTTAAATAGGGTCGAATAATTGAATTAACGGTCATCTTAAAAGAGATTTTTTAGCTGATGTTTCGATCGTTACCCCTTTGCGAGGATGAATCAGTGCCAGGAGACTTAAACCACGGTCCTGTCAGTGTTACCGGTGCTAAGGTTGTATCAAGTCCAAATACTGTTACTGTTACTAGAAAATAAAAAGAGAATCAGTAATATAAAGTCTAACCTCTCAGTCTATATTGGACACCACTCTATTATATTAAGAACAGATTATTGGTCAAGATACAATACTTCACTATTTCTCATCTCTTTAATGCGAACACTTAACTCTATCCTTCTAATATCCGTATTATTAGGAAGTCTGGGACTGGCAATCCTCCGTGATGAGCATTAAATGACTTTATATTTTCGACTACAGAGAGCTTTACCCACAAAAAGCTGCAATTATTCATGATCAGTCGCCTTAATCAGTATATAACTAATGATCACAGCTTGACAGGTTTCGGCTCTATTTTGCTACTAATTGCAAAAATATATGGTATAAACAGAGAAAAAGGCCCATTAAAAAGCTACCTTGACCCTCTTTATTACCTCAGCCGACATCTCGGGACAGAAAGAGGGCTAAAACCGACAATAACTAAAATAATCGATCTCGAGGGATTTAAAAAATAGACAAAAATAACTTGCATAGCCAGCGGTATTGTTTATTTAAAAGCGAAGTTTTGAGTAATTAAACGGTCCATTTTCGGCTTTTTTTGGCATCACTTTGCCGTCCACTTGCAAGCAAATAACGCCGACGGCTGTGACAAGGAAATTGAACATTCCTTTTTCTAAGCGATTTGAGTAAGATTTCTGTTTTTGCCATTAAATATTCACTCTTGCGTGGGCAGTTCCCTGTATATACATTTTGTCTGTTGTTTCTTTTCTCCGAAATTGCTGGAGCTGAATACACCAACTTTATTTACTTATATGTTTTTGCCGTTTAATGACTCTTAACTACACTTACTGTCGGCTATTAAAAGCTCAAAAACCTGGTGAAAGAATTAAAATAACAACTCCGCGCAAGGCGGACAGGATGTTGTCCTTTTAAAGGCGCTAACAATATGTTTTTATAATTCACTCTCAGTAAATATTCTTTGACTGAAATTGTTAGCATTCTCAACAGTTCGTTGCATATCACTTACTTGCTGATTGCGCAGTCGACGCGCCGATAATGAAAACGGTTCCTTTGAACTCGGAAACGTTTTGCATCTAGACGTTTTATAATGATCTCAATTAGATCTTATTTGTATCTTCGCCGCCTAGTGAGTGACAGTCATAGTGTTATTTCAAGTCACGTCGTGTTCTAAATACATGGAAAAGAATCTGGAAAAAGGGACAACTTTAAAAACGCATGCGCTATTTTTGCAATCTTGGTTCAAAACAAAGATAATGTAAACTGTCTGAACAGTGATTATTGAGCCATAGTATTGTCATCCGTATTCTTTGTGCCTTCATGTTTGGGAATAAAATGCTAATTAAATCAGTAATTTTCAGTTCAAATCTTTGATTTGTACATTTTTATTAAAAGTTGACCGGTTGTGATCGGTCTCTTTGGAAATGAATCTCAGGAACGAATTTCGGTTAAACAAAAATTGAAATAGCCTCTGAAACTAAACATTTTAAAACATTTGCGACAAATGGTGTGTGCCGAATTTTTTTTTTCAACAAAACGTTTTATACACGATTCGCACTCAGTCTGGAAAGAGGGTCGCGTATCTTGAATTCTGCCTAGTAAGTCATGTAAATTAACATAGTATTCTGGTGTCTTTATTTCAGATAACTCGTTTGAAGATTGACTCTAACCCTTTTGCTAAAGGGTTCCGAGATTCTGGTAGAGTAAGGTGAGAGAACAGTGGTAAAGTTATTTGAGGGGGACATTGGGGGTTACTCAGTACCGCTATACCGTAAGAAAAATTGGCAAATACCGAAATACCGTGTCGACAATCGACGAAATATCTGAATACCGCATTTATGATTGGTCATGCTTACTTAACGTTGTATCCATCTCGCGTGTTTTTTATCTCAAGCATGTATACACCAGAAATCAACCTCAGCCTTCGCGGGAAAACGGGAGCTCTCGAATTGATCGGTACAATGATCGAAAAGCCAGGTTATTGAATTTCATCATAGAGTAACCGTCAGAAATTGTGTATTCATTTACCGTTAAGTCTAAAGTCTCCCAAATATTCACCTACATTAGACAGGAGAGGCCAAATGAACAGTACCGCAATACCGTGAAGGATCTTCTTTTACCGAATACCGTTACCCAGAAAGATGAAAAACCGCATACCACAGGGCTGGATGATACCGCAATACCGCACATTAAAATCAAAATTACCAAAATACTGCTTGAAAGAAAGCTCAATAACGTAATACCGTAAACACCCATGTCCCCCTCATATTTAGAAGCAACCAAAAGGGAACGTATCTAGTTTAGACACGTCTGATGTATCTTGAATAATATATCGCACAGGAGAAACTCTAGAAATTCAGGTTTTTCATTTTTCTCGAAGGATTCCCTTGGTGAAAGAAAGAAATCAATTAAAAAGCTATGCCTTTCGTACTGCTTATTTCTGTTATTGGTATTATCTCAGTATATTTAGTCAGAATATTCCAATTTAGAAAAATATTTAATGTGCGATATCCAACTATCTATACCTATATGCCTAAACGCTTTTTTTTTCGATGTAGTACAAAGTATACTTAAGATGTTATTTTGATAGCTTCCCAAAATAGAAGTTGGCATGGTTTTAGTTTAAGAGATTTCAATGAAATATTTTATTATCAAAGCTTTAGATGGTGGCAGGGTCCCAAAAATAAGATTCGGCATCGATTTAGTTGAAGTGTTTTAAATTGATTAACAGAGATCCCATGGAAGAGATAATGCAAGCTTACTCGGCTGCTTCAGCTTACTACAGACCTCCTGCAAGAGCTCTTGTGTATTCAAATTTCGGAAGAGATGAACAGCTTAGTCAAGGTAAGTGAGGAGGATTATCTACCTACTACTGTCAATCTATTTTAAGCAGTCCTGTAGTTTCAGAGGCTTATGGCGGCTAGGGATGAACAGATCTGGTCTTTTCTAGACGTGAGGGGCGAAACGTCCTTAACAGCGAGGAGCAAGGAGAAACGGCTATATTCGCAGGCTAATAGAACGATGGAAAGGCATCACCGTAAACAATAATAATAAAAAACAACAAATGATAACTTCAGCTCAAAATTATAATATCCTACAAGAAGATTATTTTCAACTCAACTGAAAATTTACACAATTCGAGCAAAAACTCATCCTCATAATAATAATACTTTATTTATTCAGCGCCATTTCCAGCTATGTCCGATAGCGCCTTACTGTATACCCAGTCCTTTATTCTCTAACAAAATGAGTTGGGAAATTGCTTGGCATTAGCAAATAAGAGTATCGGGAATTAGTCATGATTTTGCTATTTACTTTAGCACTTGGATTCGAAGTTAACTGTGAGAGACAATATCTCGAGCCAAGTATAATTTAAAAGCTATTGTACAGTTCATGGGTTACTAATCTACTTCAACTTTGGGCATCTGATCGTCCACAGTAGACTTTCCCCTTGTTTTATGTTAAAAGTACTGAATTTCTAACCTCGTTATAATAAAAACGGATATTCCGCTAAAAGGCTTGACAGCATTCAATCCTTTTGTTTTGGTAAAAGGATGGTCTGTTTAAAGTTTCACAAGCCATAATGTTATTGTTGTAGATCAAAGCCCTTGTTCTCAACATGCAGCGGTAGCATCTCCATATCAGAGTGTTCCTCCTATCAGTCCAACCCTGTCACCACAAACCTCACCAACATGTACCTCAAATAATGCTTTCACTGGCTATAACGGACATGCGTGTTTATCGTCCATCCCACACGGAGCTATGGTAACCAGTCAGTATCAAATAAATCCTTACTGCGCAGCTACAGAAACATATGGGACTTTCAGCCATGTATTTCATTCAGGAGTATCGCCGTTTTCACCATGCACAGCCAGTGGTGTAAGTAGCCAATCGGAGAACATGATTCCAATTAGTCCGATTTCTAATCACCCGACCAATGGATTTCAGACAAATCACTTCACTTCTGCGCATGCCTTTACGGCGCATACCGGATAAAATTTGGACAATAATTCATCCTCGAGGTCTAGACACAATTCCTTTCAAAACGAGGTCAAATGCAAACTTTGAATGTGAAAATGAGTTCTTATTGAATTGTTTGATGTAAATAATTTTATATATGCATAACACAAATGCAGTGGAAGCTCTCTTAAGCGGACACACTCGGGACGTGAAAAAGGTGTCCGTACCGGAAGAGCTGGCCGCTTACGGGAATGTAACAATACAGAGTTTGTATGGAAGTTGAGTAAAAGAGAGTTTTGTGAAGACGGCTTTGAGTAGAGCTGTCTGCTCACGACAGTGTCCGTTAGGATAGCTTCCACTGGATCAGATCTGTACAATTCTAATAATCAGCATCCTGTTGTAGTTCATAGGAAAATCAGTATCTTGATGTGATTGTGGTTTTGTTAGCATATTAAACGAAATAAAAAATTTATATTCTTTTATCCTTTCGATTAATAGGTCTGATCGTGCAGTTGACCCTTTCAGGGCCATATTTTGTCTCCTGATCTCGAGGCCCAAATCCTAAAAACGCTCTCATGTTGCTTGGGGTTCCATCAGTTGTGTGATATTGGTCCATTCGTGAAAACGAACAACTCAATTTAAGGGGCGTCACTTTTTTTTTTTTGAAAACTGCTCGTTCCTCTGCAAATGAGAGACTGGAGAGAAGGTAAAACAAAGCACTTGGTGGAATATGGGGTGGGAAGGGCTATTATAACATTTCCTTTTGGAAAAGGGGGTAGAACCTCTGTCGACAAGAAATGCACTTGTGAGTTTGTACCTACAAATCTTTTTGGTCTCCTGGGTTTTGTCCTTAATTTTCGCGGATTACCCCTTCTTTACACAGCTTGGCACAGGAAAAGTATGGCGTTTAACCCAGGTCTTAGAGAACTTCATTGAGTTCGTCTTGTGCATGCTGTGGTTTACCGTTACCCTCAGCGAAAAAATTAGCTCCGTCTGTTTTAGGGTAGGGTAGTGTATGATACTGACTTTTAAACAAATGAAACATAATTTGAGCGAAGATTATATTCCAACCACAACACAAACATTGTTCAGTTATAAGGATGCCCCCACCCCTTTTTCCGAGGCGCCTGTTTCACTGACTGAAAAATTATCTTTTTTCATGTATTCAACATATTGGTCCTAGCCGTATGTAGGGTATATTTGTCACTCGAACCTATTTTATTGGCCGTAGTCCTCACAAGTAACTTCCATCTAGACTATAGTGACCAGAAGGTGGTTCGCATAGAGTCCACTCCTGTTGGGAGTCTGACTTGTATTTTTCTTCCGAGCCGCCGCCTGTGTCACTGACTGAAAAGATCGTCAGATCTTTCTCAAGAGAAAACAAGTTTATAGTTTTAGCAATATATCAGAACCTTAAGCAGTCCAGAATGGCGAGTCACGAGTACCACTGATTCACGCGCCACTCAGAACGAATGGTACTTTTCTACACTGATGTTTACGCTCCTCGATGACATCAACGACGAAAATTTTCCCAAAAAGATCCACGAATTGTTTGGTTTATTCATTGTGCTAGTTTCACTAGCTCTTTAAGAGTACAGCCTAAGTTGTGATTCTCAATGCATATCGTCTCGGCCTAGTGCCCAAAGAAACGCTCGATTTTCCTTTTAAAATTTACATCAATTTCGGTGCATGTTTTTAATGAGCTTCCTACCTAGCCTGAATTTCAGACGGTTACTTCGAGTCGTTGGGAGTAAAAACGACTCGTGGTTATCGTCTGAAATTTAGGCTACTTCTTACCGCTATGTACAAAAACTAGCAGGCATGTCACCTTGGTATAGATCTCTAACCTTGTGGAAGTTTTAAGTGACTGAATTGTGATTACTTTTCTTTTCTAAAAAGGTTTCTTTTTTCTGATACACTAGACATATTCGCTACCTACAACAGGTTTGTTTACTGCCTTCTTACATCTAATTGGAGGTGAAATACGGATGTTATACAGAGTTATTTTCCTGAGCCGGTAGTATTATGTCTTTCCTCATTTTGTCCGCTCGTTTCCTTGTCACGATGTACGTGCCATCCGGGAAGGTGAATCTCTGACCAATTGCGAATTGTTCTGTTTCCCAGTCCACTTTTTATCTGCTGAAAAATCCTTCTAACATCTTCTCTAAACTCGCTGTTTAATAGAATATGACAGAATGGGTTCGTCAACGAAAAAGTTATCATCATACAAAAGATAACGGTGCCCTCTTGAGACAAAAGTCCTGGGGATTCGCCATCTCCCATGGCCGTTGCAAGGCTGTAGTGGTAAAAAGGATACAAACAACCAAGAAAGAAAAGAACCTCGATGACAAGGATGCGAGCAGCTCTCAAGTTTCTACGATGACGGTTTTGAGAGCTTTGGGAAACATCAGACGGTTTTATAACCCCATCTCGTCGAAGCTTTAAGATGATCCTCATGTAAGTTATTGTGAATGCAGCCCCAGGAAGCCATTGTGTACCTAAGATCAATAGAAGAAGACTAGTTGTTACAAAGGTCCCTTTTGAGCCAGGTTGACATTGCGCGTGGCCATCATCGTTCGTAACAAGCGTGACTGCGATTGAATACCAAACACTGGCAATGAATCCGAGAAACCACGAGACTACTACCAAGCACCTAGCCACACGAATTGACATCTGCAAGAAAGAAATTCATTTATTACTTACAACGAATTAGTCTGTAAAAATCATCCATTCTATCACCTTTGGAAACTTAAACTATATACCACACTGTGCAAACCCATTGTAGTGCGACCCAATTTAACAACGGGATCCGTCGACTTCTCCCAAACATTTGTGAACGCTCTATGGCTTTTAGATGCTTAGAAAAAAGAAAGAAAGAAGGAAGGAAGGAAGCACATGCTTGAACCACATTGTTTCGAGCAATTTTTTCTACAGAAAATATGACGAGCAGTTCCGATAAGGTACAACGTGATTTTCAGTCAATGCCCCCTAATAATATTGATTTCATTAATATTTGATAAAATTTAAAACTTTATAACGCACTAGAATCATAATCAAATACGCGATTTGCGCAATACCCCTGATCAAGAATTACAATAAAGTGTTAAACTGGGCCTTTTTATAGTTTACTCACTTGTTTCTTCAAAGGATGCACAACAGCCCGGAATCTTTCGATGCTCATAAACAGCAACGTCAAAATCGAGACTGTAAGGCTGTTCTGCAGAATGAGAAATACACTTTTACAGCCTGTCAAACCCAATTCTACAGGCCATGAATCATATGCAGAATAAAACAGATAAACGGGTATAAATAGAAAAATCCGGACCAAATCAGCGATCACCAGGTTCAGGTTGAATAAATTAGTGACATTGGTGATTCTCCCTTTTCGTAAAATCACCGAAAATAAAAGAACATTTCCCACTGTTCCAAATGCAAACACAACGGAAAGCCATATTGATCTGATGATGTGATCAGCAGATCTTTCGCCTAAATTTGGCGAATGATTCCCACTACTGATGTTTGTTTCATTCCAAACCAAGTCCATTTTGTTTGAAAGAAGTCGAAATTACATCTTGATTTCTTCAGTGCTTGCGCCAAAAACAGATAGCTTTATAAAAAAATATTACTAATTTGGTAATTAAAAATGGTTTCTTGCACGCTCGGATTTATGTGGACCAATAGTTGAAGTCTTTTAAAGAATTCTTGATGCGTACAATATTAGATGATGATGATGTATATTACTATAATCACTGATATTAAGGACCACAATATTTATGAGTCATATGTCCTTCGTCTTCCATGGTCGGCCTTGTCTTGAAAGCTGATTTGTCAACCATAAACCTTTCTTCTCTTTCTTAGTCGTGAGGTAAATCATACACAGAACTTCAGTGTTGCACTGCTTAAGTCCTTGACTCTTCTATCTGCTTTTCCAAATTGTTTTTTGCCTCCCTTTAAAAATAGAAATTACTTATTTCAAACTGACAGGATGTTTCCTTTAATTTATTACCAGAAAAGACAAAGTCAATTATCATTGTTTACAAAAGAGGCTTGCCACTCCGCCAAAACTGCGATTTAGACATGATTATTGTTTGCAATAAGTTCTTTGTCAATTCATAACTGATCAGATCGAAAGCAACTCATACATTATCAGAAGTTCGAGTTTCTAGTGAAAGCGGTTAATATAAGCATTTAAAGTTTTTTGCGAATATAACTTACATATTTAGAGTCGCTTCAAGAGATTATGAACATAGATAAGCACGATAAGAAGATACTACATCTGCGTCTACATCGATATTCGAACTTCAACAAATACTAATTAATATATGAGAAAAAAGACGTGATAGGAATTAATGAAAATGGTGATGAAAGTAGCCTACACTATTGTTAAGCAGATAATCGAGAAACTGGCGCTCTTGACGATAAAAAAAAAACTGGACCAAAAACTACCAGATTTCTATTTTTAAAGCTTTTTTTGCACTATTTTTTAGTTTCCGTCGAGTCTACTTCGAGTTCGAGTGCTCATCTGGAAAATTCCCTCCAGTTCTCTTACCCTTTTCCTGAACCGTTTGTTATTATGCTAATTGGAATTAAATTTCTCCTTTTTTTTAATTACTTCTGTTAGTTCTAGTGTTTTATGCCATGCTAGCGGGAACTCAATCATGACTTTATTATTCTGTGTCCTGTAATTGTGGCCAATAGTTATTACTTGATCAGGAAAAAAAAAGTGTTCCCTTTCTCAGAAAGGGATAAGAAAGATTTTTCTCCCTCCTGCGAACTGCTAATTCCTGGGAAATTTTCACCTACAAGTAACACACATCCGAAATATTATGTTTTTACTCTCACCGTTTGAGTTTTCTCGTTAGTCTTCTTACAACACCTCGTATTTCCGAAATACTTGAGTTATTATTGTAAAACCTGTAATTGTTTATTGAGGGTGTTTGTGCAAATATTTCGTTGTCCGTTGTTTTCGTCCTTTTGTGTAATATCATTGCAGGTGTTTCGTTCTAATAGAAATTCACCTTACCCTAGCTTGCAGTTACAGCTTCAGAGAGTTATATACTTTGCCTTTACTTTCTAATTGAACATGGAAGATTCTTTTGTAATCCTTGATTCTTATTTTGCCTCATCTAAGAAAATATCTGTTTGGGTGAAGTGATAAAAAAAATACGGAAGGGGAAACGAACCCCGGAGGGAGGAAGTCCCTAAGTATGTGCTTGATTTATATTTTCATGACGCCGGATTTAAGGCCTTAATGTCGTGCTTCATAAACACAACATCAAAGTTGCAAAAAAACTAGTGAAAAATATGTCAGTAAAGTATCACACATTAAACTATGTCGAGTAGAAAAGGTGGCGCGATTTTCACTGTAAAGAAATACATAGGTCTGGTAAAATGTAAGTACAAGCTATCACATTTTAATAAATAACTGGCGGTGAGATGACAAGAGAAATACCTACGACAAGTGTTCGTTCTAATAATTGTGAGTGCCTCCGTAAGACTGAGTAAGCGAACAGTGTTTTTATTAACTAGACAATTATATCATTGAAAATAGAGACAGTGACTTATGTAAAAAAACCAAATTCGATTTTAACCTTTAGGGGAAAGCTCTTCGTATTTCTGAAATACTGGTACTAATTGAAAGACCTGCTAAGGTTCATTGAAGCAAATTTTTCTTTCCCCTGTTTTTGCTTTGTTTTGGGTAATTTAATTGAAGGTGTTTTAATTCAATGAAAATTCACCTTACCCTACGTCTCTTGATGTTAAGGCTTCAAAGCAATTTACACTTTGTCTTTACTTTCCAATTAGACATGGAAAAAGTTTTTCATACAATCACTTAATAAAAGCTTGACAGATATTAATGTCATATAGTGGCAGGAGAAACAACTCCCATAGACGTAAACGTATTCCTCCTCATCATCATCATCATATTTTTACAAAAGGCAACTAACAACTGTGAGGTGCATAACATCAACAACAACAATGTGCAAACTGAATGTTACGTTTGGACGCCTCACAATAACAAGTAAATGTATTTATCATGGGTTATGTAACCTTTTCTTTGGGGTGTTACATGGTATGCTGTTCTGTTGCTTCATTAGCGGTAGGCTATATATATTTGAGTTGTTCTCATTTATATTCATTCGCGTCTTACGACCGTCCCTACGCCCTCAAAATTAAATACCCAGTGATCAGGGGTTTCTCTTAGACGTAGTTTTTTGCATGCTGCTATATGAAAGGTTTAGCACGTTTTGCATGTTTACTGAATGATTGTTATACGAGCATACTTTAGATCATTTTGTTGGGTTTTTTTTCTTGCTGTAATTTTTTACATTTCCGAGTTTTCATTCTGTTTGTTGTATTATTTCCATCCATTCTGTTGATGAAGGCATAATAAAGAGGGTCGCACACGGCTCGTGTTGACACACCCCAATTGAGGTTGCTTGTTACATGATGAATGTTTTATATTCGTTTGAGCGGGGTAGCGAATTAGAATATAAGTACTATTAGAATTATATAGGCTGATTTTTTATAATGATTTTTTCGTTTCAAATCTCCAAAGTAGCCAATATATAAAGCAAAGAGTGCAAGCATTACTTTTTTTAGCTTCTCCTCCTTCTCTTCTTCTCGTTTTTGAATTTTCCGTCGGCATTTTTTACTTTTGAGTAGTTTGATTGTTGAGCTTATCCCGGTCCCAAGAAACCTTTTCTGATTTTGTTTCTGTTAAATGGCTTAAATTTTCGTTTGGCTTCATTTTCAATAATCCAGCTAGAAATATATTTATTTTACAAATACAGCCATTTTGCAAGTACTTAATCAGCTAAGTAAGACAATTTGTGTACAAGTCTGCAACTTGAAAAATTTGCAAGCAAAACTAGAGTAACACCGTTCCTTTACAGCTCCGCCATGAGTAATGTCATTGATGGCTCTTAGTGATGCCATTAAAACGGGAAGACGGGCCAGAATCGGGGTCTTCGGATGCTTTTTCGCCTGAGCAAAGGAAAACACTAGAAAAGAGTCGAAATGCGTTAGAAAGCGAGAGCAACGACGAAATTTTGAAAGCGCTCAATATGGTCGACGATCTTGGATCGAGAGTTGAATTTTTTTTGAACAAACTAAACACGCTGGATAACATCGAAGTGCGTCTACAGAATCTGAATCAGTCAGTGGCCAATATGGAAGAGTCCTTCGCAATTATTGAAAACGATGTAGAAGTCTTAAAGGAAAAGACAGAGAAGACCAATCAAAAGGTAAAGGACCTTGAGGAGAGCGTTGACTACCACGACCAAGATATCGGTGACCTACAGCGAGATGTGAAAGGCTTACGACATGGTGTGGACAATATCAAGATGCAACTTCTTTTCCAAGGGCATTATTGCAAATTCCTTCTTTACTCCGACCTCGAAGAGGTCCTATTTAAGGCGAGGAAGTTGTTAAAAGAAAAGACTTATAGTGTCTTGCTCAGGTAAATTGAGGCATGGGCCCAATTTGCCTTAACTTGCTCACTTCCAAAGTGAGGGGGTGGTCTACAACTAAGAGCTTTAGATGTTGTGGCTGACCTCGAAAGTTGTACTTGGCATCCGAAGGAGTTTTGTTGTTACTCACAAGAGAAAAAAAAGAAACACATTAATTCTCAGATCTTCAGTTTATCTCCAGATAATCTTTAACTCTTCAGTTCTTCAGATAACAAATTAGTCTGCCTTACACGATACGCATTAGCGAAGGATTACACGGATTGTAAACCTAAATCACACATGTGATAAACAAGAACATGGCGGCAAATAGGACGAGTCCTAAGCAAAATGGTAACAACCGTTGACCATAAATACTGATAACTCCTTACTACAGCACTGCTGTAGTAACAGATGTAGACAGCACATAAACTTTGCCGGCTGCACACATTTTTAGTTTCCGCCAATTTCGTGCTTTAAAATTATGCAATTTAGGTCACGTGACCTCCATCAGCTGAAAAAGCTTGTTCTTGAAACGGCAACACTTTTTCTTGTGTCCTCAATTATTTTACCGGTTGCATATATCACTTCTGTGCTTGGCCTTTTTTAGAAGGCGTTAAGATCTGCTAAAACTGCCTTGGGGGACTGGGTCTAGTTGAAAAAACCGTTTATTTTCTAAAACAGTAGAAAATTCAAAAAGCTCAATTTTTTAGATACATACTAAATCCTTGACCGCGCGGTCATAGGTAAGCGGTAGTAGATCCAGATGGATTAGTCCAGGCTTTCTTTGTAGGACAGTTCACCTTGTCTAATTTGTACAGTCCAGCGTGTAGCTCTTCTATGAACTCTTTCAGCTTTCCGCTTTAAAGTTGAGTGGCTGGGAGATCACACTTCAGTTGTATAGCTCATTTGGGACTTCACTTGTGCCAAGTACAACGATCTTCTAACCTTGACGCCGGTCGTCATGGGACAGGTGCGACGAAGAAGACCGAGTAGCTTATTTACTTTAGCAGTAACTATGAGAACTTGAGTTTCCCACGTTACTTTGCTTGTTATCATGACACAGAGATCTTTCTCCTCGTTCACCGGGTTGTAGGTCAACGTGGCCGGCCAAGGTGGTAGTCATAGCGCACTGGATTTTTCTTCCGCGTCACTGTTAAGACCTTGCACTTTGATGCGTTGAAATTAATATTATTGTGAAGACTCCAGGAATCCAGGTTTGTTGGTGCTTGCTGCAATTTATCTGCATCTAGATATGAAAAGATACTTCTATACAGCTTGGTGTCGTCTGCGTAAAGGGCTGTCAGAGTACCATCAGGCAAGGCACTTGGCAGGTCGTTGATAAAGATGATGAAGAGTATTGGGCCAAGCAGACGTCCTTGAGGCACTCCGGAGGTTAATAGCTACAGACTCTCCGAACAAAAACGATTTTATCAAAACCTATACAAAACGAATGATTCTGTAGATCGTACTTTAATAGAAAATTGGAGGCCCATATCTCTTGTCAATGCAGACCCTAAGATAATAACAAAAGTGATTGCCAACAGAATTAAAGATGTATTACCTTCTATAATCCACCATAATGAAACTGGGAGTGTAAAAGAGGGCTATATTGGTGAAATGGTCAGGTGGATTTTCGATATCATGAATTTAACAGATAAGGAAAATATGCCTGGTCTGCTGATATTCATTGATTTTGAAAAAGCGTTTAACTCCTTAGAATGGAACTTCCTATATAATAGGCCATTTGCACTAAGAGGTCATGTGACATAGTTTTCATGAAAATGAAAGCTATATGAGTTTGCCTTCGAAAAACGATTAGTGGGTCATATCTTAAACATAATAATAGTGATTTGGTTTTCAAACCCGCACCATTTTCTTAAAATGAGTAAGTTCCTCGCTGGTCACGTGACCAAAATGTGATTTTTAAAATTATGAATTACTTCTTTCTGAACACAGGCTTTGCACTTTCAACATCCTCCTTGAAGTTTAAAAACTTCAAGGAGGATGTTGAAAAAATGATGTGCTAACGTTTACGGCACATCTGAGCGTAACTATTAAACGGTTAACAAGATATAAGCAAAAAGTAGTTTTGGCCGCAATATTGGAGGGCAAGAGTATGCCCTCCAACATGGCGGCCAATACAAATCATACTGCTTTGTTGAAAAATCAAAGTGCCCTAAAATATCTCCCTTACATGTGTTTCCTCTCAAATTTCGGGTGTAAGCTAATTCTTATGCGCTCTGTCAATTTTTGGCATCAGCAAGATTCCAACTCATTGTTTAAAGGAAGCAATGGTCACGTGACCTCTTAGTGCAAGTGGCCTATTGTTTAGATGTCTTTAACTTCGGTCCAAATTTTAAGCGCTGGATTAAATCTTTTCAGTACACAAATATTAAAAGTTGTGTGGTAAATAATGGGTTGTGTTCAGACTATTTTGAACTCGCGCGTGGCGTCAGGCAGAGAGACCCTCTTTCCCCGAATCTTTTTGTTTTGGCATTGGAAACCTTAGCGATCGTCATTAGAGCTAATGAAGAAATAAAAGGAATAGCAATAAATCGAGAAGAGACCAAACTTCCTCAAAACGCTGATGACACTACCGCTTTACTCTCTGATTTACATTCAGCTCATAGACTCTTCCAATTGCTTGCTAAGTTCAAGGAGCTTTCTGGTTTAAAGTTAAAGCTCAAAGACTGAAGGATCGTGGATAGGATCACTGAAGAACACTGAAAGTAAACCTCTAGGAATCAAATGGCCCACAGAGCCAATAAAAGCCCTTGGTGTATTTTTCACCTATGACCAAAAGTTGTCACACTTTAAGAATTTCTCCGATAAAATCGACGATAAAAACTGAGGGGCTTTCTGTCTACGGAAAGGTTACTCTAATCAAATCAGTTCTTGTACCAAAGATCGTTTACACCTCCACTTTGTTACCTTCACCGGAGCACATTGTTAAGGTTAAGTCACTTATTACGTATATACGTCTTTATGGAAAGGTAAAGATCAAGTACCGAGAGCATCAACATTAATGATAAAATAACTACGAAGAAGGGGGCATAAAATTATAATGGTGGATCTCTCCGGCTTTCCTGGCTTAAACGAATATTCGGTGACAACTTGGACGAGTGGAAAAACTACCTATAATATATTTTGAAATATTCTGGAGGTCTAATGCTTTTTAAATGCAATCAGTATAATGTTACGGATCTTCAACTTACCTCTACCTTTTATTTAGAATTGCCCATATGTACTCTGAACTCCGAGAAGAAAATACTCTTAATGACGACTGGCATTACATAATTTGGAATAATCGAGACATAAGAATAGACAAAAAGCCCTTTTTTACAAGAAATATTACGACATTGGTATCTGGGCTATAGGAGACTTACATTTACAATACGGAATCTTACGAACAGATCGCACAAAATATTAAAAAGGTAAACTTCCTGGAATGGACTGGTATCAGTGAGGCATTCAATACCAGCCAACTTAAAAGTTCTTAATCGCTCGGATCCCTGTAGCTCTAATGCAATACTATACCTTCCTTTAAATCAATTTCGGCCTGTTCGACATAGCACAAAAGAAGGCTTGTTTCCCAAATTATACACAAAAATTGAAGTTGGATTACAGTCTATCTAATGACGATCATAAAAAGGCATTTCTCTGATTTCTCTTGCCCCATTCTGTCGCCTTTGAACCTTATGTCAACTGAGCCCTTCAATTTAAAGCACTCAATTCTATACTTTTTACCAAATCAAAGTTGTTGAAGATCGGGTGCAGGACAGATAA
>OZ037775.1:297500-397500 GCA_964035525.1 Porites cylindrica | reverse complement strand
TGTAGTGTTAACGCTTTATGTAATATTTTTGAGGAGGAGGCGAAGGCTATTTTTTTTTTTTTTTTTAATTTTTATTGTTTTTACAAACATAATGCTGACTTACTTACATAGTACTTACTTACTTACATAAAGCTTTAATACCCACTTACATATAACTTGCTAAGTTAAATACTACATACTTACATAATATAAACTTACAAGATAATGCTTACAAAACAGGAGCCAATGAGTTGGAGTCTGTTACAAAATAATGAAAAAGGAATTCTAATACAACTAATTACTAACTTACTATCTATTAACGAAGAGTAAATACGTAAAAAACGACAAAAAAATAGATAAATAAATAAATAAATAACAAACAAACAAACAAAACAAAAAAGCCAAAAAACAAGGGAAATTAGCCAGAATCAAGAAAATTATTTTTACAGCTTGACTTGCACCTTTGCTTTGCTAGTTTCAATTTGTATTTTATTTTTAAGGATAGACAAAAAAGCGTCGAAAAAATAATCTTCCTCATTTTTAGACGCGGTGTAAATATAGTATTTTGCAATTATCAAGCAGAGGTTTAAACCAAGACACTGAGGCACGGTGTCTGTAATGCCATAAAGTGTTTGTGCTTCAGAAAGCGAGATCTCAATGTTGTTTTTTTCGCGCCACCAAACTGAAAAATGTGTCCAAAACAGCTGAGCATTGGGGCAAGTCACAAATAGGTGTGTGATTGTTTGCTTTTCAGCGCATAAATGACAGCGGTCATGTTCCTTAATTCCGAATTTATATAATGTAGCGTTGGTGGGTAAGATGTGGTGTAAGATCTTGAACTGAAACATTGAGAGTTGTATGTCTTTCGTAGCACTGAAAGGCATCTTGTAAATTTGAGAAATTTGCTGTTCGTTTAAACTAGCTTTTCTCAGTCTTTTTTTGGCGGTGGCAGGAACAAATTTTCTTTCAACAAAAAAGTTGGTAGCAAGTTTAGAAGAAAGCTTCTCAACGGGAATTCTATCCATACTTATGGATTTATTCGAAGGCGGTTGTAATTTACCTTTCATTATTTTAATCCAGTTAGGAGGAATTGCTTTGCATAAACCGTAGTAGGTAAGAAAATTAGTTTTAAGACCAAAATAAGAGCAGAAGTCTTGGTGAGATAGAAAGGTATTGCCGTTGAAGAGATCTCCAATTTTTTCAACACCCGCTACATGCCATGCTTTATAGTATACTGAATAATTGTTGATCCTAATAAAGCGGTTGTTCCATAAGATTTCATTCAGTATTTCTTCTTTTGAGGAGGGAGTGAACGAATTTATGGATTGCCAGGCCAACAAGGTTTTCTTGTAAAAGATCAATGGAATGTGGATGTTAAGATGTTTAAGTTCAAAGTTACATTTAAGGAGAAAGAGACCACCAACTCGCTCTAGCAGGGAAACAGGAATGTGAGTCCAACTCGCGGTGGGATGACAGCTGTCAAGTCTTCTGATCCAAGTTGCTTTGAGAGCATTGTTAATTATGTCAAAATCAGGCAATGAGAGACCACCTTTTTCTTTAGGGCCAATCAGGGTAGTTTGTTTTATTTTTGGTTTTTTCTTTTGCCAGACGAATTGGGTAATAGCTTTATTAACTTTTTGAATAAATGTGGGGGTGACAGTGAGGACAGCAGTGTTATAAATAAGTTTGGAGAGGGCTGATGCTTTTAAAATGACAATTCGACCATGTAAAGTTAAGTTCCTAGGGTACCACAAGTTTAGCAAGGAAGCCATCGAGGACAGTTTCTGTTCAAAGTTCCTTTTGAAGGCTAAGGCTATTTACTGTAAGAACCTAAAGGTTAAAGGTCCCTAAATTCTCTTAAAAATAAAATGAAAACATTTCATGTAACGGATTTGTGAAGTAACTTGACAACATTCCGATCACAATTACAATTTACCGAACACAATTCTAGAACGAGTGAAAAAAAGAGGCATATATCAGTCAAAACGTGAAAAAAAGAGATATAATAATTACGCAGAAAACTATTTCTTTTTCAGTCATTTTGCTATAGAAGAAAGGAACTACGCTTAAATTTGCTCTACATATTTTAACAATGATGAAGATTTTTTTTTTTTATTCCTTTTACCACTAGGTCACTGGCATTAATTAGCAGCTTACGCTCATAAAGTCTTCTTGTGCAGTCACTCAACTCTTCAATTTACAAGAAGGAAAAATAAACTTGTACTCTCCTAAGTTTGCCGGGGGTTCTTCCAGCCGGCATTATAATCACCTTCGCCTGTAGTTTACACTTCACTTATTCGTTATTAGCTATTCTCTTTAAGTCTGACTAGACATAAACTCTTCTTTGGAGCTGTTGACTTCCTGCTTCCAGCACGACTTCGCTTTCCTTGACATCATGGGGCTTTTAATGTTTGCGATAGTTTGTCTTCGCCTTGTTAACATCTCATAACAAGCTGCATCTTCTTCATCTTCTTCTATATCTTCTACCTCTAAAAACGTACCGTTAAGGCGCTTAATCACTGCCGCGCCCAATGTACATTGGCCGACTGATTTAAACTTACCAGACAGATGTGCTGCTGCCATCAACTCTGCGTTAGTTTTGGAACTGGATGGTGTGCTAAACAGACTGTTGCTTCTCTTTTTGCGTGGCTGAGGGGATTTGGGAGGTACGGGAAGACAACTAAGTGGGCTCAAGAAGGAGGATGTTTCTGACCCATGACATAAACCACTGGAAACAGGAGAACATGAAACACTTCCTGCACTAAGGGTTCTCCCTAATGCGACCTTATGAAAACCTTTCACACCAGATTGCATCAATTCGTCGTTTGGTGATGAGCCCTGTTTTTTCTCTTCAGCGGCAACCTGGTTTCCTTTTAAACTTGTGTTTTTGGATCCCTTCTTCATCTCCAGATTTTCACTGGAGTGTGCTCGTTGAGGACCAGGTTCTTTCTCCGTAAGTGAAAGAAAAGACGCCTTTTTTTCGGCGACAAAGGAATCATCTCGAGATATGACACATTTTCTTGAAGAAATAGGACTACTTGTGACAATTGGAGGCAATTTGCGGGTTTCATGGACCGAGAAACCTGAACCGCGACGTGTTCGCTCTAGTAATCTTGGTGATACTGGTTCTGAGTTACTACGTCCTCTTTGTGGAAAAATCAACTTGATCCCTGCATCAAGAGTCTCTTTTGTTTTCCTTAAGTTGGCGAGCTCTTTCTGTAATTGCTTCTCTTCTCTCTTGTAGTGTGAAATCTTCTGTTCTAGGATTCGATCAGCAGCGTTGTTTAACCTTTGTGCACGTTGGCTGCTGTCTGTAAGGAATTGAATCTTTTTCATCCGAGGAGAATTCATTCCTGTGTTATTTGAAAGACAAAATAATTATACTTTAGTGAGTTCAGAAATATTCAACAAGAAAACACTCGTGGATTTTGCAAAGGAAGAAATTAAGTACAGAGAAAGACAGATGCAGATGAATACGGTCCGAAACCTGTGTAATTTTAATTCTGTGTTTTGTAACTCTAAACTCGGTGGTTGCTTCACTGTAACAAACTTGGGTTTTAATTTGTTTAATGTTTAGAAGGTTATCCATTACGCAGCTACATACAACTATCTAGCTCGAGTTAAACATACAAAAAATTTAGCAGAATGGTTGAGTCATTCGGAGCGTCAACTATCAAACGAGTGGCTATGGCTGCTACCAGCAAGGCAGCCAATTTAGTTATAGAAAATAGAAAGTAGAAACCGTGTTTCCTTTAGATAATACTTGTATTTTATTTAAGCTGTCTGATAAACACGAACAGTGCATCTCTTGCAAGGTAATCAATCACTTTAATAAGTCCTCTATTCCACAAACAATACGCACGACAACTAAATGTCAAAGGATCAAAGACATCAATCCATCTTCATCCATCATACGTATGTGATTGGGCGTTGACTTGTGACAACTTCCTTAAAATCAAACGTTTTGGGACTGGAAACCTGTAAATTCCAATTCAAAGTTCAATAATTCTGAGTAACAAACGACAGAACCTTTTGAGATGTCGAAAGTTGTAATTATCATTAAGTAATGTGAAAGCAACCTTCCATTAGTAACCTTCGCTAATGAGTAATAAAACACAATGGCTTACTTCTCTAATGGCGTTATAAAGTTTTCAGGAATATTCTTCTTCAAGGAAACTTTTTTATCGTTCTCTGAGAAAACAAAAATGCTCCTCAACAATCACTCAGTTGCTGAACTGTACAAGGTTAGTTATTAAAAACTATTCTGCTGTCATGTCCGGCTGAGACAATAGCTTCATTTTGGGCGAAGCTATTGAGTTGTTTTTCAAATTATTGTTATTTAAATGAACTCTTGATCGCTTGTGAACAAGATGTACAAATTATGTTCCTTTGCATCTCAGTTAGAGTTTTTTCTGTCACTTATCATTGCCTCAAGCTAACTCAAGCTAATATAACTATCAAATTAGGAAACATCACTTCAGGATAGTGCAAAAAGTTCTAATGAAAGGATTGAGTGGGTTTAAACCTCTGAGGTGGCCTCTCAAATGCACAATGCCATAGTATTCATGTATTCTCGAAAAAATAATTGAACAGATATTTTGATAATTGGAAAGGAGTTATTGCTATTGAATAGTTCAATAGATCAAAGCCATGCTAATTCTTTAAAAAGATTAATGCAAAGTGTTAATTTGTTTGTGAAAAAGAGGGTTCTAGCTCGTAAAGGAACTTGGAGCTTGTTTGTTATACGGATCTAATCCGCTGCTCTTCAATAAAATGTTTCTCAAAGCAATGATAAATGCCTCTTACGGGTGTTCTTTTTCGGTGTTAAAAGTGCAAAGTAAAATTAAACCATATATGTGACAATTTTCACCCCAAAATCCTTCAATCAATGATTATCAATATCTTTAGGGAAACAGATCAGCGCCATTCCCAGACCTAGGTGATTTCAATGCGATGATACTTAAACTGCCAGCAGTTTAAATTTGGAGAGGTGACACGCTGACGTAAAAAATGAGAGTCAAACAAGTGAAAAAAAAAACACAAAACACGAGTGGCTGGCGGGAAGACCTCAGTCATCGTTTCTCGGGAATCGCGGCCTAACCGCTCACCGCTCAACGAGATAATGACATAATAATCCGATGTTTTAAAAGAAAATTTAAAAAAAAGATCACCATTCTCGAAATCAGTTTTTACGCCGCTTCTAACTCCTCGCGAAACCTCTGGGTAGCCAAACTCGACCCCAGCGCTCACGCTTTGCTCATGCACAGAAGAGCTCTGGGGTCGAGATTGACCGATCGTAGTCAACACGGTATCTTAGTTGTCGGTTGTTTTTCTATTCGCTTGGATCTATAAAAGCAAATTATCTTCTTCTGAACTATCATCTCAGAACTAAAATGGGATGGTTTTCGTAATCACTCTACAGAATGATCATCATCATACGTCTTCTAATAATTTTGCCCATGCCCACTATACGTCATCAATATTATCAAAGGTTTACTTACAACATGCAAGGGCGACAAAAGCAATGTCTTTATTCTATTGAATAGGGACAAATTTCTTAAACTTCCTTGTAATAGTTGTTTTGGGAATGCATCAAGTGATAATCGCTGATATGTGGACGGTATGCATTTGAAAGTCAAATTTAAACAGGCAATAATGAACAAAAAAAGTTTAGGAATTTGCTAACAGAGAGCAACAAAAACAAAACCGTTAACGACTAAGAAAAATCAATTCAGTCGTGGGATATTTCACTGTATAACACTCGAAAGCTTTATACATACGTAAATCTTATTGAAGCTGACGCTGTATAATAAAATTGCAGTTCAATGGGAATTCGTCAGTAGCCTTCGGACAACTGCTAGTTTCAACAAGGTTGGGTAATTTTAATTATTTAAAAATAGTTTAAATGCAATAGAAGATTGAATAAACAGAAAGCCCATAACTACACAAAGTTACATAATCATCTTCCAAACTTGGTTAACGCTAGCTGGTTATGAAAAATTAGTAGTAGGATTTTAGCCAATCAGTAAAGGAGAAATTTTATGAATTAATGATAAAGAATTTAAAAATGCATAACTAAAACTAGTTATTGCTCTTGCCAAGTGCCAACGAGCAAAAATTGTACTTATACGTGCGCGCTGTTCAATTTGTTTAGAAATGTCATGAATTACCGCAATTTACGAGAATGCAGGCTGCAGGTTAATCTTGTCGGTCCGTCATTTACCGTCATTGAACGCACATTTTATTCGGAATCGTTCGTTGAGTGCCTCAACTACATGTAAGGACCGTGAACGGGGCTGAGTAGTTCAAAAACCGGTTAACGCTAACTTGGGGTTAGAATGTAACGTAGGAGTTTCTAGTACTTAATTTCAAACCGTTTGTTCCCTGAAAACAATGCATTCTAGGTTCTGCATTACGTCATAAAAGTTACCTTACACTACCTTCTGTTACATCGCTTCAAGATTCATTCTGCCTTAGAACTTTCGCGCACGGCTTTATTATGCTGCCGCCGCGGAGGGTGCTTGTTGGCAATGAACGTATTGGCTGCTTTCATTCAGCTAAAACAAAGGGTGGAAAACTTTTCTTACCGTAAGCAAGTCTGAAGAAACTAAAACACACTCATAGATATCAATTTCAGTTGTGACGGGTGTTAAGGCGGCTGAAACCTTGTAAACTGTTTTTCTAGAGAAACTATTCGTGAAACAGAGATCTTAATGATTAGTTTCTCGGCCATAAATTTCAAATGACTCGATCAGACAGGTTGTTGTTGCTGGTTCGATTTACTGGTCATAATTTTCGTCACACTCGTTACCCTGCTATTCAATGAAATCAAAGTCGAAATTTTTATCCGTGCCACATCCTGCACAGCCAAGCCTTATCAGTAAAGCGAAAACAAATGATCTTTTCTGACAAGCTTATTTTAAAAAGGGAATATTTAGGCTGTAAACCAAATTTACCAAACAAAGAAATAGTGTTCGACATTACCTATGGATGTAGTTTTCCACGCTTTGA
This sequence comes from Porites cylindrica, assembly GCA_964035525.1. Taxonomy (NCBI): domain Eukaryota; kingdom Metazoa; phylum Cnidaria; class Anthozoa; order Scleractinia; family Poritidae; genus Porites; species Porites cylindrica. Next base: position 390,510 of record OZ037775.1, on the reverse strand, counting down.
TTGCCTTTGATGATGACGATAACAGTACTTTAGAGCAAGCTCTGGACAGAACTGGATTAGCTTCGATTAAAATGCAATCTATCTTCTCTTTTTAATTGCATCTTATGTACAATAATAAAACTGTTTTAAAATCCTTTCAGTGTTTTCCAAACACTTTTCAGACCAACTTATTGATAACCTCGCGGGAACGAAAAACTCATCCATCAAAAAAAAATTCAATGCTTAAAGTTTTGACATACAGTCACTCCCCTTGCGGCAAATGGATTCGAAAACCTTTCATTAAAACCTTTTATATTGAAATAGAAATAAAAGAAGCAAAGTAATTGTTTTACTTAAGTACCTAGACAATCCACACATTTACTTAAATTAAGAGAATTTTTTTTAAACGCGGCAATATTAAAGCGATATGGTTTGGTTTAATGAAATAGAATGAACTGAGGATTAGTGTGTTAAGAACCATTTTAGCTTATCGGCAAGCAATTAGGCAAAAAGCAGCTTAATTTATTGTCACTGTTAGGTGATGAGAAAAGTTAGGCGCTATTGTAGCTTTGATCGGTTGCTATTAACTACTTGTTCTGTGCACAATTACTACTCAAACAAATGAACAACGGAGAAAGTTGTATTTTATTAATTCAGTTCCGTGTACCAGGCTGCCAGCAAGAACATCCAGGAGGCTACATCGTTTTGGATTAGAAACTGCAGCAGCTTTCTGTACCTCAGTATGCACGAGCCGGCATACCCAAAAAAACGTCAATGATAACTAAAGTAAAAACAAAATAGAATCACAAAGCAAAGAAACAGAGGGTGAAAAAGGATGGCTGATTCCCTTCGTAACTTCGTTGTTTAAAGCGTGGTGTTCCTATCCCCAATATTTTGCGTCACCCGAAAGCGGTGACTGACTCTGAACTGACTCAAGTTCCTAAGACGAAGAAAGGAAATTACCTCGCTATAGTGATAAAAACGGAAATTTGAATAAGTCACTCGCCTTGTAACCTCGGTATAGCCTCTTGAATATTTAAAGCTACGACCCTAATTAAGAGAGTGTCTCTGTAAGAGCGGTCCGGTTGATTTTGCTTGAGACACAGATTTAGCTCATTTCTAGTGTGCTGTGAGACATTCATGTACCTATACTAAAACCACAATCCGTTTGATCGGATCTCTTTATTTTTCATAGTTTTACGGAAATTAAATTTCACTTGAGCGAAGGCCTGTCGTGACACTTTCCAAGACGTTAATTTGGGGCAACTTTGGAAAACACTTTACAAAAAACTGTGGGACTCAGCAAAAAACAAATACCACAGCCATGTATATCAACTCCATCTTATCCATCGAGGCGACTTTCATTAACATCACGTTTCAATCAAGTAAACAGAAATACTTGAATGACACCTTATCAGTTCGCTTAAGTCACACACGCGAAAACCGATCAAATTCAAGGTAAATTTTTGAAAAAGTGAGGCGTTCTTAACTGATCCAACTAATATAGCTAGGAAGTAGCCCGGGGATCTAGACAAAACAGCTTTGGACTCAATTCGTGGCGGTATAAGGCGCTCAAGATCTGGAACAACTTGCCTGATTAAAGGGTGTTGTCCGAGTTAAAACGTTCAGAAAACTGTTAGAAAATGAGTCATTATCTTAGTATCGACAAATCGGCTATTTAATCAATTTTTATAAATAATTTGCCTGTGTGACAACTTAATTTTAATTGTAATAGCTTTTATTTTGTTTTAATAATTTCTCAACGGTGGTATACCTGTGAATTGGCAAGTAAAGTTTTTTTTTTAACTAATCTTTATAGCTAAGAGTATACGCCACCTTAAATAAAGTATTGTATTGTATTGTTATTATGCTAGTTATGACATAAGGGACAATAATATGGGACGCAGAAATATTGGAATATCCAGGGGTCTGGTGTTTTTTATCGTCTGATGATCTACAATGGTGATCAGGTCTAATGTTCATTCTGATGTGATAAGATAATTACTTTTGAAGAATCATGTATCCCAAAATAACCAAGCATACGAAGTTGGCCTGGGCCGAAGTTGTAACACTTTTGAAGAGAGCTCGAGAACAAAGCGTAAATGACTCAGAGAATTTTCTTTAAAGACGATGTTTTAGAAAACATGGTTTCAATGAGGTTAAAAATTCAACCCTGGTCCCTCAATGCTTTGCTGATGCAAGATTAATTAACCTTTTATACATAGTTTGAATGTTTGTTTAATAGCTAGACAGGTTAGCATGTTAACCATAACCAAAACTGACATATTTATGTGATAGTGACATATAACATACGCGGCGAAACAAAAGGAAGTAGTCGAATAGCTAGTCTGCTACACAGCCGTTTTTAGTGTCGTCACGCAACGCTCCTCCCTGTGGGGAGGAGCGTTGCGTGACGACACTAAAAACGGCTGTGTAGCAGACTATCGAATAGCTTGACGGTCTTATTTTGTTATGAAGAGCTTGGAAGTTGGATTGGCTTGAAACCACTTTAAGCTGAACTTTACAGCTAGCTAAATATGTTGAACCCTTATTGTTTTATTTTCTGTGAAACCCTTTTGTGCTTACTTTAAATTATTGTTCGGCCATTTTATAACTCGCTTCACTGGTTTCATAACCTTTCAACTAAAAGACAATAATTTGTAATTAAATAAAGCTACTGTCAGTGTTTTCTCCCAGCACATTTAATGCGCGCTTTATTTCAGATGTTGTCGTAATTGTGTTTTATGTTTTTTCCTATAAAGTAATACAAGACCCATGAGTTGCGAGGTTCTCTTAACAACCATAACATGAAACGATTAAACCATTGTTACTCTTCCGGTTTTTCGATCGTACGCGGCTTTTGGATGGTACGTCTTGGCGCTGCTTTAAAATAACAGTTTTACGGCCAAACGGCTTGAAATTTGAGGTTAAATAAGTCAAATAAAACGTTTACATCGAGAGTTTAATCCGGTTTCTTGGAAACAGATAAACTTGGGCTCAACCATCCGAAGTGGTTGCCCCGGGGATAATAACTGTGGGTATCATATGTTAATATGTAATGTTCGGCAGGATTGCGCGCCGTTAGTCTTTCACTAGCTTCAGTAGAGAGAAAACGCTTCATGGGTGAAGGTTGACCAAGGCTAAAGTAACATGTGGCACTACGTACATTTTAATATTATTTTACTTTCTTTGTGGGCTGTTTCACAAGCTGAAGGTTAGTCTTTGATGATATTCTTCATAGCAGATGAACGCTAACGTAATAGACCGCAAAGTCAAAACGAACATGTTATAGCCAACTCTGCGCTATAGAAGTCCACTTATACTTTATTATCACTTTGAACCTTCATTACGCAGAGAAAGCAACTAACACGCTTCTAATTTCATTAGTTTTACTGGATATTTTAATACATTTTGGTGTGAGAACTTTTTCCCCTGACGCAGATCCCGCAAGTTACTACCCTCTATATCGTTTGCAGAGCCGCGTTAATGAACGAGTTGTATAACTTAGTCTACTATCAAAAACCCGTATCAACCTTTTGGCCACAATGACTTTTACGCCGCGATTGACAGAAATTACCATTAAGAATAACAAACACATAGATTGTGTTCAGCCTAGCTTGTTTCTGATAATACCACATAAATGCGCAAGTGTGGAGAAAACACAAGAAAATTTGGCGCAGCTTTGTCACACATTATCAAATTTTTAAAAACTGATAGCGCTGTTGTTATCAAAGTATAAGAAAACATTCGGAGTTTGCCGTATGTTTTAGTAGAAATGTGCTGGTTGTACAGTAAAACAAACACACTAACCGATGAATATATTTATCAATGAACACCTCGTTCATTGTAATAATCTTTACTGACATGAAAGAAGCTGAATGGATGACATTACTTTTAACATCCTTAAAAGCATTAATTATAGTAAAGGAAATAGATATAGACATATATCACGGCAACCGGCGTTTTCCGCATTAAGATGGATGTTTTGGTGAATGAGTTCTTTATCTAAAAAGGCTTGTAATGCCTCATTGTGCTCCCTGTTGGCACAATTACAGAAAATAGGGGAAAATTGCACAGTTGAGCTTTTCACGAGCCACGATTCAACTAATTCGTACAATTGTTTGATTCACAGCAGTCATAAAAAAGAAAACAGTACGACTGAGTTAAGTTGATGGCTCATCCAACTGATCTCACATTGTTAGAAATGTTCCAGAAGCGCTTAAAAAACACACGAAAAGTACAACAACACACGCAAATGATAAACATGCTATTAAACAAAAAGACTAACAAATAAATAATTGAATAAGTAAACTACTTATTTCACGTGATAGACGCCAACAAGAAACATCGAAAAGGTTGTCAGTAAGTTACGTATCCAGCAATTATGATACTGAAATGCATGCAGGTGGTGGCCAAAAGGACGCAGACTCGCTGCGTTTTCGGTACATTTGGCCTCTTGCCGCAGACTTTCTTAAAAAACACTATTGTATGTTCAGCAGTCAGAAGGGAAAACTTAGTGATGACATGACGACCCGCCTACAAAAACGAATTTTGTCGCTCAAAAAGCTCTCGACTTTGTCAGCAAGTCTAGGTATCTCATGGTTGCGCCATTCGTCAGTCTACCAGCATTTTAGTGGGACTGAAGTTTATTTTATCATACCAATAGATAGGTAACTGAATAAATTCATAAAAAGGAAAAAAATATTGAATAAATGGGTGCATGTTTTAATCAAAGCTACCTCCCTGAAATTGACCTTTGGTTGTTCCCGAATAATTTCTTTCAAAGGATCGCATATAAAAGTTAATTTTTAAATATATATTTTTTTCTACACAGAGAAAATTGAGAAGAAAGCAGCGGATGACGATGAGAAAAGACTGTTACGTAATCTGCTCAGCAAATCTGATGCGGAGATACGACCTGTGGAAAAAAAGACCGATACTGTGCGTGTTAAGTTTGGTATCTCCCTACATCAGATCATTGAAGTGGTTAGTTTCAAAACATTTCGTCAAATAACTATCTTTATCTTTAATTAACTAATAGCTCATTAAGACCAATCCATTGTTTTTAACGTCTATTGTTAACATTTCGTTTCCTATTGAATGTAGTGGCAACTTTTCAGGTAAAAAGTGTGTTTAAAATGAATACTAGAAAAACAAACAAACAACGAGAACTAGCAAATGATGAATTCATGTTGTTGTCTACAGAGACGTTTCTAGTCCACTTATTTGTTTTAAAGCTTGGTAACCGTGGTCTGGCTATTCTAAAAAATACCTTAACTTAGTGTATTTCCTTTTCTTATTATAGGCCTTAATTACGTAATCCTAGAGTGGCTCTTTCGAACAATTCGAGTGTTCTTTTGTGAAAGGCTACCCAAAAGATAAAATCCCGTGTGATGGAATGGTCATTTTTTTTTTGCTGTTCACATAATAGTCGAGAAATAGTGATTAGTGATCTGGGAATGACTTTGATCAAAAGTGAAATCTGTAAGTATTTAAGAGTTTGTTTGAATTTTAATGGCGGAATCAAACAATTGAAATCTATTTAAAGACTGTTTAATTTTGTGTACGAGAGACTATTCCAACAATGCGATCGAGTAAAGTGCATGATTGCGGAAAATAAATTCAGTTCTCAGTTTCAGAAAGAGAAAAGAGAGCGTAATTGCGAAGCAAAGACGAACAATACCAACAGATGGGATTTTTTTTATTCGTGATTATTATGCTAAAAATTTGTTAAATAAAGGCCTCTTGCTCAAATTATCGAGATCATAAATCTTAATCCTCCCAAATATTCCGGAAACTTCAAACTTTTTCATGCTAAGTTTAGGAGTTCTTTTTATCACCCTGAATCAATAATTTCCTGTCTTAATACAGGATCTGCATCATGTTTCTGCTTATCAGGCTGTACAGTATGCGGGTCATGTCTTAGTAATTAATTAATCCACAGTTGCCATCCATAATATGATGGTGGACTCATAGTGGGCGCGGCTCAGGTATCTTGAACAGCATCTCTAACATAACATCTGAAGTAGACTGTTTGACTTTTCAGGACTTTAAGAATCAAATTGTGAAGAGTAGCGTTTGGATTCGACAGGTACTAGGGGTAGTAGTAATTCATTCTTGATTAGTGTTTTTTAATGATGTTCTCATTTTGGATGCATTTTTCTCAAGCATTTTGAGAACCAACTATCTCCTTAGTCAGAGTTAAGGACTGTCATACTGCCTGCTACCTTTTGCATAATTTGTTTTCATGCATCTTTTTTATTGCTGAAAGCTTCTTCCGATATTTTTCATTTACTGCCCCTACGATAAAAATTGAGTAATATAAAAAGTGTTTTAAAATCTTAAATAAAAATATTCACATTGGAGATTAATCCATAGAAATAAACTATTTACTTCACAGTCATGGCACAATCCGTTTTTAAAGTGGAACAGTTCCGAATTTGGTGGAATAACAGCAGTCAACGTTCATGAGAGCAAAATGTGGAAACCTGATATTTTTTTGTATAATAAGTAAGTGAAATTTCTTTGGCTTTTTGGTTAACTCTTTCCAGGAATTGAAATATAACTAAGGTTACAGTGTAGGGTTTGTGTTTTTCATTTTTCCAGTCAGTTTCGTCCAGTACTATTTAACAACTGAATAAAATCCTTTCTGATTAAAGTTATTTCAAGTGAACAGCATATATCGATACAACAATTACCTAACGGCGGAGCTTATGGAATATTTAGGGTCTGGGAAGATCAAATTCTGTCCATGATTGATGCCAATTTGTACTCCTAGGATAGACACTTCACTTATTTCCACCGAGACCAAGTATCTTTAATACACCTGTATTTCATTTTATTACGTGTTGTCAGAGCTGCGTGCATCAGTGTTATATGGGTAGTTTAAGAAGTAAGAAGAGCTCTTTACAGTGGGCAAACTGTCAAATTCCTTAGAAGATGTGCCTTCAAGGCACAGCCGTCATGAATATAAGGTTCAGAACAAGCTCTGTTTCAAATACCTCCTTTGAGACATTGACTATTTTACAATAAGGAACATCAATTAGCCTGTGTACAGACTCCCCCCTCCTCTTAGAAAAAATAGGGGAGAGGGACGTCTGTGAAGTTGTTGACGTATTATAAATAGGACGAGAGAGCGAAGTAACGAGTGCGTTAATATCGTACAAAGTATATTCCATGTGGTATTGCGCTTATCATTTTGCTGGTCTTTTGTTTCATATGCTTAGTGGATTTTTCTTGTTAAATGCTTGCGATGCAACTCGCAAAGCGAAGGCGCTGCAAGCTGCAAGTGCCTTCAAAAGGCGGAAATTTTGGCGCGAAACTCACACACTGCTATGGCTTTTGATTAGACGTATCATTTTTCTTACACGTGAAAAAAACATAGTTTGCTCCTCTGATGGCTAGAACTCATTTGCGTACGAAAATTTGCGACATAGCTTTTCAGTGAGTATTTCACGGTATGAATATAACAAGTTTAGTTTCTCGCGGAATTTTGTGCTTAGGATTCTTAGTTTTGCCTGCACTACAGATTTGTCTTAAACACAGGCTGTGTTAAAATGATGATTTATTTGGTCTTAGTGTGGATGATTCTGATGATGGAGCCTTGGATCGTTTCAAGACAAAAATTGTTGTACAGTCGACTGGAATGATCATGTGGATGGCTCCCAAGATTGTCTCAAGCTCTTGCAAATTTGACGTCACATATTTCCCTTTTGACAGGCAGGTAAATAAACAAGGAATTCACTTCTGCTGGTGGTAATAGTCAAGACCGAGCTATAGAAAATTTAGCACATTTTATTTCAAAATAACCTCTACACTGAGATCATCGCAAATATTTATTACACAAATAACGGGTCATATTTCTCTTGGATCAGTTTGGCAACTATTGATCAAAACCAAAAGAAAATATCTGTTATTATACATCTGAAAGTGCTGCCACAGTTTTGTGGCACGAAACAACATAGTAATAAAATACCAATTCAAATTTTTCGTTGATCTGTCGGCATTGTCTTTTATGCTATTTTACTATTTGCTGGGTAGGTGTGCAAGATGAAATTTGGCTCATGGACGTACGATGGCTTAAGACTTGATCTTGTCCCAGAGGGGCACCCAAAAGAGTGTACTGGAGATATTAAGAAATTCATTCGGCATGGAGAGTGGGACCTCAATAGTATGCCTTGCAAACGAAACCAGCAGTTTTATGCATGCTGCCCTGAACCGTATCCTGATATAACGTACACAATGGATTTACGGCGCCGTCATATGTTTTACTTTGTCAATTTGATTGCTCCATGCTTCCTAATATCAGGTATGTTGTCCTTTCATTTACTGCTCCGCGTGTTTTATTCTTAAGCCTGAGTGAGTTCTCGTCCCCATGTCCCCCTTTCTCCCTGCTTTACGTCCTGGAAGCCTGGTGAGAATGATCCTTAAAGACCTCGCAAGTCGTGCTTCGTGCAACGCCTGTTACGCGGCAGGTAGGTTTTGTTAAAGATGAAGAGGCATTGAGTCCCTGTTAAAGAAGTTACCGGTGCCGGTCATTCTCCCTTGGAACAGCTTTTTAGGATTGCAACATGTGAGAGAAAAAATAAGTCTTTTGGAATAGTTACAATCCATGTTGATCATGATTTCTTTTTGAATTCCTCTAGGTTAGCTGGGAAAGTTTCAAACAGGGCCACCAGTTCATCAGTGTTTAATGTCAAGTGTTACCCTCATTAAATAAAGTTGCTACCTACCTACCTATCACAGCTTTCTGAATCAGCCATTGCTTATCAGATCAAAGCGGAACATTCATAGTGATCGATTAATCCAGTGTCCCACAAAATTAACTTTTACTATTCATTTTAATTTGTTCATTTGCAACTACAGCCTTCTTTAAATGTTTACGTCCTCAGTGAAAACCATACGTTTCATTATAGCTGCAGCTTCTTTGAGCAATGGTTCGCACTATTATATCACTATACTGTTTAGACTGTTTTTTCTTCAGTAGTCTCTGTTCCATTATTATTTTGAACTTTATGCTAGACAGTTTTCAAAAACAAATGGTCACTTTTGAAATAACTGTTTCTCAGCAAGCGAAACTCCACTATAGAATACCATGCTTCAGTATGTTTACCTCCGTGGTTGTGGTTTGGTTTTGACTTGTTTTTCTCTGTCTCCACAGCCTTAACGCTTTTGTCGTTTTATTTACCTCCTGAATCCGGTGAGCGTCTGACGCTTGTCATAACAAATTTGCTGGCTTTAACTGTGTTCATGTTACTTGTTGTGGAAATCATTCCGGCTACTTCAGAGACCGTTCCTCTCATTTCTGTCTACTTCTACGGAAGTGTGTTTGAGGTAAGTAAAAAATCTTTCATTTTCAGAAATTATTCTTTCTCCGTGAGACAGCCTTGCGTGGCAGAGAAATGCAGCGTATTTGAAAGTTTATCTTTAGGTTCATTTGTATTTGTTCCGGAATGCAGAAGAAAATGGTTAATGCTTAAATGTTTAATTGCACATGTGACATAAAACCTTTGTATTCTTGTTAGGTGGCCCTGGCGCTAGTTGCAACTTGCCTAGTTTTGAGATGCTATTTCAACAATCCTTCCCATACGCCTGTTCCAAACTGGGTTCGTCACGTTGTCCTTGGCTGGATGGCTCGTCTTACTAGGGTACCGGTGAAGAAAATTCTTCATGGTATCGATGCAAAAGAACCCTCTCAGCCAAAAGTGCCCCAAACAGATGAAAATGACAACATAGATCCGGAAACTGCCGTCCACAAGAAAATTCCCAACATTTCACGACTGCAGTCATCTTCGCACAGTCATTTCAAGAATTCGGAATCAAGTTTATCAGGAGATCTTCATCCACATTTGAATCTTCTACGAGTCAAAGCAGCCGCTAACAATCGTCACAGCATGCCCCCAATTTTCGATAATCTGGGCGGTGCCTTTCGAGATGGTATCCCTAATCACTTTCGCATGCCAAGCCGATTGCAGAGCCGTACCGCTAGTCGCGCAAACTCCAGAAACAACTTATTGGATAATGAATCCCAACCTCTATTCACCAACGTACACGGCAAATCAGCAGACGACGTTACAGATGCTGATCCTACAAAAAGGACTTTGCTGGAAACCCAGAGTTCTCTTTCTAAGGATGTGGGAGAGATTGTCCGATACATTCGTGAGCAAGAGAGAGGAGATCTAATGAAAGAGGAATGGCAGCTTGTTGCTGCTATTATAGACAAATTTTTTCTTTGGCTGTTTTTCTTCATACTATGCCTCTCCACTGTGGTTATTTTCATGCAGGCACCGAGTTATGCATGGGAATGAAAAAGACCGACAATTTATTTACTGATAACATATACAGAAACGTATCGTTATGAACATGCTCATAGGTATACATAATGTACCTGTTGAACTTTGTAATTGAAAAGAAACGAGGAAGAATATTTATTAGATAATTACCTACGGTGATATTAGTGTAGATGTAAAAAGAAATGGGTTAGGGTTAGGGTTCAGTGCCCATTCAACATAGTAGCTGCTGTCACATACAGTAACAGGATTCTTGTTTCTTTCCCAAATTTTTCTCCAATGTACTGTGAACAATATATAGTTGTTTGCGAAGATCCTTTTGCCTCCACACGGTTTTTGTTTCTGGGCAACTGGCGCAAACCCTAACGATATGATGAAATTAAAGCTACCCGAGATTTTCCCTCCCTAAGCGATCCACACGCGATGCAAATTCCGATTAATTTATATACCTCCCTTTGCGAGGAAATAGCATTTATATTTTTTTCAATAGACCTCCAGATTTATTTGAAGGATATAGTTTTTTTTATGCGATTGCCCTAGGTCGATTACGCCAGCTCAGGTCTAATTGTATTTAAGCTTGGTGATGTTGGCAGAATTTGTAGAGTTTATTGACAAAGAAATATTGTACAGGAACGTATATTTGCGACATAACAGTTCTTCTAACTAAGCAACTAGTGCCCCCTGTGAAATTCATTTGTTAATCAGACGACGATCGAATAGTATCGAATAGTAGTCTGTTTGTTGATAGTGGTTTAAATTATGCAGATTATAGATCGTAAAAAGTTAACTAAAAAGTATTTAGCTTATTATAAAATCACTCACCATAATATTTACCATACTCCTTCGAAAAAGCCTATAATTTTTCATGTAAGGCTGGCCATACTGGCCATGAGATTGAATGGGAGGGGCTTAAAATTTGAACAGGAGACTATATTTACCTAAGATCGTCGAGACCCAGCGCTTACGGTAACGGTTGCCATCTTGATTTTTATGTAAGTGTAAGACTGGGGAAAATGCCGGAGATCAATCTTCCCAGGAGAGGGTGGGAGGGGTTCCCTGATCAGAGCTGACTGACCGTTTCAGTAAGCGCCAATTAGGAATTCTTTGTAAGCTACTCTAGAAAGTTCGCTAGCTGTCAAGGTGGACACAAATCTTTTGCGTGGGCTTTGGTTTGGAACTATAACTAGAGTGGGGTTCACTTTCAAGAAGCCGATATCTTCTGGTCATATCAACATCAAAATAATTGAGTGTTTCAGCCGTGCTCGCCACGGTTCGTCGATTTCTTTAAGAATTCTACCCTTGCAAGTAATTTTCACTTCACCATCGTTCTTGTTTTACGAATTTAGAGTTGTTGTTGAATATCTCTTGGATCATCCTCGAAAACGATAACTGTGATCTAAAAATAGTTAAACAATTTCTCAGTGTCTTTTTAATTCCATAATATAGAACATTCGTGATGTAACTTAATGTACTGTGTTATTTACTTAATTTTAATGTTTGATCAGTTACCGATGATTGTTTGTTGCTGCTATGAACACCAGTAGTTCGGCATAAGTACATATTTTTATTATATTTTATTCTTTTCATCTATTTTCGCTTTTGAAATGTTGTCACGTGACAGCCTGAACTTCTCTGCTGAAAGAAAACTCTGTTAAAACTTGAAAACTGTGTGATGTTGTTGTTATTTAACGCTGAGGTAAAAATAGGTACCCCAATCGTTAAAAACCAGGCTATTCATAAGTTAAACATGCGTTAAGTGCAATTTATGTCTCTTCCTTCTAATAATGAATATAAAACGACTGACTGACTTTTGTCAGTTACATTTTAATCATTGTTGGCAAGGTGTCTAAAGCACAAGTCGTTAGTTTTAACTCCTTGAGATATAGAGGATTGCCAAAGTTGATAAGAATATCATGATTGAAAAGGCAATTCGAAAAGCCTGATCAAAGATGGATGCAACCAGACTCCACTCGTACTTCTTTTCTTGCAATTCTTCGTTTTCGGTAGCTACATTAGCCAACATCTGGACATATTCCAATAACTTTGTCTGCATTTTTAAGAGCTCATCCATACGCTTGTCACTGCTGTTTACTGTCGGCGGCTCAGTGACTACGCATGTCACACTGTTATGCTGCTCGTCACGGTTTTCATTGCTGCGAAGGTTTGCAGTTGTTGATGGTCGGCGCCAGTCTTCAGCATGAGTAACGGTCAGCCTTGATCTTAAGCCCTCATCCACTTGGCGGGTAACTGTCTGGCTTGATCTGTGGTTGCCATTTACGAGGTTTAAATAAGACAGCTGTCTCACGATGGATTGGTTAATTTCATTACTCCGAGGAAACACCGCTTCAATGGAGGATGCCACCATATTCTTCGGAACTTTCTGTTCGTACACTTTGTTGTTAGGGGTTGACTCTGTTGCTTCGGTAATAACACTGTACATATCTGTTATGTTTATCCCTTTGGGTTTACGTTTTTTTGGAAGTTTAAAGCGTAATAATGGAGCCATCCATTTGAACACAACATGTCGGACCCAGATGGGCATGTCTGATAAACTGGGGTCTTGAAAATGACATTTGAGAATAATGCACGTAGCCAACAGAGCCAAGGCAACCTAGGAATGAGCAATTATATCAGATGCATGCAATAACTAGTTCTTCTGTATGACTGTATGGGTTTGGGATCAACAAGATACAGAAATGGAAAGTAAAAGAAACGGGATTATAGATTTTGCTCCCGGGATGTCGGACAACATAATAAATGGTCTGTCAGGCCAGCAGCCCAGTGGCTCTCTATTATCCTACGGGCAGTGCCTCAGTTTGCCCGGATCTTTCAAATTCCTCAATTTTTTTCTTGCGATAATCAAAAGCTCCTTTTTGATACAAAACCTAACCTGACGAAAGGGTTTTAAACACCCCAATTACTGTACGATAAAAGTAGTACAGTGAATATGGTTGACTTAACTGCTGAACACATGCAGTAGCCGAACACATATCAGATCAGTGTTGATAGCACTTGTTGCAACCAAAAATAATTTTTTTTCACAGTTAAAGTAGATATAGATGACTAAAATAACTACTGGCAAGTGATTCGAAGAAGATGGTATAACATACTTGTTCCCCTCAAGTGAAAATGTCCTGTATAAGCACAAGCAATCCAGGGAACAGATCGTGTAACAAGGTTTAAAGATAATGATGGTAGCCAGTCAAAACTTTGTTTGGTTAACATACCTCAAATATTGTTCCACTGAAGTAAATGGAGATGACGGGTATAACTTCTGAAGTTGATGGCATAATATCGGCAACAAGCAGCATGAACACAGTCATGGCGAGTAGATTGGTAATCACCAGCGTGATGCGCTCACCGGACTCAGGGGGGAGGCAAAAGGCTGTCACAGTCAACACTGAGTTCAAGATAATAACAAGTGATGATTAGTGGACTCAGCCCAGTCGCCATTTCTGGAACTAGATTCATTCATTTACGTCGAGAAAATGGAGCAAAATAATGAACGATGTAGGAGCTTTTTATTTTCGTAAAAATAAATTAGGCGTGTAAAATCATTTTCTTTATTACGTTTCATTAAACAAACCCTAGAAAGTTGGTCACTTGACAAACCCTAAAGAACTGGATCGTTTTGTTTACACAAAATACTGTCGATCAACGGACAAGCTACGACCTCAAAGAGTCCGCAAGAATCCCACGCTTCCACGTGTTCATGTCCATTGTTAATATAAACTCTATGAATGAATGTGACTTAACATGAAAAATTTTAAAACAGCCCTTAAAGAGGCTTTGGAGGCGACTGAGTGCCTTCTGAATGCCCTGCTTCCATTGAGTAAAATTATTTACGAATAGATAATTGGTCGGTCAATTACCATCAAAATGACTGCTTTTGGTGAACTAAGGTTATAGTCACTCTCACTGTTACATACATGTATCTATAACACGGAGGATAGCTATGAAAACTTGTTTGGCTCGACTCAGTGATCACTTACTGACCACCGCCCTCTAGCAGTCAGTAAATGCTGTCAATGTTATCAACTTCAAGGATGGATTTCTCTGGTGGATGACTTCATTTTGGTTTTAAAAAACTGACTGGCCTGGTTATACTGAATGGAAAGAAAATCGAAGGATGACTTCAAAGGCTTCAAGATGTTAACCTACTATATATCCGCCCTTTCTTTAGCTCCTATCTAACGAGGGAAATAATTCGTCGGACCTTGGATGAGCTGACTAAAAATGGTTCCTGTGTTTGCCAAATAAGCTTCTTATATTTTAACTGTCGTACCTGTGATTAAAACACATGGGATGATCAGATTTATATAATAGAACAATGCTAATCTTTGTATCTGCAGAGTGAAGGTTATATCAGGATAAGGCTCGGGGCAGCAAACGTAATAAATTTCATTTCTCACTGCAGGAAATGCGATGAGTTTCCATTCGCCATTACCAACGAACTTGTCTGTTTCTGCAAATGGTGCCTCTCGCACTATGTTTACGCGGAAAGTATCGTAAGTCCAGGAACCAAACTTCAAAAGACAAAACTGTTGAACAAACAAAGACAGCACTTTTCAGTGGGATAATCAACATGAATTTTTTTTTAAAAACTGGGTTGCTTATTTGTGGCCATTCCTCACAAGGTGCTCTCCTGTATTGCTGTATATTTCTTTTCTGGCATTGTTCTTTAGTGTTGTTGTTTTTGCTTACGGAACGTATAGGGAAGTTTTAACCTGGTACGATAAAATAAAGTTTAATAATTTTCTGTTTTTTTGTTTGTCCCAAAATATATAGCGGACGGACTCAAGTGAAAGTCTTATTTTACTGTTTTCTTATGAACTTATATGGCAGTATAAACCTAACCCAAATAAAAATAGCAAACGGCTATGACTTCATAGGTGTTAATTTAGTCCTACCCTTCTTAATGAGATTCCTACCCACAAAAAGAATAACCGGTCCAGCTCAAGTTAATCGTGTGCAATACTCGATCAACAAGGATACTCCGGGTTAGATATAATTTTCGGGATCTCCGGATTTGCTTCAAAGTTGCAATCAGGAGGTCCTTTGTCATGATTGGGCATGCAAAGCCACCTAGAAACCGAAAAAATCTTATTGAGCAAATAATCATACTTCATGAATACATACTTCCAGAGAATACATGGAAGAAAGAATATTTCCCAAACACTTAGTGTTTCTGTCATAAAACAACAGGGTATTACAGGGTATTACAGGATAATACCCTTCTTCAAGCTTGTCAAATATGCTCCGTTTCTGTTATCCTATGTCGTACTTAGGCGAAAGAGATTCGATTCTTATCCCAATTGACTTATCATGTTTAACAAGAACAAAGATAAACTTTACCTGTGTATCAAAAGGAAAATATTTAACATCCATTTTACAAGAACTTATTATAATAGCTGGTGACAGCCATATGTTCCATCCAGACGAATTTATAACTATCTGTGTTTTAAACTGATCCATTCCACCTCCACGTTCATTATTGGCACTAAACAAATGAAAGTAGGATTGTTATTATGACTGGGGTCAAAGTATGTGTGGACTAAAATGCATAGGGAAATGCTATCTTCATTGCGCGGGGGCCGCTTAGTCGCTGTAGCGAGGTATCCCACTAATGAAAACAAATAGTCAAATAGTTGCAATTTTAAACCATAAACTTCCAATTATACTCCTGTAAAGTAAAAGAAATGAAAATTTCGTAACTGCGCTTGTCATGATACACCATATAGTTATGCTGTACTTAGTCACCCGGCATCGGTGATTACGATGACATTTTTCCTTTAGAACTGTAACAATCGATTTACAATTTAACATAAGGAGTTATTCCAAATGTTTTCGCTTTAAAATAATATTTCATGAGTAAAGAACTCACTTGTTGTATAGGTATATATCAGGTGTCCACACCTCGAAGGCCTTGACATTAATGGATTTGATTCCTCCAAACTCTGATTTATTCCATGCTAGAAAAGGATTATGCCATACCTAAAATGGGAAGAAACGTATGCATTTAATTGTAGTGACCTGGGCACACCTAGAAGAATAAAAAACTGATAAAACAATATTCTGTTTGTGATAAACCATTTTTTGGTTTTTAATCTCAAGTTTTACAGAGCTATTAGAAAGATAGAGTGTTTCCTTTACTAGGCCGGGAGTGCCAGGGACTGGGACTATACACCTACTATATCTCAATTTGTTTCTCTGTTGATTACTTTTAGTGAAGTGGCCTGTGTCCACAAGAAGTAATCTCATTTTTTTCCAAGCAAATTTCATGTTAAAAAAGTCTGGAGACTAATTTAAAAAGATACAGTTCCGCTGAGCGTTGGTTACTGGTTTCGTGTGGATAGAAGGCCGATTCGTATGAAAATATGCGGTTCCCGTGAACAAGGACTTAGTCAGTTACCAAATAATCACTGCAGATTTACATCATATGCAATAGCTTGTTATCATTCTTGTAACTCTGTCACCTGCAGTCGTTTCTGGCTATTGAAATAGCCAGTGTAAGAGTGGCAATAGGCTAGTAGAATGCAGAAAATACATTGGGTTACTCGTGCTTTTTGCCCACGGTGCAAATTACATCTGTATAAGCAAGTGCAATTTTAACCAGTGTTAAAGGTTTTTACCTGTCGAATCCATAGACTGGTCTGTAGTAATTGATTCTTTTCATCCTTAAAGAGCAATAAATCACAAAACGCGAGGTAAGATGTAGTTTGCAGTACTTATCAATGAATACTAAAAGCAACTGTTTAACGAAAAAGGACAAACGAAATCACTAAAAATGAAGACCCTTGTTTATGGTTACCAGTTCGTATCGCGCGTTTTTGAAAAAATTAGCGCTGAAAACGGTGCGAAAAAAACTTAACTTGAAATTACTCTCAGTATGGTCCTCAAACGTTTAACATTATGGATCAAAACAGCTTCTTTTCCTAGTATTCTGATTTCATTTTTGAACAGCAGAGAACACGCAGCTTAAAAAAAATACTGTCAATACTGCCCGAAACTGAAGACTCACCACGTCGATAATTTGATGAAGTGAAATTCCAAATGTTACATTGACTGCTTCAGACTTTTTCAGGACTGGGCGAAGCCGAGGATTATAGTTTTCAAACAAATGGTTGAACAATCGTTCCTCATCATCTTCCATCCTTTTATGGGATATATTCCCTCCTGCATGTAAACATCGAACAACATCCATTTTGGTTATCAAATTAACAGAGTTCTTAAAGAAAACAGTTTAGATTGAGCAAAGGAAACGGAACATAACTGGACTGAATCTCAACAACAAAAAATTCGATTAAATGCGACAGCTATACGCCTAGGGACCTGTCTTTTTTTAGGGTGGGGAGGGGGGGCTGTTGCAGATGGGGGGAGGGTCATTAAATCTTATGGAGCCAAAAAGAAGAGGGTACCAAAGCTCGGCTTTAGTGAGGGCCATACCAGTTTTTGTAAACATTGCAGTTCTCTTAAAATAAAAATATAATGATAAACAAATAAAATATATTATCAAACAAATAAGTCCATTACACGATAAGCATTTTAAACTTTAATAATGATCAACCTCAGCAACCCTACAACCCTACATGTATGTCAACTGTTGCGCAGAAAGTGGTCTTTCAATGCAATGCATGGAAGAAGATGTGATATGTGCTACCCCAAAAACTGGCTGCCAGCATTAGTGCTATGAGAATGAGAAACTTGCGTGGCTTGTCGAGGGACAGAGGATAAAGAAAGGGCCAAAGAATCTGAAGGAACATTGGCAAATGAGTTCCTGGAAAAACTTGTCAGCGTTAAAGAAAACGCAGCCTCAATGCAAATAAATATGCTTATCTAAGTATAACAAGAGAAGCTGTGGGACACGATAGAGAACCTTTTAACTGAATGCTCCCAGTATCTTAGGAAAATAGATTATTTGAGCCCCCCTAGAAGTTGTTGTAACATCCTGAAGACCATAGATGCAGGCCCTAGAGTGGGAATAACCAATACCGAGGTTCGTTTCAGGGACGCAGAAATTGCCCCCATTCATTCATTTGATCGTGTCAACCGAATCCATCGTGCTTCGGGGGGCTCTGCTCAAAATGAAGCAGAAAGAACAAATGCAGCCACTGGAGATGCCCTTGTTGATGGATCAGCATTGAGATGGCAATATTTTAAGCCTTTTGACGGCACGACAGCTGTGGAGATTGGTGCACTATTAGCGAATGAAGTAAAGCAAAAAGAGAAAGAATGCATGGAAAAGAATGCATGGCAAGTAGCCCAGGAGGTATAGCAGCCGTGGTGGATGATGAGCCAGGGCCTGCTGGAGACTTGGTTAAATGTCATGTTACAACTTGTGAAAAAAATACTAGAAGGGGGCTTGTGACTGTGCAAACTATGTGACTTTTGCAAGTCAAGTGGAGGGTGTTGTAGTCAGACTGAGCGCATTCCAAGGCCAATCCCTGATTATCAAAGGCCTGAATTTCAATACCTACCTGTGGACACGACACCAACAGTCGACACAACCGCTGACGATTATTTACCACGAGCCCATTTAAAGAGTGCATGTCAATCTGGTGAATCCTCGTGGGAAGATCTTGACGCATTTTAAAATTCGCATAAGAGCTTGTTGTATCAGAAGAACCGGTGTGAAAACATGTTTGGAGCACTTGAAATTGTTGGGGCTAAAGAGGGAAAAGAGAACGAAGAGAGACTGGAGAAGTCGTCTGTTAAAGCTAAAATGACTTACGAAGACTATGATTGGTTTGGCATGTTGGGACTCTGAGTAAGCAGACAGGTGCTGTGTTGGACAAATACATACAATACCATCATCTGAAGACTCATCCTTTGAAGAAAGATAAATTGATTGAAGTGCAAAGACATATAATAAGCCTTAACTCGGCTACGCAATAAGAACAGTTTGATAGTGACAAAGTGTTGGTATAAGCCACTCTTTCTTTAGAAGATGAGGATAAAGGTGAGGAGGTGGACTTTGCATTAGCAAGGAAAGTGATGAGAAAGATTATGACAATTGCTCTCGCGTTGCTACCTGTGCAAGATCAGGGAGGAGAGCAACACGCTTTCTGTTATCAACTGTGCGAGGTAAAAGTTGATCGCGTTTAATAATCCCTGTCATATCTTTTAGCGTGCTGTGCCGAGGGTCATAACTTTTTTTGGGCCATATAAGGGGGAGGGTCACAGGGGAAGGGCATAAAAAAATTCACTTGGGAAAAAAAATTGCACCAGCCCTCATCCCCCTGTAATAAATGACAGTTGCCTTATGCTGCAAGTAAATCCACCCTTAGTTCAGAAAAAGGGATTCAACTGAAGCCAAGTGCGTTTAACTCTGCTAAAAGATAAGCGAAAAATTCAGGTCAGCGTGATAAGTAGAGAAAAATATAAAAAAATTAGTAACAACTAAGGAACCGTGCCTGCTATGTCTTTAAAAGTCTTTGAGAATGGGCATGTAAAGATAAATCTTTCGTTAAGTCACAAAAGTCTCTTTTAAGTCACAAAACTCGCTTTTAAGGTTAAGACGTTTTTCATCAAACATTGAACTAACGATATTCAGACGACATTGTAGGTAAAGTCGTTAGTGAGCCAATACTGACATGCTAATTCAAAATGTTCTCTTACTTCATTCCTTCTATTTTTGCTGGTTATATATATATTTTTTGTCCTCACCTTCTGCTGAACAGCTTTCATTGAGTAAGAGAAGAACTATAATTATACTAAACTGAATGAAGCCTCGTCCATATTTGAGATGAAAAGTTATCATTTTTGCAATGAATTCGACGAGTCAGTGTTGCGATAGAAACGTTACATTCCCAGAAGTCCCCAGGTGCTGGTTTGTTTTTTTGTTTTTTCGCCTGAGGAAATAAAAACATATGATATTTGTATTATACTTTACAGATATAAATGAAAGTAGGCTTTCATGTGGTTTCTGGGAGATGCGGGCAATCTCTTTAAAATGTTTCCCAGTCTTAGCAAAATTATGTATTACAATAGTCACAATATGATGTGTTGAAATCACGGACAACAATTTCACTTGGTGTTTGACTTTCTCTCTTTCTTCTCTTATTGCTTCAAACTGAGAAAATCTCTTGAATCTAAAATCACTTCTCAATTCATCTGCAGTAAAATCTTACAAGAAAAGAATATAAAACTGAAATAATTATAAAAATGTAGTTTTAAAACATTCCAAGTGAGTACAACCACATTATTGTTCTTTTTTCTCCCAACACAATAAACTAATAAAACAATAAATTTTTATTTTGGCCATTATTTGGAAGTGGGCGTTTATTTGGTCATTTACGGTAATTGAGGTCATAATATTCGCCTTTCTCAAGTTTTCTCCGCGTTATATCCCCTTAAAATAAATTGGAAACAGTTGATTGAGAACCAATTTGAATAGTACTTCAAAATGTTCATAAAGAAATAACCAAACGAAATTTGAAGTTTTAGTAGTTTCCAAAAGAAAATGGAAAGTTTAATTGCCTTTCTCGGAAAATAAAGTGTTCTCTAGTTTTCACATTAAGAAAACCATGGTGCAGTGATTGGAGAGCCAGAAATAGTGTTTTAATCGTAACTGTTCCAGTGCATCAAGGCCCTCTCCCCTCATTTCTCTCCTTACACTAAGTGATGATGTTTACCACATCATGATTCTTCCTTACCTGTTAGATAAACACAATCCAAGCGACGCAACACAGGTTTCTACGTTTAGGGAAATCAGTTACATTTCTTAGAACAAATATGGTACGTGTCTTTTGAAAAAAGGAAATTTCGAATTCTCTCTGTATACATACGCTCAGGCAGGGGCGTATATATTCTATCTATGTGACTCACAATCAAGCTTTTTTTTAGATTTGTCCAAGTGGCAATTAGCTGGGCAAAAGATGTTCTCCTCTAAAAATCTCTATAACTCCTTGAATGTAGTGGAAATTAAACAAAAAACGTTTTCCGTGGTTCTTACCTCAATAGCAGCAGGAAAATGCTGTTACGGTGCTTTACATTTTAATATTGAATCCAGACTTGTTTCCAGAAAATTATTACAGATTAGAATCTAAAGTTGGCGCTGTTCTCAGTAGTTGAATAGTTTCTTGCATTTGCATTCAGTTTATTGGCTAAAAATGTTCAGCAAAGTTATGCTATTAGGGAATCGCTGTAGTAATAAAATACCTTTTTTCTTTACAAATATTAGATTTCTTGCTTGACCATGTCGCGTTTATTCAAAATTGAAAGAATTCACCTCTGCTTTCTTGTAAAAATAGAGTTTACTTTAGCTTTTATATTTCGACATACAACAAAATACGCGCCGTTATAGCCAATATTAATACGTGAATTGGTGAAAGATCCGGATAAGTTTACGCCTTGTATGTTTATCCGGAGAAGGTTTTTGTCAATTGCCTTTGTTTGGGTACTGTTAGTTAGCATATAGGCCGGAAGATTTCCGGGGTAAGCTGAAAGGGCCCGAGGATCGGCCACGACATATTCCGTTTATTCTTAGCGCCATTGAGCAGTGCTAACAAACTAATATCGTTCGTTTATTCTCAGTTAGATATCATATTACAAAGTGACTTTTATCCTAAAGACCTAAATTTTGAATTATCATGCGATCCAATAAAATGATATTAAACTTCCCCCAGGGCATACGTCCGCGAAGATTAGACTATTAAAAGTGACGCGTTTGAATACACTTCTATTGCGTTTCTTAACTGGCTACGCGTGTATACTTAACTGAAAATATACCTACATAGACATTATTGGGCCAACATGACTTGTTAAATATCCTTTTCACCTTTTAAAATCCTTATGATCTATGGTTTTTCATTGGACGCTGATGTTTATTATTCTTTTCCAAGTCACATCTCTTAGCTCAACCGAATCGGTTATTCTTTCAACGGCAACGATATAGTTACCCCTTATTTTATTCGTTTCATCTGTTGTTCTTTAAAAACTCTCTGGGAGGTTTGCATTAAATGGCCTAATTTTTCACTTTAAACAAATAACTTCAGTATGTTAAAGACATAACCCGTTGTGTTTATAAATATTTTAGAATCTTCTTCTAGAATATTCATGGTGCGATTATTTAACTCATACCAGACGGATATCACCAACACAAAATGAAGCAATTCTGGATTTGTATGACGTTTTTATCATTGTTTTCGGTGGAGAAGGTTAAACTGATTCTGATTGATAGGTAAAAAACCGTTTTCCTTTCCACCCGGACATGTTTGTCGTTCGACCGTTTTAATTGCTGGACAAACTAAAGAACGATTTTATTCAAACCAAGTAACCCAAATGAATATTATGCATTTTTTGTAGAAAATTAAACTGCAAATTAATTAAATAAACCTGCTCTTAAAACGTGGACCAACACTGAAAGGCCCATTATATAGTCACATTTTTCAAAAACAGAGTAAGTTTAACTTTGATCACCTTTTGTTTTTGTTTTCGTAAATTATTGCAAGTAAACTTACGGTCCTTCTTTGCGACTGCTTAAAATAGAGTAGTTTATTACTTCTGAAGATGCACGGAACATACGAAACGTCATCCGTTTTTTCATCCGTTTTTATAAGGGTCCAGTTGTTCAAAGGCCGATTAGCGCCAACCTGAGGTGAAATTTTAATCCGGGTTTCTTTTCCTTTAATTCGAAAGTATTTTCTCGGATAATTTTCTCTATTCTTTTAAGATCATCCAATCATCATATTGTAGACAAAAACAATTACACTAAATATGCTTTTTAAGCTTTCAAATCTGAATTCAAAATTTGCACTAATCCTGGGTTATCTTAACCCAACTTTGAACAACTCGGCCCTTCTGTTTATCACCTCACTTTGCTTTTCGTTTCTTCTTAAGCTAAGATGGCCAAAAACACAAAAAAACTCTACGATTTTTTTCATTTTGTTCTGTTTTTTCCTAATTTCAGCAGGGTTTTTTGCTGTTTTCAATCCTTTCACGAGATTTTGCAATTGTTCATCTTCTTAAGGTTCCTTCTTTTTAACGTGTTCAAATTATGGGCATATCTCCTCAAGACCCTCTCTCACTGTATGTTAATATTTCATTCAGTTCATCCATATCGTTACAATTAACCCCACTTACAGCAGTATCCAGATATTCAGAGAGTTTTCTTCAGTTTAGGGTCACTCCGTAGTGACTGAAGGTGGAGGCTTGGTTCACGAACTGTAGAAGTTACTGCTCTGCTCAGTTTGAATTTTAGCTAACGCTTCGTTTTTGGAAAGGATACGTCCATGAGCACAATTCTGTGGTCAGTATCAAAACGCGTTGATGATCCAATGAACACCCTGCCTGACTTTACCATTTTAAATAGCCAGTCACACAAGTGCAGACAGTCTCTCTCAGTCCTCTATATTTGCTAGGGGCAGCATGCTTCCAAATTTCACGATGTATTTATTCGTTTTGTTCTGAATATGGAGTTGGTGATCTTTATATTGTTTTTCAAACACCATTTCAGTAATCCTTCACCATTTTCAGTTGTGTCGATCTTGTCAGCGTTGTTGTGGCCTAGTATTGAGCGCCATGAGACACTATCTTTACTTTTGGTAGAGATAGAGGCATTTAAGTCACCTAATGTTATACCGACTTATAGCTTGGAATGTGATCGAGTTCTTCATTCGCTTTGTTTAGGGCTGTATAGAGGGCATTCTTAGTCGATTCAGATTGGGTTGCGTCCGTTGGTGCATATACGTTTATAATACCCAATCTTAAGTTCTTACCACGGAGTTTAGCTGAAATTATTCGTGCAGCCAGGTGTTCCTTGTAAGCTTCCAGCTTCACATCACGGGCCATGAGCATACCTACTCCATATTCTTTCTTTTTTGGAGACCACTTCATATCCATTGACAACCTTTCAACGAATCATCATCAAATTCTAAGTTCCCGGCAGATGTTCTCCGTGTTTCCTGCTAGGATATATTTTTTCAGGTCAATAGCCGCTTTCAGTATCAGTGTAAGTTTGATGTCTTCTTGCAGTGATCGTACCTTTATTGTCCACCTGTGCCAGTGTGCACGTGGACGATACCGTTAATAAGGTCGGCAAATATGTCAGTTCAGGGCATTCGAATGAGGAAGCTGTGAGTTATTTTCGTTGTGGTGGAAAGCATTCCCCATCAGGGTGCTGGGGCAGGTCGGTTCAAGGTACTGAAAGGGATGGTGCAATCCGTGCGTTATTTGGAGTTTGGTTTAACCATGAGTACTACTGAATAGTCTGGACTGGGATTGTACACTCTCAAGTCTAAAGAACAAGGCGGATCAACGTTTTATGCTTAGTTTTTGTTGAAGGGTAAGCCAGTCAGCATGGAAGTCGAGACGGGATCAGCGGTGTCCATCCTCTCTGAGGTGGAATATAAGAAGTTGTTTAAGCATCTCAAATTGCAGCCAACGTAGTTCCACTTAAAAAAAAAATAATGGTGGATCATAACCCTTGTTGGGATAACTCCAAGTCGCTGTGAGGTATCAGACCCAGGAAATGCAACTACCTCCTGTAGTGGCTCAAGGGGAAAAGCCTGTGTTGCTTGGGCGTAACTGGCTTGAGAAATGCCGGGAAACTGCTTGGATTAGTCCACCATCTTTGTATCAAGTGCCTGCTCTGGAGGATATCCTTGCTGAGTATGAAGCCCAGTTTGAGAAGAGGTATAGACACATCAGGCCTTATTAAGCCTCCATTCAGGTGCACATCCCATCTTCCTGAAAGCAAGACCCGTGCCATTTGCTCTTATAGAAAAGGTAGAGCAGGAGCTTCAAAGACTGGAGGATGAAGGAATTATTTACAACGTGACTGAAAGGACTGGGCTGCCGCAGTAGTGTTGGTCGCCAAGAGAAAGATGGTTCACTGAGAGTGTGTAGCGATGTGTGTGCTGATTTCGACCAGAACTTACCTAATACAGAAGATTTGTTTGCTACGTTAGCTGGTGGACAAAAAACAAAATTAGCAAGATTGATTTATCTCACGCCTATAAGCAGGTTGAGCTGGATGAAGATTTACAGAAGCACCTAACAATTATCAGACACAAGCGTTTGTACCGTTACAAACGGCTACCCGCCGTTTGAAGTCTCAGTGCACCAGCAATTTCAAGCCAAGAGTCCTACCAATGTCACGGAGTTAAAGTCGTACCTGGGACTTCTCACCTATTCTGGCAAGTGCTTGCCCAATCTGGCGACTACGCTGCCTACCCTCCATGACCTTTTGCAAAAGGATAGACCTTGGAGGTGGACGGAGGGGTGCGAGAGAGCGTTTTTCAAGAGTAAGAAGCAGTTACAAGATTCTCCTTTGCTGGTCCATTATGACCTGAAGAAGCCGCTTCTGCTCGCCTGTGATGCAACACCGTACGGGGTAGGAGCTGTTATCTCCCATTTTATGGAGAATGGCGAGGAAACGCCTATTGCTTTTGCCTCTCGAACTCTCACAGCTAGTGAGGGTAACTATTTCCATATAGAGAAAGAGGCTTTATCCATCGTGTTTGGACTGAAAAAGTTCCATTCGTATCTCTATGGTCTCGGACGTTTACATTGCTTACAGATCATCAGCCGCTGCTCACGATTTTTCATGAAATCGGGATTTTTCAGAAACTATATAGAAATATAGATTTTTTTTCCATATTTCAGCTCTACATGTATGCACGGGCATATGTGTGTATTAGTCAGGTCTCTTAGTGCAAAATATAGGCCGGATCGTTACAGACGTGACAAAAGTGTCAAATTTGGCACAGAGCTTCCTTAGCACCTGCCGATTAATACTGGAGGGGGTGCCCGTTACAAATGGTCCTAATTACAGATAAAAGAGGGGGTTAAATTTCACCTATAATAGCAGGTTGGGTGCCCTGTGGTGAGTACTGTTCTTGTTTGATTTGGCTAAAAAACATATGTTTCAAATTTTTAAGTTTTTAATTTGGTAATGTTAAGTTGTTGTTACACTATTCAAAATAGTTTTACATGTACATAATACTGACTAGTGCCCAGTCTCCACACGGTAAGGGTGGTCAATCATGTTCACTGTACGGCTATGAGTGTCACTGCTAAGACTTGCCAGTGATAATATAATTACATATCAATTTAAACAGATCACAAAGCCAGCTTTCAAAGATGTTATACAATAACAAAAAACCCAAATGTATCACATCCTAGACGATAGAATCGTTAAATTTTGACATGCCACACGACCGACCTCATGAACTGTAACTGACAACGCGACCACTTTGTAATTGTGCAGCTAAGATTAGATTATAATTTGCTTCGTTGGTAATCCTGTCCTTGAGATAATGATTAAAACATGTCAACCTCGTCCTCAGGGGGAAAAGGAGGAGCAAGGGTGGCACAGTTGGTTAGTACTTAGCCTTCAGTGCGCGAGATCCCGAGTTCGATCCCCGGTGTCAACACATCCATATTTCAACTTCTCTCCTTTCTGTGTAGCTTTGACTAGCTTTAAATACCCTTAAAAAGGAGCATTAATGGAGAGAGGGGGTAAAAGGAGCGTACCGTCGACCTCAAGTTTATCAGTTATTATTACTGTCACGAGTTATTGACGTACAATATGGTCGCTTTACCTTTTTCTACCCTTTTATTAAGCCCTGGGGGCGAGGTTGTAAAACATGCCTCTCCAGGAATTTTTAACAATCTTTATTTTTTACACATTTGCATTTAAAGAGAAGTGTATGAGGTCCCTGCATGCCTAGACACCTGTAAGGAGCTCATTTACTTTAGAGCCCTCGCACCAGAGTGTTAATGGTAGGTCTATACGATCTTTCAAAAAAAGGGAAGGTCGTCGCTTGCGTTACAGTTTACAAACAAACTAAATTCAGAAGAGCTGAAAGTTACAGGAACAAGGCCTCTTTTAGCCAACCAATGATGTATCATTTATGAAAATGAATGTAATTTGTTTGATTCAGTTAGGCGAATACCCCGTGGTTACGAAATCTTACGATCATGAATTCCTCAAGAGCAATTCAGTTACCTACCGGTACTTTTCACAAAATAATACTGTGTAAAATTACAGAAAATACTGAAAAAAGCAAGGGTCAACAATAATTATGGCCTGGTCCCTTATAATAATGGAGTGGTCATGATAAAGAAGCCCATCAGCCCCAACTTTGACCACACAAACAGATTTCTGACAGATTACATACCGCAAAACTTTACATTCACTTATGCCTATGTTGCCACACTAGGAGCCTAGAAATCGGCTCCTGGTCACACCTTATTTTTATTGCTGAATATCATTCTAAAGAGCTTTACGAAATGTTTTGTTAGTAGGGGTGTTTTGAATATGATTGAAATTTAGAGATGGTGACAAAAACGAACACAAAAAAAGTTACAAAACGAGACGCATGAAACAACCGCAATCTAATATTAGTGTTACACCGATTTAATGGCTCCTTTGGCTGCTATGCTGACGTTTCCGAAGATGGAAGTAGTATCACAGCTAGTCTCGGGTTAGGTGTACTGTTTATTACCAGTTTCACAGTTTTTGAGACTTAAAGCCTGTTCACATAAAGGTTGGGGACCCCGGGTAGGTGAGGTAACCTGCTTAGGTGGAGTAAAAAAAATAACCCTCCTTTACATGCAATCTTACAACCCCGCCATCCTAGGGTGCACTTTCTCAAGATTATTGAATGGTCGCTAAGCACGTAAACAAGAAAAATGCTAGCAAACCACGTCTACGCTCACTTGCTGCTCTTGCTGCAATCTTCAGTGTTGTGGCTTTCTATCGTTACCTTTAATAACTATGTGAAGCCACCCGGCGCCAAAGTGAATTTTGCGTGAATTTGATGTATCACGAATCCGACCCCGACTAGCCTGGGTTACCTCACCTTGAAACGTTGACATGGCAAAATTTGACCTCAGCTGAGAGGGTTACCCGGTGTGGCAGACTGGGCTAACCACCTTGAAGGGTCACCCCACCTTTCATGTAAACGTGATCAAATTAAAATGAGAGATTATATGGACATGCGGGTTAATACGCCACCTAAGTTAGTTACCATGACTACCTGGGGTCCCCCTCCTCCATGTAAACTTAACTTAACTTCACTTAACTTACTTTATTAATACATATCACACACTGGAAGAAAAAATACACAAGAAGAGCCAAAGCCGGGGGCTTAAATGGCCTAAGGTCAGCAAAAAAAAAGACGTGAGGAATTTACAGGAATAGAAGAAGACTTTAACTAAAATAATGACAATACAATTAAATCAAGAATGAAAAGGTCAGTCAAAAAAAAACTTACAACTGAAACACAAGGCACTAAAAGTTAGTCCGGCCCCCTTTCTACAGTTTCAGCAGTTAAACCATTTATCATTTGAGTCAATCTTGTACCACTTGAGTCTCACTTTAAAGACTTGATAAGCTGTTATTATTTTTGGACATGAGTGCTTCAGTGCCAAATGCAGAGGCTTCATGATGAACCGTGCTGTTTTGTGAACCTTGGGCTAACTTGTTTCTTTTTTTTCGTTTATGAGACCAGATTTTTTGTTGTTAGTTTTTGCTTTGTAAAGCTTAGACAAACTGCGGGAATTGTAAATGATATGTACTTGTGCCACGATGCTTTCTTCTCTGTCAAAACATGCACGTGCGTCCAGCAGATAAAGAGAGACTGAAAGGCATCCAGGCCTATGTTTAGCTGAAAAATTAATTACCTCCTTAGGAAAGAACTATTCTGGGTTCTGTCATTTCGTTATTTGCTCTCGATGAACAGCTGTCATAAATCCCTGATAATATGTGGTACAACAGACTCTTTGACAATTTCTTTTTTTCCTGAAATTTTGTGTGAATCGCTATGCCATACGCTTTCTTTAGCTTTAAGTGACATGTAATGCCAAGTAATACTTGATAAATAAGGCTTAAGCCACACAATAAGGCCTTCTCTAATTGAAATACATTAGAAAAGGAGAAGAGAACCCCAGAAGCTGAGTACTTTTAAGTTATGAAGCAAAGACGAGGCCATCTTAAGAATGACTTATGAAAATGTGGGCGGACTGTGGACTTGTTGTAAGGGCACAGTAATAATCAACTTAATTATACAATCCATAAGCTAATAATGGATGGGAATGCCAGATGTTCAAGTGAAATTGTTGTTTACAACATGAGAAGAGTATTCTGAGTGATTTAAGGTACTAAATAAAAATTTTCAATCAAAACACCACAGGGACCCCAGCAGGTGAAATTTACAATAATGAAATCCTGTCTAGCACGCTTCAGTGGCATATTTGCAGTGGGCACCCCCTCTAATATTCATGGTACTGCAATAAGCTATCGCTGTGCAAAGTTTGGTGCTTTTGTCAACTCTGTAACGATCCTGACCTTAAGAGACCTGACTATATATGGACGCTACACTCCTGTCGAATTGATGAAGTTAACCAAAGAAATTCAGCTTAACAAAATTGTTTTATCACTTTACTAAGGTGTTTGTGCTAAATTAAATCAAATTTTATTGTTTCATAATCGGATCTAGTTTGTTTAAGTTGAAGTTTGGCCTCAGCCTGTGCGCTGTCTTTTTCGCCACTTTATGGCCGACCAAGATGGATGGAGGATTCTTTAACAAGAAGGTCTTCGAGAAGAAATTGCAGTTATATTACTTTATTAGAAAACTGATTTGAAAAGCGAATCTTGGTTTAATTAAAATGTTTTTGCTGACAAGTTTTACTTGCACGCAGTGTTTAGTCTCACTATGTTCTTACACTACATCAAGTTTATTTTGAAGAGAGACCTCGTGTCCTCGGCCTTGCCCACAGTAAAAAAAAAGATGGTACCAAACTGATCTGCTTCAGCTTGAACTAGAAATTCCAAAAAAAACAATCGAAGTTTTTTCGTTCGACCATGAAACTTGCTGATTTGCTGAATGCGGGTTAACATGCAAGATTCCTTTACAGATGTTATATCACATGCATGCTGAGTAATTCCAGATATGTTGAATTCCGCGATCAGCAGTGGACAGTGGATTATTTGCGACAAATCCTCGAGGTTATCACACTCAAAGTGGCAAAATTCAAAATGACCTTTAAATAGCTTCACAAAAGTAACATTTGGTACGTCGTGGTCAAATTCCTGAAAGGCGAAGTAAAAAGCTTCTTGTCTTCAGACAAAAAACGAATCGAGAACAGAGCTTTTAGTAAGCAGGTCTGTTAAAATTTAATTAAAGCAAGGAGGGGTTAAAATGGTGGCGTAATTTTGATCTTAATCTGTGAATCTTGGTTTAAGAAAATAGGAAAACAGCGCGAACCTTGCCCAACCTTCGGCCAGACAGACTGATAGATAACGCGATAAACTCTGCATTATGCTTCACAATACAAAGGTGTTTACAAAGGTTTTCAGGGATTTCTTCCAAAACGTGATGAAATTCTCAAAATCTGTTCCAGCAAAATTCCTCTAGTTGTGTAAAAATAGAAACATCTTTGATCAATTGTAATACCGCACTGCGCGCAACTAATGAATGCTTTTTACCGAATCGGCAAAAAAAAATAAATAAATGAATAAATAAATAATAACAATTGAATCCCTTGCGATGATTTTCAGACCTTTTCATAAAGAAATTTTACTAAATTCTGCTAAATCTTTGATGGTCCAAATAAGGAGTGATACAATCGAACATTATCTTTATGTTCATACATATATTTCTATTTACAACTACGACCCCATCTACAGTCTTGGACAGAATAAAATGGAACAGACCCCCCCCCCCCCCCCCACCCCCCGAAAAAGAAGCCACGCAATAGCCAAAACGCGCCATTTTCCCATCCTTGATGCTTATCTCAAACACGCTGCCACATTTACCATAGACTGGAAAAGGCGGACTACGAGCAGTCTACATTTACCAGTAATCTGCGAGCTGGCGGTTCAGTTTTTTAGGGGAGGGAGGGATAGATGGATAGGCTTAATTTAAAAAAAAAAACCGATTCTTACGGTAAATTCACTTAGCGTCTTATCACATGATGCCATAGAATGAGGGATGATGGTGAAAAGTGAAAAAGAGGAATGTAGCAATGAGCTAGGAATAACACTGACAATAAACAAGAAAATTAGAAAATTTCAACGCCGATAAAGTTTCATAGGTATGTTTTTTTAGAAAATATTTCCGTTTGAACGATCTTTCGGTTTTAAAAAGGCAAACCATTGTCCCGTTGTCATTGTGGATTTTTAAACGATATAGTGGTGTTATGAAAGGTTTGGCTTCTATAGAAAGTTTCTGACCCAGTGCACTGAGTTCACTGCATGTAAAACGAGTGTTATACAGCTGCTCTGAATATTTCAGTTGGTACAAGTTGATTACAGTTACATAGGCAAAATTAATGTTTATTTAAAGCAATCAACACTTTTATCTACATCTGTCCAACTTGTTCAAATATTTTTGCTTTTCTGTTAGCAATGTTAAGTATGTAACTGATCAGAAGTCGACTTCCTGTGCCCTTTAGATTGAACATCAAGATTACTGCTCAGGTGACATGACATAATCAGTCCTCAAAAGAAATTTTACGAGTCAATTAAAAGTTCCAAAAATCAATTTTATCAATTTACCCTGATCTCAGTTTTGCGAGAGAAATTAAAAGCAGATGAATCATCAAGTAAAACCGCCAGGGTAAATATGCTTTTTGGAAAGCAGCGGGTGGTGTATGCGTAGCTAATTTCTAAAGCTTCTTAGAATAACTGCATTGTAGTTTTGACAGATAATGGGACCAAATTCAACAAGATAAACTATGACAGCCCATTCACATACCCAGTTATCAATCTGCTGTCGGCAAATGTTACAATACAATACTGACGGCAGGCAGCTTTGTGCGGCCAGTCAGAAAGCATCAGGATTCAACAGATATAGACCCTCTGGAGCGAAAAGGGACTTAGAAATGATTAACACGCTTACTTTTGTCGTCGTTTTAACGGTTTTGCTTTCACATAATGCTGGTAAGTAATAATTAGATTCTGAGTTTTATGAGTAAAAAGGTTAGTCTTATAAAGCGTGTTAGTGTTCACTAACCTCTTGTTTTCTAAAAAACCTCGGGCAACAAGAAACATTTGTGTGTTTGCTTTACATAAAATTCTGTTTAGAGTAAATACACGTTCATTTCCATAAATATTAAGTGATAAAGCTGCTCTGTGTACCATATCTCGAAAACAGAACATTTTAAGGGTCTGATATAATGCCCATTTGGTCTTCTATAACAACGTCATGAAACACTAAAAAAGTTAACTTCCTCAGTATTTATTTTGCTATAAAAGGAATGCATATGTAGAGATGTAATTAATGGTTCGTTTCGTGTTGATCGATCGCAACCCCTGCGCAAGAAAGGGTTTACTTTAACAAGCCTAATAATGCCTTTCCAAGAGGGTGGTTAATGAAATTTAACCTTGAAAGATTGCCAAATATCCTAACCTTTAGGGTACGAATATATTAAGAAAATTTGTTTCATTTCACTTGTGAATCAAAATGTTATCGTAAAGGAACTACGTGCCAAACTACAGCAGACCATATCTTTTAAGAAACAAATCACGGAGATCTACTGTGAAATTCGTCTGAGATGCTCGTCCTTTCAGATTTATGTGTCCTAAACACAACTAACCGGTTACGAAAGAATCAAAAACCGAAATGTTAGAATTTGAGTCTGACTGGAAGAGTCCACCTGGTAGACCCTCTTGGCGTTGCTGTTATTTTAGAGGCCGCATTCAAAAGCTCAAACAAGTTTGCACGCAACCTTCATATATCAACATTTGTATGACCATCACTTCTGTAATGTATTACTGTAGTAGTATGCTGTACTGTACACAGGTTCTGTTTTGTGTCATCCTTGTGCATCTGTTTTTTCTTTTAGCAGCTGTAAAGAGATAAAAAATTTAGTTTGAAAAGAATATGTCAGCAGGAAGTTGACTTTTTTACTAAAGTAATATTTGCATGTCCCTTTTTTTCTATCTCGGAAAAGTCCGTTATTTAAGTCACCGCATCCGTGATCTGGTTATCAACACAAAAACAGAAGTTTTGAGTGAAATCCTGATCACTGTATAGATTTCCTGGATCAAGAATTAAGACAGTCGTTTATTTCGAACTAGGGCGCGCAGTTCTCTTCTCGATTTTATAAGTTGTAATAAATTCACAGCTAATACGTTTAAAAATGCTTTCGCAAAGTTATTTAAAATTCTTAAGAGGCCAAACCTGCTCAGTTCGTGATGACAGTAACAAGCGATAAGATTTTTAAGGATAGCTGTATTAAACAAAATGATAAAGGATAACTGATTCCATGGGTACGCACAAACGTGCAGAGGATGGAATAGAAGTATGATAGTTTCCCACCGAATAATTACTCTTTGATTTAAAATGAGTAAATTACTGTTTGCCCCATTGCACTGCATTTTCCTTCTTGGGTACCTCTGATGTTAAATATTTTCCAACTTTCGGTAAGGAAATAAAGGAACGTGATATATGATACGACATTGTATACTTATTTATTGACTTGGCTTTTGCTTTGTTTTGAATTAGTTCTGCCAATGAACGCAATGAACTGCTCTTTGTAACTCCAACCGTTCGGTCTTTACAGTTTGGCAACATATAGTTGCTTCTTCAAGTTTTGCGAACATTTCAGCCAAGAGAGGAGGGTAAAAATGGAAAGGCTCGTATAAAACACAGATGTTTCAGATAAAATGTTTCGGGTTTAAAAGGCACGTTGACTCGTCCCAATTTCACCCCGTTCCGGTTCAAGATAGGTCCATGGGCAGCCATTGTGCTCTTTCGTAACGGAGCAGATCAGAAAAGTTGGTTCTGCATCCGCATTTTTTTTTGTTTCCTTGTCAATGTGTTTGGACGGTTTTTATTTCCAACTCTCTCCCTTTCTATGCAGTCCGGTCTCTTGTTCCTCCTGCGAGAAGAAACCGTTCAGGGAGTTCCGGCTCATTTTGAAATAACATTTTGTGTCTCAAAATAACATAAACAGGGCACCTTACTTAAACATTCTGGGTCAGAAATGTCTCAACAAAATCATTCTTGGCTTAATCATCTTTTTCTTTATGGATAAAGAGGACTAAATATAACCGGCATCATTAAACCATCGGAAAATACTTAGTTACGAACTTTTGTTTAGACTTAATCTAAGTTTGTGAAACTGTCCTTCTGGAGTTTTGTGGTAACTCGCTGACTAGACCCTAGCCCTTAAGATTCATAGTTACAACACCAGATTTGTATCCGCTTAGTTTTCATCGCTCGTCTCTTGGCCAAGGAAGGAGCTGTCAGTTTTACTTTTCTTGGATCTAAAATCTGAGAAACATTCTCTCTGAATCGAACGAATGTAAAATTGTAGACATCCAAAACTGGTATGCCAAAATTCATCCTAGTACTTTCTAAGTGTACTTTATCGTAATAAATGTCTTAAAGTATCTACTTGTAGTGGAGAAAAATTGGGAACCAAACTTAACGTGCTTTATTTTAAACGTGCTTTAATTTTTGGGCGATTGAATGTGGTCACAATTCACATTCTCGTAACCTGAGATCAGTCGTTATTTATTTATTTATTTATTTATTTGCTTCTTTGCTTCTTCGGCTCGAGAGGGAAAAAAAATAACCGAAAACAGATTACAGAGATAAAGGGAGAGGGCATAATCGCGGGCTAACATTCTCGGCGATCACTAGTTTTGAAAAGGTGGTTGATTGTTATCGAAATCGTTACTATGTCTAAATTTATGTATTATTTTAAGCTAACATGCAATCGAAATCGTTTTGCTTATTACAGCGGCCAACAACGCTTTTTCGACTCATCCCACAACGAAGGAACCTTCATCCGAGAGACCAGAAACTCAGCAACCAGTTACTACTCGATCAGTACGGCATGCCTCTTCAACCAAGGGAATAACGCACATGTCTCCTGAACGCGTGGAACTGTCATTGTTTGGTGATTTGTTTGACGGTTATGATAAACGCATCAGACCAGTGTTAAGAATGGAAGACAATGTGACAGTAGAACTTGGAATTTCCCTGTTCCAGCTTATTGATCTTGTAAGTATGAGAAACGAACAAAACTATCACAGTTTTAAACAGAACTATGTAAGAGTAACTACAGGCTCGGTAAACGGCTGACGTCCAAACGTTTTGGCCTTTTCTTGACGTCATGCGATAGAAATCTTGTGTCCAAACCTCCAAAAAATCTTACACCGATTATTGTTTAGTTAAATTTCAAACTTCAACTTCATTTACGCGTTATATAATTTGTTTTCAGTAGTGTAAGGTTGCTCCTTTACTCCAAGAATCTCATTACTTTGCGCAGGAATACGTTTGTCTTTATCTCAGTCATGAACGAAATGTGTTGGATTCTCATTATCTCGTCTTTCTTGTACTTCTAATACAACAGCAACAATAGACTCACGCTGTTTCGCTTCTAGATCATACACTAACTGGCTATGTTCACACTACCTCGGATAGCTTTTGTTGTGGGCACGAATACCATATCACACATAGGAACGGTGTTTTCGGCGCGATTGCTGTAACGGAGTGAAACTGCGCCGCGCCGATCTCTAAAGTGGAGAGTCATAGAGTCATTTATCGAATAGGTGTTCATACGATATACCGGATGGCTTTTGTTGTGGGCACGAAAAGCCATCTGTTATGGTGTGAACACAGCCTTAATCGTGAACGTTGGCTTGTAATGAACGTTTGATTGAACTGTGAAGAAAACACTTTTACGGATGTATTTGATATTACCAGTGACATCGGCAACGAACGCACATTTTCTGCCCTCAGGCGACTAAAGAACTACCCAGGAAGCATCATGAAGCAGGTCCGCCTATACAACTGCCAACTGATGCATTATCACAAATAGATTATGGACACACTAGACACTATGAAGATTGCAAAGAAGTTTGCTTAAGCCAACGAACAACTTTTAAAAAGAGCATTTTGGAAAATTTGAGTAGGGGTATGCGTATGGCTGAGTGGAAGATGAGCCCCCCAAGTCACAGGCGAGTTGGCACTTATTCCCTAGCTGAGTCTTTTATTTCTAATTTAATAGAAATACGAAAAAGAAAAGATAATGAGAATTCACAGCCTTTCTATTTATGAGATAAAGACAAAAGGCTATGACATCATTGACTTTATTATTCATCAAAATATTCTGATTGGCTAAAAGCACACGCATAACTCGCCATAACCAGTTACTGATGACCAAATTTGGAAGAATTTTGGGGTTAACGAGGAAATGACGTCAAAAATGCAGCGCGCTACAAGTTAAGGCACAGTTACCGAGAAGACCTGGGGACGAGGTTGAGTTGCTTTGGTTGTGAAAAAAAATGGCGGACATTTCATTCGTTTCAAGATTAAGAACTACAGCTGGAACTAGGCGAAATAATAGCTAAAAACATGGCAAAAACAGCAAGAAGACAACTTGCAGGGCGACATCTACTATTTGGAGAATATCTGCACAACTGCACAAACGTAAACGTACACTATCGAAGATGAACTTAACATCGATGCGGGTAAGCATGTTTTTGCTATGGTTTTAAACTAGGAATTATTTTGAATGAATAATAAAGCAATTAATGTATTCCCTCCCAAGTTACTGAGATTACTTTGCAAAAGAAAAAATGGGTAACTGGTGCACCCTATACTACTTTTCTCATTGTTGCACTTGCTTCGTACTGTTCTCCTCAGCAAATCCATTAAAAATCTCTTCTCTTTGGCAGGACGAAAGAAATGAGATGATGAAACTAAGTATTTGGGTGAGACAGGTGAGCACTCAGCAACAGCTGTTGGATCTGCTTAACAGTTATGGCTACTGTTTAACTAAAGCTTCTTTTACTGCGTTGCCGTTTTTGTTTTTACACTTTCATTCTCTATCCTATTTTAGCCTGGGAAAACAGCCGACACTTCGCGACGCTACCAACAGTTTCCGCGCGAAATGACGTCTGAGGAACGAGCGCAGAAATTCCATACTGATGACCTGTCACTACCCTGATCTGATTGGTTGAAAATTTGCTTCAACCAATCAGAAGCACTAACCACATCAGGGTAGTGACACGTCATCAGTATGGAATTTCTGCGCTCGTTCCTCAGACATTATTTTCAGTGGTAGCGTCGCCAAGTGCCGGCTGTTTTCTCAGGTTATCACTGCTTTAACCTGAGTTTAATGAAAAAGATGTAAACTTCTTCGCTCTAGATGGCCCCTGGCAATCCAAATAAACTGAATTTGCTGAAAAAGAAGCAGTTATGTACTAGCGAAAGGTTAAGTCCCAGTACCAAAAGGAGTCCTAGTTTAGAAGACAAAATTGTGAACGGTTCTTAAATTACAGAAAGAAATGAAAAGCGGAGATAACTGTGCACTACTACGTGCTGTCAAGAAGCAAAAATTCGTTTCGTTTCTTAATTCCTCCCTAATTACCGCGAAGACTTGGTTGAAATCAGTTAGTAAAATACAGTCAGTCGGTCTAATGCCTTAGCAGAATTAAACAACCTTATTTAAACTACCTTTACCGCTTTTTGCTCTACTTCAGAAATGGAAGAACCCGTTTCTTCGCTGGAATGCCACACATTATGGAGGGATATCAGAGATCAATGTTAACCCCGGAAATGTATGGAAACCAGATTTGGCTCTTTACAACAAGTAAGTTGACATTTTGGGCAAACAAAGGTCCACCAGGGAAATAATACTGAATTGACGCTCTGTCGCTTTAAAATTTGGAGAACTATGGACTGAGAAGGTATCTGAGATGACCAATTTGAGCTATAATCATTATGGAGCCGCTTTCGTAAATGGCCTAACAAAATTGCTTTTTTGCAATTGCATGAGTATTCCTTTTTCAAGAATTCACAGATGAATCTGTGCACCATGTCCTTGTCCTTTATGTAGGATGATTAATAACCTACCGAGGACAATTCTTTGAATTCCCAGTTTGCACAAAAATTTCAATTCCCATGGTATATTCCCTTGACGTTTCCGTTTGACTTGCCTTACAGTGCAGATGCTGGCTCCGATGGGTCCTTGGAGAGGTTCAATCAGCAGATAAAAGTTAATAGTGATGGTCAAAATCTATGGCTTGCTCCGATTATTCTTTTGAGCTCCTGCAAAATTCACGTCAAATATTTCCCCTTTGATGAGCAGCATTGTGAGCTGAAGTTCGGATCTTGGACATTCGACGGATTTCATTTGGATTTGTTACCAGAGGCACCTAAGGCTGATATTGGGAAATTTGCACTAAATGGCGAATGGGAACTTATTGAAGTTCTCTGTAAAAGAAACGTTATAAAATACGTCTGTTGCGATGCACCATATCCTGACATAACTTACACAGTGAGGATCCGCAGAAGGACTCTTTTCTTTTTCTTTAACATGGTCATTCCATGTCTCGTCATTGTAGGTAAGATATACTCCAGAACGGGTGGCTTTAGGTGTGAGAAAAGTATGGAAAATTAAAAAAATAAAATACTCAAAATTCAGTGTGAAAACTCATCGCAAAAGCTTGACAAAAGGCATATTTTGTAAAAGGTTTCAACCCAGGAGTCACTTTATAAGTAGTTTGAGCATAATCGTCCGGTTGAACGAAGTCCTGAATACTGACTGTTGTTGAGAGTGCCGACTCCCTTTTCGACAACCAGTGCCCAAGTCATCTTCGGAGTCATAGTGAGTTGATCGAAATACTGTTGATGTAAACTGTGTAAAGTTCCTCTTTCCACGTCTTTACTCAACTGTTATATCATTTATCTTTTAAGGTACAACTTCTGTGGTATCTCCTCACATGTTATTAATTGCTCCTATTAACCTTCTTGTTCAAGGCTCTGGGGATAAGACGCCTTCGTCCAAGCTTGAAACCGTAAGGTCGCGGGGGGGGGGGGGGGGGGGGGGGTGAGGAGGTAGTGGATGAAAAGAGACTTTTCATTTTATGATCACCACTTCCTCTCAGCCCCAGATTCCGATATGTACTCCTTTCTGAGCGCTTGCCTGTATATAAATTGCCTTTGCTTTTTAACAAAATAAGTTCTAGTAAAAGTAATTTTCTTCAAATTAATCAAATTAAATTAAACTGTTTTTGTTTTCAGGTCTTACTATCCTGTCATTCTACCTTCCACCAGACTCCGGTGAACGTCTGTCATTAGTTATTACCAATCTGCTCGCCATGACTGTCTTTATGCTTTTGGTAGCTGAAATCATTCCACCCACATCTGATGCAGTGTCAATCATATCTACCTTCTATTCCTGCTGTATATTTGAGGTGCGTTATCATCAGCAAGGACACTAGTGGGGTATATTGATGAAACAAGAAGATACCTTGTGCTTGTCCTTTACTGGAATATATATAAAAAATATTTTCGTGAAAATGTTTTTGGCTGAATTAGAGTTTTAGTCACCCTGGCAGGGAGTGACCCACTTCGCGGCTCCAAAATCAGACTGACGCTCAATATGTAACATTAGACCTTTCACTTGTTTGGTTCAGACTCTCTCCTCATGTGATCAGCTAGGTTAAATCAATGTTGTTACTGGGACGTTAATATCACCCGATGCTACAATATGCTTGTACTGTGCGCATAGAATCGAGAGTTTTGAAACATCGTTGTTACACGGTAGTTAGTATGCTAATGCTTCTTTACAAACCTTATTTTCACAGGTTGGATTAGCTCTTATAGGCACGTGTGTAGTTCTCAAGTACCATTTCAATAACCCTTCAATTCATAAGATGCCAGACTGGCTACGTTTTATCGTTCTCCAATGTTTGGGAAAGATCTTCCACAAGAAGCTTCGCAATGATGACAATCTGTTGGAAAACAAAAATCCTTTTGAAAAGAGAAGACGTTTGAGGAGTGAAAATGGATATTTCGAGTCCTTTATTCCCATGGAAAGGCAAAATCCTAAGTGGCCTCTTGAAAACAGATCTCGAGGTGCTTCAATGGATAAGGAGCACCTGGGGGCATTTAATGGTAATGAAACATCTCAGGAGTTTGATGATAAGTCGAGTCAAATAACAAAAGCAATTACCCACAAACAAGAAACCATCGCTAACGCCCTGGAAAAACTAGCAGAAGCAAAGGAAGCTGAAGATGAGGAAGGGAAACAAAGAGAAGAGTGGATGATGGCTGCATCTATTATGGACTCACTTTTCATGTGGATTTTTTTTCTCACCTTGGTTGGTTCTCTGGCTGCCCTGTTTTTTCAGCTTCCAAAGTACGATTAGCGTGCGCATTGATTAAGGAATATTGAGCTTAATTGAGTTCGGCTCTGCTTAAGTAGGTACAAAATGGCTTCGGAACCTTAAAGCTCAAAAGTTGATTCAGTTTTAGTAGAATCAGACAAACTGAACTGCTAGTGATTACCTGAAAAGGAAATAAAATAAGAAATCAGGGCAGTGTTAAGTTCAACGTTAATTTTCCAGCTGTAGTATTCTCAGGTTTTCTAGGATAAAGATGTGTCAAAGTTTCCAATATTACTGGGCTCCAAATACAACTTTTCCATACACTGTATCACCAAACTTTGGCATTAACTATGTTTAAACACAACATGTACAGTTAAAAATGTTGTGTTCAAGCCAGTCGACTATCTCAGTTATTGGCGTTATTAGTTCTTCTAGAGAATCAACCTCATTCCCAGGGTTCTCTCCTACCCGTCCCTACGTCGCTCCGTAGGCGGAGAATTGGCTCTTTGCATGACTGTGATCACGTGATCAACTTTCGGTAAACACTAAAACAGTTCACTTTTGAAAACTTTTGTTAGCATAACCTGAACGAGCATATTAAAATTATGTAACCTGAGATTTTTCAGCGATTGTAACGGCCGTTGAAAGTTAGGGCCTGTTTACATGGAGGAGGGGGACCCCCGGCCGTCGTAGGTGAGGTAACCCGCTTAGCTGGGGCAACCTGCATTTGCATATAATCTCTCATTTTAATTTGCTCACGTTTACGTGATAGGTGGGATGACCCGCCACATGCTACCTTACCTACCTAGGGTCCCCCACCTCCATGTAAACAGGCCCTCTAAAATTTTTAAACTGTCGTTAAATCTTTCCCTTCCGCGTTTAAGGGCTCAAATTTCATGTTACAAATTAAAAGGAGATTTGAGCCCTGTAATGCTTAAGGAAATATTTCATGACGGTTTTGAAAGTTTCGAAATTACAAGGATTTGTATGGAAAACCATGCAAGCATGACTGGATGGCAAACACTTCCAGCTTTCGGCGGCCGTTGCAATCGCTACTTTTGAGATACATGACAAAAAATTTTCAGGTAACCTAATTTTAATACGCTCTTTCAGCTTGTACTAACAAAATTGAACTTCTTTCGTGTTTACTGAAAGTTGATCACGTGACCTGATCAAGTCAAAAGCCTATTGAATCTGTAAATAGAAGACGTCCCCACTCACTAGGGTTAATCAGGTTAGCTTTGTAGTCTATATTAACGTGTCCTTTTGTTCTATGAGGATAAGATTAAACAGAGACAGCTTTGTGATGTGTTGAATATGATGATTAGAAAAAAAACGTAATTCAGATGATTCTATCTTCTTCAATGGTCTTTTATAGATTAGTTTCAGGCAAGACGTAATGGTGCACATGATAAAATTGAGATGTGAGCAACTTCTAACACCAAAAGGTCTTTGTGATTCAGACTTTGCAAGTAGAATCGATGAACTTAAGTTAAACATCTTTTTAAATTTTTGTGCTTTTTAAGACATAGTAAACCTTCATTGACAACCCCATTTGCTTGGATTTTTGTCACTCCAAGAGGAATTTTCGTAACCACTTATTCACATCCGGGCATTCACAACGGTGATGTAAATGACAGGCAGAAGGTCACAGTTTTTTTATTTTAGAGGCTTACTATTCCAGTGATAAATGAAGGCCTTAATTAAAGCCTAGAAAAAATTTTATACGTTCCTTAAAGTTGTTTTTGTGCATGGTCGTGGAATACTTGAAACGACTCTTCGGTCGATACTGAATCACATCACGTTTTGATGTGATAAACTTGAAGACCGACGTCTCCCAGTCGGACTGACAGATATGGTTTCTGATCTTTCCGAGGTTTTTCAAAACAAAAAAGGGTGGGTTTTATATCTCACCAACAGCGGTGTTAAATAAGAGCGACTGAGTGTCGTCGGAGTGTCTCAAATTTTGCAAGTTGTTTTAGTAGTACAGTGATCTTTTCTTATTTTATGATTGAACTTCAAAACGGCTGAAACTAAACTGAGTTGTAAAAGGAAACGAAACAAATAAAGATTAAACAAAATCTCGCTACGCTGTTTCTCATCGAGTCTTTCACTCAGCATTTAGCCTTAAATAATAGACTCAGTCCCCCGCACTTTTTCCAGTTTTTTTTTTAAATTGGAAATTGTCCCGCTATCAAGAAGGTCTTGGAAATCTAATCGAATCCAATAATTGGATCATGAAGTAACTTAAACACCTGCTAATATATAGATTTAGCCAGGGCTAAAAGCGAAGCTCTCGTTAATATATATAGTTTACTGAAACAAAATATAATATCGTGTAACGCTAACCAAGCGGGCGACCAACCTCGTCCCCAGGGCTTTTCCCTTAAACAATGGGTGGTGACGGCAACGAAAACAGCAAAAAAAAAAAATAATAATAACAATAGGTTTAGGTAGCAAAAAAAAACCAACAACAACTTTGCATGTGTAGCACACTTTTTTTGTGTATTTCCTTGCCGTTCTTTTGTACGACGACAACGTGAAACTTCCAGAAACTTCCTAGTTACACGTTTTATGGAGGAAAGTTTGTACGTGGTCCTGTTCCCTTATTTTTGGCTGCCGCTCATTTTCACCTTAGTGCCCGCTAGCATTTCTCATTTTTTAAGAGGTGCTATAAAATTTCATGTTATTCTTTAAACGAAATTGGTCTTCTTTGTTTTCTTATCTCTGTCTCTAGCACTTTCTCTGTTATCCACGCCAATGTAGACTTTAAAATTAAGTTGAAAGAAAGAATCGGCTTCGTTGTTGTTGTTTTTTATCTCTAAAAGTCCAGGTGACTATGCGATTTACTGTCGAAACGCGAGGGTACTTGAAATGCAAAATTTCACCCCGGCTTACATGAATGGGTGGACGTACGTACGGATAATTTTCTCAGAACCAAAATTTCTTGGATGCATAGATTACCAAATTTTCTTACCCATGTGGTACTCCGCTGCGAGCGCTTCGGGCGCGAGAGCTCCGCTATAAAAAACGATTTTCTCTTCTACCGGTATGGGCGGTTATTAAACATTAATCGAACATTACCATATGGTTCGCTTATTTTGTTTAACTGTTTTTTAAAAAAATTATTTTCGTTTATAAATGAAATTAGGCTGTTTAGAATTACGTTTTTAGTATTATTAAAGAAGTTTTGTTTGGAATGTTCTCGAATGGCTACCAGGCTCCTGCACCACATGCAGCTTTTCTATGCATGGCGGCAAGGTTAAAGGTTTATTACGAACAAGATTCATTGCAGATTACGAACAGAAGAAAATATCTTGACACAAACCCAATACAGTAAATTCTAATAAATATTAAACGCTCAAATTGAAAACGTTGCAGCCAAGAAGATTTTGCAGGGACTGATCAAACAACGTGAAATAGAGTTAAGTTGCGATATTTCGCCTGGCCAATACCAGTCTTCATCA
This sequence comes from Porites cylindrica, assembly GCA_964035525.1. Lineage (NCBI taxonomy): Eukaryota > Metazoa > Cnidaria > Anthozoa > Scleractinia > Poritidae > Porites > Porites cylindrica. The sequence continues at coordinate 346,696 of OZ037775.1, read as the reverse complement.
GGTTTATTTAGATATCACGAATTTACCGAAAAATATATGAAGTAAAATAATGACCGTGGTATGGTGTGGCTACTTAAAAAGACAAGATAACAAAAAAATTAAAGATATACTATATATAGTTACAAGTTCATCACGTTTATTGATGCCCAGAGGTTCAATTGTCTTAGCTTTATGGATAAGGTGGGCTTCACGTGCTTTCCTGAAAGAATCACGCCCATTGTTAAGTTTTTCAATACGAATCAAAAACGTATGATTGTCGGAATGATTAACTCATGGCGTAACGGTTCTAATTCGAAGCGTATATGGTTGCGAGTCTTGCGAAAGAAGAGTTATGTCAAGCAGGAGAAGGGCTATTTAATCCTATATCCAGGCATAGACAAGTTTAGATTGACTTCCAGGTATTTAAATATTGGATTTGCGCTCCATATCGATTCTTTGGCAGTTTCATTGGAGAGTTGAAGTACGGCAAAAGGCAAGCGAGATTAGAGACCCGTTCGACTGAAGAGCCCAGATGGCCCCAGGTCATATCTCAGATGGAGGCTACTTTTCATGCGATTATTAGAAGATTTTCAGATTTAATATCGTGGTTCTTATTTTTTTGAAGTTTGGACTCAGTTCTAGTGTGTTTTTGAAGCGTTTTTCTCCCAGATTGATATGGTTTAGTATCCCGATCAACATTTGTTGCAAGATAAACCTTGTACAGCTTTATGTCCCAGCTATGGGAATAGCTAAAGATTGATCGCTAAAAATTAGTTTAATCAGAACGCATGAATGGTTATCAATTACTGCCACTCACAGAATTTTGATCCCGCTCTGACTGCGTGCCACGTTGAACTAATTTTGCAATCAATCAGTTATTTATTTTTTATCATTTCGCCCACGTCGTGGGCATATTTTGCGCACGCAATTAAAAACACAGCTCTAGAAAACAAAAAAAGTTAACAACAAAATCATGTGAATTCTGACCAGAATTTACATCTAGTCATCATCACTACTTTTTTACTGCAAATTACACATCACGAAAACAAATGAACCAACTCAGATAAGCTTAAAACTCTAATAAAGATCACTTACAAGCTTCAGGAATTAAGTATAAGCCCCTTAAATACTCGCGGAAAAAGCAAAACCATTAACATCTTTTCAGCTTTCAAAAAGAATGATCAAAACACGGAAGTTTCGAGAAGTAGCTTTTCGTTTGTCAAAATCCAGACAAAACATCAACACAATTTAGTTAAACCACTTCTTGATACTAGGGCTTTCACTAGGAGCAAGGGTAGTGCGCGGTCTTTGGTGCGCGAGGTTCCTAGTTCGATGTTCGGTGACATGATATCCTTTTTGCAACTTCTCTCCTTTCTGTGTAGCTTTGACGAGCTTTAAATACCCTTAAATGGAGCATTGATGGAGAAAGAGAGAGAGAGAGTGTGAGGTGGGGGGGTGGGGGGGTGGGGGGGGAGGGTGGTTAAAATGAGCGCACCGTCGACCTCAAGGTTATCTGCTATTACTATCACGAGTAATCGAGGTGAAATATGGTTGCTTTACCGTCTAGTTTACCTTTTACTTGTCTTCTGGCATCAAAAAATAAACAACTGTTCATCTTAATACAAGCACAGACACATAATTCCACCCCAGAGCACGATTTCTCATGCTTCGTCTTTTCATTCTATATTAGAAATTTTTAAAAAAACAAGAAGAAGGAACATATATTTTTCATTTAAGTCTCGCGTATCTGTTTGCTTTCGAAATGACCTCACTTAATGCTTCGTTAACGGAATTTAGAGTAAATCCGCCACCTTTAACCTCCACGCTTGAGAATCATCATCAAAACGTCTTGAATTTGGTTCAATTTCAAGTTATGATGAAATGCTCTAAGCTTAAGTAAACGTCAATAGTTAGAACGTGATTTGATAGGATTACAGTCAGTGAACAACGCTATAAGCGCTTTTGGGCACAAAGGGCCAACGTAAAAGACGAAGACAACCAACCAGCGTGACCTTAAAATTGTGTTGATAAGGTACGTCCTCTTTTCCTTCTATTTGCTATGACAACACCACTTGCCACGATTTGTATTTCACGGAGTTTATTTTGAATTTCTAAAAGCCTGATCGTAGGTTGTCGTTATACTAGCTTTTTTGTGCTCATGTTCAATAAGTCGTAGCGTTTCAAAGATAAAACAGAAAGATTTCTGTTTCCTTATGACTAAAATGCATCGCTCCTCATTGCTAACTTTGTCACTGACTGAGCACAGTTAACTGAGCTGGGAGGTTCTCCTTCATTTCAAAACAGCTCCCTAGGTATCTATCAGACGAAACTGAGCTCCTAATTCTTGTTGCCGAACGTCGGATACCTGTAATCGAAATTTCGTGAATATTCGAGTCATATCTGGGTCTTGGCCAAAAAAACTTGCAGTGGAACGTTTACGGCAGAACTTAGATCAACGCTTGCGAGATCATCGTGTTTTACGGGAGGAAACCGGAATAATTTCGCCTAGTATTATTTACAAGTTCATAATAGGCGCTTGCTGTGGAGTACAGATTTACTCTTGATTTTTGTACGAGGAAAGAAAAATAAAGGAAATGCTAGAAATATTTCAGGAATCCCTGAGGAATCTTTTGTGAAAAAGTCACTGCGTATTCAGACAAAAATGTCTGTATCTTGAGAAGCTAAGTTTTCAGCTGAAGACTCGTATACTTATCTCAGTAAATATATTTCACAAGTATCAAAGGCGCCTAACAGCTTAAACTAGTCAGTCTTCGCGGTTCTAAAGGAATTAATTCCTCGTGGCATATCGGAAATAAAATCTAAGTCAGTGTGATAAACACGAGCTCAGGAATGAAGTTCCTTTTAAAACGAAAACGTAACAAAATTAGGCACATGTGGCATGCAATTCATTGCCGGGTAAAGTGCTACTTTTCTTTACGAAATAACGCCGATGCTAACCTTGCAATTCATTCCAGCCGCGCTCAGCAACCTCAATACTATACCCCAAAAGCTTAATTACTAATCATTCCTAGCTTTTTTGTTAAATGTATATTAGTTTTATCTTTTTTGATCTCTAATATTAAGCCGTGCTTTAACAGACGCCATGCTTAAGTGGAATATAAAGAAGAAGGATAAAATATCTTCAGTTAAAAGACCTTTGTTAATGTTTGATAATCTTATGCTTATTTTTTCTCTCTTTATTGATTGCCAGTTGGGGTTTTTCATTCAGTCATGAGCCTCTGTATGTGTATTTCCGATGACATCGAAGTCGAGGCTATCGCTATTGATGCAGCTGCGATCTGAGAGATTAAAGGAAAGCGATGATCGCATTGCCATTCCAATCAAGTTTACAACGTTAAGCCTGGTTCGGCATATGCCGCCGATGTATCTGCAACGTAGCCGTCGGTACCGTCTGGCCTATTGTTCCCGGACGAATGAGAACACGCGCCGCCGGCAACTAGAGCCATTGCAGAGCTCTACCGCCGGCATCCCTGCGACAACTTCGCAGGCATGCCAACGATAAAGACTGGGATGACCAATGTTGCCGGCCACTTATGTTCTCATATCGGAATAGTATCCCAGGCAGTACCGGCGGCTATGTCGCAGGTGCATCGGCGGCATAGGAGAACCAGGCTTTAGTTGAGCAATGAAGGCAAAGAAATCTGCCAAAAAAAGGGCGCAAAAACACAGGGGAAGCCGGATAGAGGTCTGATTCGGGCGCGTGAGCTCTTGCGTGCAATTCACCATTTTTACATAGACCATAATGCACCTCGTTTATTCCCCAAAATTTCGCATAACCATTGTAATGGATTTTTTGGGACGACTGTAATAATACCTTAGAGAAATAGGAAACAATGGTTACGCAAAATTCTACTGGTAAACAAGGTGCATTATGGTCTATGTGAAAGTACTGAATGGAGGTAAAGCATGGAAGCAATAAATAAACAGTAAGCCCGGAAAAAATACAACACTCGATGTTTTCCTTTTGCAATTTAAAACTTCCTGTGTGTGTTACAGTCAGCAAAGTTTTTTTTTCTCGCAGAAACCCGCTGTAAGCAACTTCAAGTGTGACATCAAACTTTGATATATGTTGCTCCTTTTGTTATTCCTGGCAGTCTGTTGCTATGCGACGCCAGATATCGGGGAAAACGTTAAAGGTGAGCTATTGAAACTTTCACCTTGTTAACCTTTTGGTATGATTTGTTGTGGCAACTTTTTCAGTAAATTATATTGTAAAGATAGCATGCAGTTAACAGTTAATGACCAAAATCAAAAAACTGTAAGTCCCCAAGGTTTTTCCCGTCACCAATATCATTTAAGACGGGAAAATAAATGCTAACTTCACGAAAGGGGGCTTCCTGGCGCTGATACAACTCAGTAACCAACCGCATGAAACTCAGCAAAGGTCTTATATTTTTATATATTTTAATCTTTGAGCGTTTGTATCCAGTTTCAACTTGACGTTTGGACTTCCACTGGACGTTTTCACCTACTTAATCCAACGCATTACATCTCACGAGTGTTCTTCAGGAAAGTACTATGAATAATTATGATCTCTTGATAAAATTAATTCATGAACCTTTATGCTAGACAATGATGGCGTTTACGAAGAAAGGCTAACAAGGTTCCTATCAAGACACGGTAAATTTCACCGGCCTGTACTAAGGATTACAGACAATGTTACAGTCACCTTCGGAGTAACATTAAATCAAATAGTAGATGTGGTATGTACAGATAGTCCTTTTTACATAATTTTGTTAAGTTATCAGCCGTAGCATGTTAAAAAATTAGTTGGCCTGTCTTCATAACTAAGGATGTTTGATGGATTTTCTGTGCATGATCTCCGAAAGAGTTTACCTTTTCGTTGGCTTGCGGAAGGCAGGACAGGATGGATAGTTTCTGTTGACTCAAAGAGACCAAGGGTCATCATCTTATTCTTGCTTATTTGTCTAAAACCGTATATCAACAACTAGAATATACCTATATCTCTAATATGTACCCCTATAAAGGACGACCAGAAAAAAAAATCAGCCCATATAAAAGAATTATCAAAATTGCTATAGATGTTATGTAAGGTTCCCTTTACGCTTCAGGTCGAGAGAGAACAGATATTAAAACTGAGTCTTTGGATTAGACAGGTTAGTTTAAGTTTGTTTTATATCGTGACTACAACTGTAGTGACTGCCGCGGCGTTCATTGGTAGTTTTGTTTCAATCTGCGGCATTTAATCGCGTAAATGGCGCATTCCAGCTTAGGGGTCGGAAGTTTGTAGGTAAATTTAATTAACCATGCACTACGACTTGAGAAAGAGCGGAAATTATAAGGGCTTCGGGGTAACTCCAGTCGGAATTAAAAACTCTCTCAGATATAAAACATTGCCCAAGGCTTTTCAGCATCTTCTTAGTTTGCCCTTGTACATGTACGAGGTATTTTCCATCCGTAATTACCGCATTATGGACTTGTCTTATCACAGACATTATCATTATTTTGGTTAATAATGCTGTATTTTTCATTATCTCTAGAAATGGGTCAATTCGTTATTACGCTGGAACGTGAGTGATTTTGGCGGGATTACAGAAATAAACATTGATCCAGGAAAACTTTGGTTACCTGATATCTACCTCTATAACAAGTAAGCCCACGGTATTATTGTTTTTTTTTTTTTGGCATTGTACAAGTTTACAAGTTTTACGGAAGAATGTTATTAACAACATATATACCTATGCCTTGACTAACAAAAATCTTCCACCCATTCAAGCATTTTCTCGCCGTGTTGATTATTTTAATAGCTAACTTTATGGCTTGCCAGCCTATCAACAACAACACCAAATGCTTTATTTGCATGACCATAAAGAAATTACAGTACTGCAAAAGCTATTAGTCTAAATTTAAGTACTAATTCAACTAATTAGTACGTGCAAAACATTACAAAACGTTACAGTTCTCATTCATTCATTCATTCATTGATATTTAATAATTTGGTTCTTAATTCAAAGCATTGCGAGATAAATGAAACTAATTGACAGTTCACTAAATAATCAGAAGAATTCATAAGAAGAGATATTTAAGTATCGTGTGTAAGTGATTTTAAGTCAGGTATTTCAGTTTCTAGTTTGGAGAAAAATATGTCTCTGATCTGAGAATAAGCCTTACAATCTAGTAAGAAATGATTTTCATCTTCAATTTTGTTACTGCCGACAAAAGGAACATACCCATTCATTACGAGGGATTTTTTCGTATCTACCTGTTTCAATTCTAAGTTGATGACTACTTATTCTAAATTTAACTAATGCTTTTCTCGAAGGGGTTTTTCTTGTTAAAACCTAGGTACTGCATAGTCATCTTTGATTGTACAATAAAAACTGATGCAATATTCGGGAGCTAGATTAATTTCATGGAAAGCTAAGCGTGTCATATAACTCCTTTGTTGTACAGCCTTCACTTCACCGTAATCACGATGATGCATGTTCATCATTTCAGTAATTATTATAAAATCACGTAGAACCACAAGGAACCCAGAAAAAAATTCTGAGTTTCAGGTGAAATTCGAGCCCACGGTCTGCCACATCCTGCACCTAAAGCACACTCGGGCTCGAAAATCTGCTGCGTCTGTCGTTAGAAGAAAGAAGAAGTCATTCATAATGAAAAACTCATTAATAATGCATAAAGAAAAAAAAACAAAAGAAATTAATGTCTGTTGAGTGTCGTTACATCTGATAAAGACACAGCTAAACTTAACGTCCATTTTTTAGACTAAAATACGTAACCCCAAATCTAAATCTACCAGGATTTTTTAAAACCGGGTTAACAAACATTTTGTAATTTCTCTCAAATTCCCCTGCCTTAGCTTGTTTACTGCGTTGTTTGCTTATGTCTCATATTTGTCTTGGTTATTTCGTGGTTAGGCATTTGTGTAGAAGTGGCTGTAGACAGAATTTCGCGACTCCTCCCCCCCCCCCCTGTCTTTGGTCTTTTTCACGGTCCCTACCCACAATTCCCTCAGTCTGTAACACAGGTGACAGTTATTTGAAATCAGGGCGCACCTAAAGCTAGTTTCGGAGCCGTTGATATTTCGTTATATTTCTTTCAGTGCCGATGAAGACCACGATGGTTCCTTGGATAAAATGAAAACAAAAGTCAAAGTAGATCATAATGGAACCAATCAATGGCTGGCGCCATTGATGCTTAAAAGTTCCTGTAAGATTAATGTTCGCTACTTCCCGTTTGACGAGCAGGTAAGCTTACAACTGTCAAAGGTGTTAATTTGGCCCATCGACATAAAGAACACAGTAGAAGTGGTAGTACTATTTAATCTTTCCACCTCTTGAAAAGGATTGTTTTCAGTTTCATATTTTTAACCCCAAAAAATATTTCTAACTGTACCAACAACACAGTTCTAATTTTTGTTGACTCAAATATCATGTTCGTTTGAGGATAATAGTTTGTTCTTTGGCAGGCCTGTAATCTGAAGTTCGGATCGTGGACGTACGACGCATGGCGCGTAGATATCAAAGCTGAGAATTTAAGTGCAGATCTTAAGACAACACAAGTGAACGGCGAGTGGGAATTACTTGGATTTCCCTGTAAACGCAATACAAAGGTTTATGAGTGCTGTCCACAGCCTTACTCTGATGTTACTTGTACCCTGAAAATACGACGAAGGACAACATACTTTTTCGTCAACTTGATTGTTCCTTGTTTTCTCATAACGCGTAAGTACGAGGAGCACTTTTTAAAAAACTGGAACGCTCTAAATAACTTGCGCGTTAGACACCCCTGAAGATGTCCGGTAACCTTAACTAACGCTTTCCCCATATTTACTTACATCTTAAAAATTTCGGTTCACCTTGCAAGACAAGCAAAAGCTAAAAGTTGATTTTGTTCAATATTTTACACTTGGGAATCCAAAATAGAGTGAGAAGTTGATATCATATTTTCATTTATTCTCTAGTCTTGTCTCTACTTTCGTTTTTCCTTCCATCTGAAGCTGGAGAGAGAATCACCTTGGTGATAACTAACATGTTGGCCCTTACAGTGTTCATGCTGATTGTAGCAGACATTTTACCCGCGACATCAGAAGTAGTACCACTTATCAGTGTATATTTCACCAGTATATTGACAGAGGTAGGTATTGCTAACTGTCCAGCAACTTTTTTTCTTTTAACAAATTTTTTACAAAGCAAAGCGCAAAGTTAGAGGTACATCTCACTTTTTAAGTTGAGAAAAAGTCTTTTAAGAGTGTTTGCCTCATAAGTTTGATCATGGAAAATTGTAAGCTTCGGGAGTTTGGGGTTTTGCAGATTTAAGGGTCTTTGGCCGCTCGTCTCTTCTAGCTGGAGCCTTCTTACGTTCTCTTTAAGACTTGTAATACGGAGTCTCCGAGTTCATGTCCTACCCTGACCGATAGCTAGATTTGTTTCTCGGTTTTTCTGAGTTGAAATCCATGGCCACGATTGTAAAAGAGTAAGCTGTTTCGCCTCCTGCCAGTTGGGATTCTTAACCTTGTCATGTTCCATTTGAGTTATTTGTTTCATTATCCCTGAAAAGCCCCATAAGGGAAGAGGATATGTATTAAATTTAAATTCCAACTAAGGCTACCGTAAGTATCTCGCGATACCGGGACGTTCTAAAACTTGTAGAATTAGTTTAGATTCTTATTAAGAAAGGAAAGTAGTCTTTATTTTCTTCTGAACCACCTGCCTTGTAGCCTCCACCACGAGGAGTAGCTTAGAGCATGAAAATGCTCACAACCTCAGTACTGGTTTTGGCAGTCGCTTCAGCGACTGAGGGATATCCAAATTACGACCTTATCCGCTGGATTAATTTCACTAACTTTTTATATATATTCGTTCTATTCTTTGGCTAGCATAACCGGTTTGAAACGATTTTAGTTATTTTGGGCCATGATCATGTCTTTGAAAATATTTTTACCACTTAAACGTCTGTTTCTCTCAATAGGTTGGCTTGTCATTAATAGCTACTTGTATAGTACTTAAGTGTTACTTCACAAACCCAGCCTTCTCAGAAGTTCCTTTCTGGATCCGCCAGTTAGTTATTCAAGGACTAGGTCAGTTGTTAAAGATTGAAGCAAAGAGAGAACGCAAAAAATCACAGAAAAAAGGAAAACCTGTTGAGGAAGGTAGAAGGTCCAGACGCAAGTCCATGGCAGACGCGTTGGATCCAAATTTCGACAATTATAGTCAAATCTTGTCAGGCCAAAGAAATAGCCTGCCAAACGCTAGACCAAAACGCCCTGTTTCGTTGGCCGAGCAGACGGGTCCAAATTTCAGCTCTCAGAATCAAAACTATCTGGGCCAAAAAAAAGGCGAGTCAAACAACAAACCTAAGCGACCCGTTTCCATGGCTGAGTCGCTGGATCCGAATCTTAACTTGTACCATCACAGTCATTCAAGGCGCAGAAACACGGCAGGGAACATTAACTTGCTTGAGCCCAACGTACCTCCGTGCGGGGCGTGTCATGAACTGACTGTGGATATGCTTCACTTGGGACCTGGGCTGCCTGTCAAGAATCTATGCCGCTTCCCATCTCGTCAGTCGCTAAGGAGAGAGTCCTGGTGCGAGAATCCTTTAAGCGAAAAGGCCGAAGTGATCACCAACGTTCAGTCCCAAACCTCCTTGATAGGCGCGCTTCTGCATCGGCAGGATCATCTGGTGGACTATGTTAAGACATTGGTCGAAGCTGTTGAAGAACAGGACGAGCATGATTCAAAACGGGAGGAATGGGTCCTGGTGGCGGAAATATTGGACACTTTTTTTCTGTATGTGTTCGTAGTTGTAATGATTGGTTCAACTCTTCTGATATTTACTGCAGGAACGTCATGGTGAGAGATACAAAACTTTTCCGTTTAATTTAAAGAATTTGAAGAGTTATAGATGACAGTAGTGACAGCAGTAAGGCTGTCCTTTTTGCAATAACGTTGTCTTATGAATTTAAACTGAAAAACAAATAAGAGAAAAATTAATAGGGGTTGGTTGACTTGTAATTCATAGCTTCAGCAGTACGTCGGATACAACACAAGCGTCGTCTTAAAAGTAGCTTTTTAATGCCTTATTAATTCGTGTTTGGCCTTTTGGCCTTTTTCACATTCGTTTCTAGGGCAATGTTATCGTATAGAGATTTATAAAAGATATGAAAGTTTAAATTATTGTATAAGGAATGTAAGAAGTTTGGCGAATATGCCTTTTACTAATGTCATCATGTCGTTTCTCTAAGAGAATCATTTAAGTGGAATTGATCCCTTCTTGTTGAAAGAAAAAAAGGATATATCAAATCATTTTTGTAAGATACAAGCTTCTTTGCACGCTTTATAAGAGTTAGGTCTCATGCTGGACTAAATGATAGTAATTTAAGTTTCTGCTCATGTAGAAAATACAGTAAATAAAAACATATCCCGCGTTGAAGTAAGGTACATTGTGATAAACAATACTGTTGATAAAGGCAATTTATCACGTAGATCGTGTAGGCGCCACAACTCATATATCATCATTAATATATAGATTTAGCCAGGGCTAAAAGCGAAGCTCTCGATAATATATATAGTTTGTTCAATCAAAATATAAAATCATGTAATGCTAAGCGGCGAAGGCAACGCCGGAGAATGGTGAAAAACAACAATAGGTCTAATTAGCAAAAAACCAACTTTGCACGTGCAGCACACATTTTTTGTACATTTCTTTGCCGTTGTTTTGCACGACTACAACGTGAAACTTCCAGAAACTTCTTAGACCCCGTCCACACGAAGACGATTGTAAACGCAAACGCTAGTAAACGCATATTTATATCTCCGTCCACACGAAAACGATCATCGTTTACGTAGCGTTTTAACCCGTCCACACGAAAACGCTCGTAAACGCATAAAACGATGTCATAGTCTCAGTTCTTCAGCTAGATTATATAGCGAGTCTCTGCTCATTGGAAAGTTCTCTTTCCACTCTTCTGGTATCACCACTTGATCGGCAAAGTTGTTCCACCAGGCGCTTGTACGACCTGGTCTGGTCCAGAATCTTCTCTCTTTGCTCTCACGTCTGCATCTAAGTCGTTTTACTCGAGTAAAAGTGCTTGTAGTTGTGGATAACAATCTTGAGAGGTTTGGTCCTCTTCTTTTGTAGTTTTCCTGTATATCGATTATTGCATGATTCAATTGAATGCTCGCAATTATGCTTGAAATAAGCGCAAGCATGACACAGCTCAACACTCGTGTGTACGCCATCTTGGAAAGGCACTTGATAAAAGAGACTGGCGCTGACATCTGACGTCAGCGTTTTCACAGCGTTTACGAAAATATACGTTTACGGCCGTCCACACGAAGACGCATAAACGGCGTTTTCAAATTTATCCGCTTTGGAGAGCGTTTTCGAATTAATGCGTTTACGGTGAGCGTTTTCATCGTCTTCGTGTGGACGGAAGGCCTAAACGCATAAAAAAGTTTGCGTTTACTAGCGTTTGCGTTTACAATCGTCTTCGTGTAGACGGGGCCTTAGCTTACGTTTTTTTCGATCACTTTTTTTTCACTGCCGCTCATTTGCACCTTGCATTGGTGGCCGCTAGCATTTCTCATTTTGTCACCGCCGTTACAAAATTTTCATGTTGTCAGTTCCAACAAAAAAAAGTCTGCTTTGTTTTTTATCTCTCGCTCTAAATCTCTGTCGCCCTTTTTCTCGTTGAGCTTCGCTGGCCTGCCGCCTACTTTAGGCTTTTTCTCTGTGTTTCTCTTGCTCTATATTCCAAATTTGTGGACATGACAATTAATCTAAGCTTAATACTTTAGAAAACACGGATACAGAGACAATTTCCGCTTTCCATTTTCCTCTTCATTGACTCTTTAGTTGTTTCTGCTTTAATTACAAGACGCGGGTGGCTATGCGATTTCCCGTCAAAATAACCTCAAGTTGCATGTGGGTTGCCATACCTGTTGTTGATTGAGTCATTGTGGTAATAATGCCTGCGGTCAGTTACTTTCGTTAAATTTCTATGATGAGCATATTGTGTAATTTTGACTGAAAAAGTGGCTTGATTAATGTTGTTGTGAGAATACAAGGTTTTCTTTGCGGTATTATTCTAACAAATTTAATTACTAAGTGAGATGAGGAGAGTCAAACTTCCTTTTTGTTCTGAATCGCCCCATGTAAGGGAATCCAGATTCCCAGAATCCGGGAAATTTTTGCTTGTGAAATCCAGAATCCTAGGCTTTGGAATCCGGAATACAGCTCAAAGAATTAGGAATCCAATTACCGATTGGAATCAAGAATCCACTTTCTATTGTTAAAGGCTGGAATTCAGTAACTGGTATCCGGTATCCGCGGCGAGGAATCCAGAATCCAAGACTGTCTTGGATTCCTTTACATGGGATCTGAAAATACTGCGGTGGCAGAAGAGGGTAAAACTGAATGCAAGGCTAGCAATAAGTCAGACCTTTACCGTATTGCCAGCCTTGCCTTTAGTTTTGTTTTAATTCCCACTTCAAGTGACGTCTGGCTCTAGCATCTCTACATTAGAGATCTGACAAGAAAGAACCAGTTGATATAATTTACGCGTTGAGTGGACCTCTGCATTCGAGGGTTTTTGGGAGAGAGTACCTAACTACCCTAATGGCCCACCTGTTAAGCACATGACTTCGACTTCATTATTCGGATACAGATCACTTAATAACTTGGAGCCTGTAGAAAAATGACAAGAGTGGAAATAAGAAGAGCTCCCATAAACAGCCAGAAGAAACAGGCATCGACAATGGAGGCGACGATTTTCCATTCCTCTCTCTTAATGTCATTCTTTTCTTTTTTTCTCGCAACATTCACGAGCCTGCGTACATTATTTAATAGTATGTCTTGTTTGAGCAGTGCCTCTTTCGTGATGACCTCCATTGAATGAGCAGCATTACTGGGTGCAGACAACGCCGGTGCCCATGAATTTGTTTCCTCTTCATCAATGGATTGCAAGCTGCTCTCAAACTTGTGAAATAGCTTAGGAAGTCCAGTTGTCGACAAGGCCTCCCTTTCAAAACCAGATTCTCTCGGCTCTGACGATACCGTCCTCGAGCGACTTCTGACACAATATGGTGAACTTGTGGTGCAAGGCTTTGATTGGAAGTCTCCAGGGGAACTGAAACACCTTTGACGCGTAATGGGCTGGGAAATGATTGAGTTTCGTCTCTCGAACTCAATTTCCTCTCGTACTTCTTCTTGTTCTTGAACGTGTTTTTCCATGGCGTTTATGAGTCCTGCTGGAACTTTGACGCGAACAATTTTTGCAAGCCAATTTAAGACGATAACTCTTATCCATTTGGGCATTTCTGTGACAGCAGGGTTATTGTAGTAGCATTTCAACACCATGCATGTTGCAATCAAGGAAAGAGCGACCTATAATAGATTATTTTATTAAAAAGAAGATAAACATGTGATGCCTCATTCCACACTTGTATTCATCATAAGATATATTAGAGAAGTGAAATGAATTGCAGTCGCACTAGGTCAAGCGTACCCCTATAGATTCAATTAATGAATCGATTATTTGAAAAATGAGTCCTTAGTCGTTACCGCAAGCAGAATCAAATTCAAATTTGCGTTCCTACATGAGTAATGAGCGGTGAATTTTGTACGATAAAAAACATTTGAAGAAGACATTTTCATCAAATTCAAGACAACTGAGCAGGTAGAAGTTTTATCGCTGTCTCGCGTGTGAATTCAATGCTCATTCAGCGCATGTAGAATGCAGAGATAAATCGGAAATCTACAATTACCCAAAAGATTTAACTTTCGAATATTAAATTCATTCATGGAATATAATAGCGCTAGTGGAAGGAATGAGTAAAGAATGAGCGAGTGAGTGGATGAATGATCGAAAGAATGAATAAAGGAATGAACGAACGAGCGAACGAATGAATGAATGAAGATAAGGGAAGAGCTGCTGAGAGGTTTGGTTCAGTGTTACATGCCCCTGGTACTCCTCCCATCAGTTGAGTTTGATGTAGCCAGAGCCTGATAACACGTTTTTCAGTGAGGTTACATGACGGCGACGAGGTTATGTTATTGGCTCGTATCTAAGTTACCTCGAACATGATTCCAGTGTAGTAAATGCTAATCAGTGGGACGACCTCCGAAGTGGCAGGCATGATTTCGGCCACTATCAGCATGAACACAGTCATAGCCAACAAATTGGTTATCACCAGTGTAATGCGTTCACCAGAATCAGGAGGGAGAAAGAACGACAACAGAGTCAGGGCTAAAATAGGAAAAAAAGGAAGAGAGGTAAATATCAAATGATCCATAACAAAAAGTAAAAACGTATCTGTACAGAAAATCTGTAGTGAGACGCTCGCTATAACGTGAGATATAAGACAGCGGAGCTGTCATTTTGTCATGGACAGCATGCTGTAATTACAATGGCCTCTTATCGCGTGGTTACATAGTAATTGAGGCTGCAGTTGAAGCCCAAAGCCTTTTAAAGATTTGTTCAGAGACTGCATTTTTTGTTTAGTTTTGTTGTTTTTGTTTTATTTCGAAATAAGTCTTTTTTTGTTAGACAGATGAATATATTTAACCTTATTCTTTGCATTAATGATCTAGTAATCAAATTTCACTGTGAACGATCGTTTCTTTTGGAAAACCCGAATGAATGCGTAACTTTTTATAGGAAAAACATTTTGTCATCAAGTATTGCAATAAAACCCCCAAATTTAACCTTCTTACCACTCACACGTTGTTGGCGCATGAAAACATCAATGTACTGCCACTTACACGTTTTTAGCGCGTAAAAATATCAGTGCATCACCTCTCACACGTTATCCGCGCATAGAGCCAACAATCCACTAACATTCAATATAAGTGCGTAAAAACATTAATGTACTAACACTTACACGTGATTAGCGCACATGGAATTATCAAGTTCATGAAGTAATACATTGTGCGCCTCCTTATCTGGACTGTGTACGTCACATCCGGGTAAGGTTCAGGACAACAGACGTAAATAAACTCATTTCTTTGTACTTTCATTGTTATCAGATCCCACTCGCCGTTGCTGATAAACTTTTTAATGTCACCTTCGTCATTCTCCATTTGTACATCAACTCTGTAACCATCATATGTCCAAGAGCCAAACTTCATGGAGCACAACTAAATTAGATTTTAAATGAATTTATTACTGCGTTAAGTGGGAGCTTAAATAGATCAAACACATCTTCCCGATTTTAAGTCTTCTTTATGACCCTTCATACTGCACCACGATTGGGGGAAGAGAGTGCTGTATGAATCATCGGCTAGGCGTGTACCTCCGGGGCCCTCCACCCTTCTGAAGTAAACACCATATCCCAACGAACAGCTATTAACCAGAAATTATAATCTATAGATATTCAATAAATACAAATAACAAATGGATTCATTGACTCTCCACGGAGAAGTTTTCAGAATCACTTTACAGCGTATTTACAAGTATCAAAATTACAATAAGATTTTAAAAAATGTTATTAAACATGAGATAATAAAAGTATCTGGCTAAAATAGAATCAAAGTTATGTAGGATTTATCAACCCTGACAAGACACTTTTCCTACAAGAAATGTTTTAGCGAAGATTTAAACTGAGAAAGGAAAATCGAAGGCGAGATGCGAATGTTGCTAGACAACGAGTTCCGAAGCAAGGGCAGTACGGCAGTTAGGAACTTAGAGCTTAGGTATATGTCTGTTGTGAGTGTCAGATAATACAATTTGCCGTCCAATTTATTTACCCTGCGCCAGACTAATTATAAACTGTTTGGAATCGAGCTAACCCTGACACATACTCATATAGGTTATATCCTCCCACCTACTGGTAGCTATGCTCACCTGTTCATCAAAGGGGAAAAAGTTGACATTAATCTTGCATGAGAAAGTGAGGAGTACTGGTCCGAGCCACATGTTCCTTCCATTTGAACTGAGAACAATCTTGGTTTTAAATCTGTCCAGTGCACCATCATTCTGAGCGTCAGCACTATCAACCAACAAGGCAGGCAATTATTCACTTCAAATCCTGCAGAGTACCTGACGTGTAAATGAACAAATGAATGCGGCCGGCGTCTACAAAATAGTGACTTACTTGTTGTACAGATAAATATCAGGTATCCACGCACTTTTAGCGTCGATGTTGATTTGTTTTATGCCTGCGTATTCTGACTCGTTCCAGGTTAAAAACGGATCGAACCAAATCTAGAAACACAAGTAAGGCAATATTTTAAAAAATACTCATGGTAAAGTCATTTTCTCGCTTTCATTTTCATTGTCACTTTAAAATAAACATGGCATTGGGAAAAGATTCTGAATCCCAGGAGTTTTTAATCCTGTACAAGCAAACACTAAATGAGAGAGATATCTTTTCTGCAATACAATGGTTCCAAGAAAAAGAAAGAACGTTTGAATACCTGACGAACCCAGAGACTGACTGTTATAAACTGGTTCTTCTCGTTCTGAAAATCATTTAACAGATTAGAATTACTGACATTCTGGTCAATTTACTTATAAAAGAACCTGTGCGTAATGTTAGAGAATCAGATCCTGCCATATCTGATCATTGTGCTGTACACAGTGAAACTTTGTGTTTGATTAAACCGAGCTTTGAGAGAACGACAATTACATACCGAAAACTGCGCTCGCTGGATAGTGGCCTCTTTATTCAGGATATCATGAATTCGACGCTGACGAATCATAATTTTACAGATGTGTCAGTACTTACTGACTGTTACACTAACCCAGTGCGGTCACTACTTGACAAGTATGCTCCGGCTAAGTCACGTATCGTAACTATTAGACCTGCTACACCTTGGTACTCGGATCACATCAGACTTAAAAAAACCTAAAAGAAAGAAACTGGAACGCAAATGGCACTGAAACAGCGCTTAGGCGAATACACAATGACATTCTACGTGCCATTGACGACGGAGAGTGTGTTATATTGGTGTTAATAGACCTCTCAGCGGCGTTCGACACGGTAGACCACCACATTCTCATTACTAGGCTAAAACATCCTTTCGGAATAACTGGGAAAGCCTTAGGTTGGATACAACCTTATTTATCCGGGAGGACCCAGTTCGTGAAGATCGGGACTGAGCGCTCATCAAACGGGAATCTCCTTTGTGGTGTTCCCCAGGGCTCAGTGCTGGGTCCCATCCTGTATTCCATGTACACCTCGCCTCTCACAGACATCATGAGTAAACACAACATGAACCATCATTTTTATGCTGATGATAACCAAATTTATTTGTCTTTCAAGACGAGTGCTGCTGGCGAACCAACTACGGCAAACTGCGCATTGAGTTATGCATTCACGATGTTAACAATTGGATGTCACCCAATAAATTGATGGTCAATCACGACAAAACTGAGCTCCTTGTTTTGCTCGCCCGATATCGACCACAACCCCCACTAGAATCTATTCATGTTTGCTCAGATGTGATCTACTCATCGAACTCAGCAAAGAACATCAGTGCGTGGTTCGACACTGTCTATGGACAAACAAATAAACAGCATATGCCAGTCTGCTTTCTACCACCTGCGCAACATTGCTCAAATCAATGAACATATCTCTTTCCTTCATTGTGAAACTTTGATCCACGCATTCGTAACATCCAAGATTGACCACTATAATACTACTCTGAGGTTTTAGGCAGGATCAAGTCCGAAAACTCTAGTACGTCCAGAATTCAGCAGCCCGACTTCTAACAGGTTCCCGTAAACACGAGCATATTACACCTGTGCTAAGAGATCTGCATTGGTTACCCGTTCATGAGCTTACTCGTTTTAAAATTTTACTGACTTTTAAATGTCTTAATCAACTATGCCCGATGCCTATCTATGTGACCTCTTAATTCACTATAGACCATCAAGGACGTTACGTTCGTCTGATAAAGAACTACTGGTACAGGCCCGCTGCCATCTTAAAACATATGGGGAGCGAGCTTTCTCCTTTATTGCCCCAAAACTGTGGAATACAAAACTATGGAGTGCTGGCGACAACGATCGAAGGTCAAAACGCTTTTGCTTCATCAATCCACTTTGCGTAAGTTTCACGTGACAGATAGTCAAAACATGCGTGATCAGATTACGAGTAACAGAAGGTCCACACGTGCGTTCTGTGTATTCCATTCATTCTTAGTGGAAGTACAAATGAATGCTGTCTACGTCTACATACATGCGACGCATGCGTAATAACAACCGGGAGATTAGAATTGCGGGCTCCTCTTGTCTCCCGCAACTAAGATTAATACAACTAAAGATGCCAACAAGGCGGTACACTATATAATGATAACAAAGCTCAAAAGTGACAAAAATAAATAAATTTTTTATGTCCTTCAGTCCAAACACAGCCAGGGGGAACAGTGAAAAAATCTTAATGGGTAAAAACTTCAGTCTTTTGTCATCCGCATTGCAGCGTACCTGGAAAACACCGTGGGCCGGGTTAGGATGACATTACAAAGTAATGAGTATTTGCGGCGGCTTACCACTTCGATAATTTGATGCAAAGAGACTCCAAGCGTAACAGTGACCTTGTCGCTTTGGTTCATAACAGGTCTCAATTCAGGATCATATCCAGAGCCAAACAGCTTCTTTCGTAGCCTCGCTTCAATGCCATCAGACTGGGTTATATCTGACGTTCTGTTCTCTGAAACAAATACGGTTGCCGGGTTATACTGATTCACGTTTTCTTCATGTCTGACATGCGAAGGAAATGATGAACTGTACTCAGCGTACTATTTCAGTCAAAACAAAATCAAATTGTTTTATTCAGATCTGTCTGCGTTTTTCCCTGATTTACGGTTTAGTTCATTACAATACATCTAAACTGATCTTGCAATGATATCACCTTTACTTTATAAAGCATGTAAGATGACATAAAGTTGCAGTTTTATCAGGCACCCAAGTTCCAAGTGCTCGTTCATTGACCCCAGAAAAACATGCTCGGTAATGAAGAAAGAAAAGCTAAAGGACTAAACCAACTGATTAAGGCGCAGCTGGCTCTGCCTCCCTCTGCGCATGCTTTTGATTGCGGAAGTAAGTGCATCATGTCACAGTAGCAGCAGTCTACCATAGTTACTATATTGACGATTGACGATTGATGGGTATGGTGGGGCTGAATGTAATGATGTGCTTTTACACTTACATAAAAAAAATTATTCAGCATTAACACAATGCCACTGGTTTTTAAAGGGGTAAAAGTATTGTTGAAAATCACGGAACAACCATTTTGGTCGTGCAAGAAAGAAAATTGGTAACAGAGCACCGGAAAGGAAACAGGGGTCTGAAATGTTGACCATGCTGGCGGGCGTGAGTCAGAATGAGTGTACGGGTGGGATAGAAACAGGCACAAATGAGAAACTCAGAGATACGTATTCGCAACTCTAGGTTCGTTAATTTCAAATACAATGTATCTTACTTCAGTCAACTGTTTTAATACGCTTTTTCAAAGCGCATTAACTTGCCTGCCAGGGTCAAACATGTAGCTCGGCTAGTCACCGGGTTTATCTTTGCGGTGGTTGTGTTTTGCGGATTGGTGATGTTTTCGTATTTTGTGGTGTCGAAGTAATTTTTGCTATTGGTCGAGTCTCTCTTTCACAATAGGAATTAATTTGCTTTTGTGTTTCTTTGAAATTCTGTCAAGTGCAAATTTCGTGCGTTTATTTGAGTTACAAAGTAACAAAGGCAGAGAAATTACATTGCCGTTGTCGTTCTATAAAAAAAAACTTGAAAGTAGTTTGCATCCTTAGAAATCAACTTCTCTATTTAAACTTTCGGGAGCAGTGACTGTAATTTTTTCTACCATGCAGGTTTGGGCGTATCAACTTCTAGTTATTTTTGCGGAAGTTTTTCTTCGGAACGTATTTGTGAAGAGAGAAAAAATTTGCAAAAGATAATTATTATCGTCCCACGGTCAATGCATTTTTAGGTTTTTAATCGCTTTAAAATTTATCTCGTCATCCACATTGAGAAATGCGTCCAGAGATCACAAAATATTGAAATAAAATTTTAAAAGGGACAGGTTCACCGTTCAGCACATGCTCATTTATCAAAATGCTGTATCGTCTATGCAAGCAATATGATCATGTTGTAATGATGTCAAAGAACCAATCTGCACACACCCCTGGCAGTCACTTGATCAACGTGTGTGCAAATAACTGTAAATTAATCAACTATAGAATAAATCCTTTGGGTCAAAAATAAATTCAACGTTGGTATAATGTAGTGTTGACATAATCCACTAATATTTTTCTGCGATTTTATTACTCCTTCATGATCCTACTCCATGTTACTCTGAAACACACTTCTACTTTGAAATACACTTTGAGATCGCTGAGATACATGTGAGTGGAATTATTAACCGATAGAATCAATAATAAAAGGAAAAAAGTAATTTAATTAACGAGCATGCAGTTAACCGTGAACCTGTCCCTTTAAGTAGAAAAGTTGCTAAACAGGTGCAAGATGAAGCTCTTTTCAGTGTTAACGCCTTTGCTTTGTATCCTAGCAGAAAAAGACATCTAATAGGTGTATATATGTCACGATGAAACAATTAAATAGCTATGAAATCTTACAGAGAGATAAAAGGAGGTCCTTTTTTAGAAAACATCAGTAGCAGCATTCAGGTGGGCAAACAAGACCAAACAATATTTTCCTTAACTGCCACCATGAATAGAGCAAATGTGCTCAATATTGTGTGAATAAAGTTTTTACCTCTCTCTTTAAATTACGTGCGAGAGCTGTGTTCAAAAATTGACGCTTTTAGCAATTGTTTTCTTTTCCTGAAGTTAGATTGATAACAACTGTTTACTGACTAAACAAGCCTGAGATCTAATGCATCGTTTTTGTTCACCTTCCATAAGTATGCTAAGCCAAAACGGTTTGAAAAAAGCTGTTTAGAGTTCATCC
Source organism: Porites cylindrica (assembly GCA_964035525.1). Taxonomy (NCBI): domain Eukaryota; kingdom Metazoa; phylum Cnidaria; class Anthozoa; order Scleractinia; family Poritidae; genus Porites; species Porites cylindrica. The sequence goes on along the minus strand of OZ037775.1, from coordinate 325,812 downwards.
TCATCAACTAGACTTAATAGTTTAATTCTGACACCACAGGAAAGACCAATACTTGTTAACTTATGGCCACTTATCAAAATTTGACTCATCGAAAAATGGGCTCTTAACAATTATAAAAACATATCAGTGCTGAGGCGGGCGTCACCATTTCCGTAATTTAGCGAGAAGTTCGAGTTACAAGCACAACACTTTACGGCAGTAAGTGAAAAAAGTCGTACCTAAAAACAGTCATCCTTAATCAACCCAAAATCTTTGCAAAAGTCGTCAAAGATTCTTCGATTAACGAATTATAAACCTGCCTGTGTTTGTGGTCGACTTCATGGTTCCACAATGTGGTTACAACCAACGTATCACTCCTTACCTACTTTAGTAATGGTTATCGAAGATCGCCAAACTTACAATTTCGTTCTCTGAGGCGAATGTTTATATATAGGATAGCTCTCTAGCCTGTGAACAGGCTCTCTGTTTGTGTCCCCCCTCGATCGACCAAAGGCCTGTTCAGAGGCTAATAGCTTTCAGGAAACGAGCGGTCTTGACCATCGATTTAGTAAGAAAGCTGACCATTTCAGCTACTATATTTTGTAAAAAATATTTAATTAAGGCACATCGGTGGGTTTTCTACAGTTTTGGTTCCTGATACTTGTGCAACACTGAAGGAATGACATGACAGCACTCGGCTCATTCTTTGCACCTGAAATACTGCCTGAATGTGTTAGTTTTCATAGCCGAATGGCTCACAAAAAGAAACATCAGAGATTGAAGACGATAGTGCAATCTAAGTAGATTAATTCGAAAGTATATAATGGATTTAATCATCATATGCGTATTGCAAACTTTGTTTCACTGACTGCCTGTACTGTCTGCGTTTTCAAACCGACACAAACCTTGATATTAAAGAGTGAACCACAGGCTAAAAAGACTAAAAACTACACCAACTGTAACCGGGAGCTCGATAAAACTGGCATGCAAGTAAAGATAATAAGTGAAGTGCTATGACTTACTTTCACTCGCTTTTGAAGATACACCGACGGAAGTGATTCCCAAAAAATATAACAACACACACGCGGAGAGCATCATGTTAAGCTATGTTAAGTACGAGCCAAGGACTATTGCTTTTTGCAAGTTACTTCACCATGTAACGCCGCTCTGCTGTGGTGAACTGACTTCCTCGGCCGTTTTGTCAACAACTTTGTGGCATTTATAAAATTCGGCTTGATTGATTAAAGTGTATAGACCGATTAGGAGGGTTACCGGATATATCGCATAACGATGGGCTGTTTATTTTTATTGCTTATTATTTTATTTATTTCATTTTTTGCTTCAATCGTGAACTGGTCCAGTTAACTGTTACAAAATCAAGCACGCGCGTACGTCTCTACAACGCAAAGTACAAATCAGTTCTACGGTTGCGTTTAGTATAATCCTTATCGTCGCCGGCGTGATGGAAAATTTACCGGCAGAGCATCCTCCCGCCGCCGGAGGAAACCGATCTATCTAAGGGTCCTAACTACACTAGGTGGTATATTAAGGAATTATACACCGGTTTTCAAGCGACTTTCATTCTTACTTATCAAATTTCTACAATTTTTGCCCGTCTCATCTCCAATCCTGACCGCCCAAGAGAACGTTGAGTAAAAGTTTATGCGCAGTGTTCGTTTTATTTTATTTAAATCCATTGTGGCGGTTAATTTCCATTTTAAAACTCCTGCTGGTTGGTAATCACTAAAGCAGGTGTCGATTCGTTTCATTTTGTACAGACACTGAGCTATTATAATGGGCGAAGGCGAGATAATTTTACTACAACTGTAGTCACGGAAAAACTCATCGTAGGCAGACAAGGTACGGATTAAAACGACTTATATAGTGCCGACCATTTCTATGTTAAAATTTGTGGCTGTGATTATGGATCAGGTTTATGAAGAGTGAATAACAAATTCGGAAGTTTTTGTCGGGGTTTACCTCATAAGGATAAAGCAACCAATCATTAGCCGGCTACTGAAGGATTGGATTCCTGTGATGTTGCAAGAAAATCATATGAAACAGAAAAACTGGGCGAAAGACGTTAATCAGCCGACGGAAAATAGCTGCGGGTGTTAGCTGACAGTAATCATGGTTTGTCCAACATAGTCTCCGCCGGGTTCCAGGGGAATATTTATTTTGAACTTACAGCTTGAGTAGCAAAGTAGCAACAATATAGTGCATGCGCAGTATAGCAATGAAAACAAATAAAGAAAACGTGGATAGAACCTCGAGCTTGTCTTTTAAGTCCAGCATTTAGAGCGGTTGAATTTGAAATGGAAACACTATCCATCTCGCAATAGATAGTGAGTTCGTTAGGCATTCAGACGCACTGTATTGCAGAATCATGTCGAGATAGTTAAGTAATTTAGAGAGCCGGCGGTGATTTGAACATAATGAGAATACAATGGCAACTTATCAGTTTAACACATCGTTTTTGACATTTTTCTGAGGAAGAAGTTGATGAACATCCCTGAAAACACTAATGCGGTCGCGAAAACAATACGAAATGAACATTTTAAAATGTAAAAAGTAATTATTTGTGACAAACAATTGACGCTTTGGTGAATTCATTTATACATTTTAACCAAAACTTGGTATAATATCCAATGTTTTATACCAGCTGGTTTCTATCTTAAAACTGATTACTACTCGTTCCAGTTTTTTCTTAGAGCAAACGTTTTCCTTGACTCAGTTACAAACTGAACGGAAACTCAAAGTCCTAGTCCATAACTCAATTATAGTAAATAGATTAGGGCTCAAAACTGAGCAGAATCATTTGTCATCTCAGTCATCTTGCGAGTGATTTGTGAAAATTACCTTCAGCAGTGTAAAAAAGCTTCTTAACGTAAAGAATATGTTTACATTGACACTGACTACACTGATCATCCTAATATTAAGGCAATAGGCAATCTGCGTTTCTCAAAGCGAGTTTACCTACTCGCCAGTCAGTACTTCTTATATCCGAAACATTTTGGACCACCTTAATCTAAGAAAGGCAGTTGGGGTAGACGGCATTTCACCAAGACTCTTGAATCGCTGAATCGCTCATTGCCGTCCAGAGACGGATAATCCGTCTCTACTATAATTCGGTGCTAAGACGAATTATGGAGCAAAATTCGTCTGAGGCTGATTCGTCTGTTAGCATGTCTTGGCAAAATTTTCTGGGTTAATTCCGAAAGGACGGTATCTAAGTTTAGAAAAAAAAAGAACATTTTTGTGTTGTGCTTACCTGAAACTAGGAAGCTTCATGTCGCAGTCGTGCAAAAACGGCTAAGAAATATACAAAAAAGCATAATCCACGTGCAAAGTTGTTTTTGTTTTTTTGCTTTTCGCCCCATTGTTGTGATCCAGAAATTTTGCTACCATGGTAACGTAACGTCACATTTCTCCTCTCTATTGGGAATGCCATTTTGATATTAATGCCATCAATTATTGTTAATTAGTGCAACCAGGAAACTAAACTTCTACGCCTATTTCAAAAAAGATGTTTGGAAAACAGCACCCACTGATTTCATAATATATAGATTTAGCCAGGGCTATAAGCGAAGCTCTGGTTAATAATACTTATAATAACAAAAAAATTAAATCGTGTAATGCTAAACGGGGACGGCAATGAAAACGGTATCAAGCCTCAGTAGATCTAATTAGCAAAAAAAAACAAATTGCCCGTGCAGCACGCTTTTTGTCTTTCTTTGCCATTGTTTTGCACAACCACAACGCTGTTTTGTAGGACTAAATCGTCAAACTTCCTAGTTACACATTATTTTTCTGGGGGAATTGTCGTATGTGCTTACCAAATATTTCGTCTCCTGTGTTCATGCTCGCTTTTATTTTTCACTGCCCCTCATTTTCACCTTGCTGCACGCTAACATTACTCATTGTCTCCCCGCCGCTTTGAATTTTCATGTTTTTCTTCCTACAAAAATCGTCTCTTTTGTTTTCAATCACTCGTGAGTGTAAACATAAAAAATAATGTCGAAAAAGACACGCCTTTGTTGTTTTTTTTTCTTAAAGTCCGGACGGCCATGCAATTTCTTTTCAAATAAAACCTTGAGTTGCATTTCGGTTGCATACATGTTGATTGAATTATTTTACATTGGTATGCCTGTGGTGCGGACGGACTCTCGGGCGGTCGGTCGGTCGGTGTACGGTCACGTGATTACCACATATTCTTACCCATGGTGCTCCGCTGCGCTCACTTCGCCCGCGAGGGCTCGGTTAAACGGGCAGACACACAACGCCAAAGACTCCTATGCACCTATGATCTGCCCTTTCCGGTAATTCAGGTGAAATTGGAGATGAAAAACATGTTTTTTTCTCCTTCAATCTTTCTAGTAATATTCGCCTACAATCATGGAGGAAAGTCTTGGGACACTCTTGCGTTTCTGGGGCGATTTCCAGTTCAGACAGGTCCAACCCCTCCCCTCACCCCACAAACAATGTTGGACGCGTGTATCCAGATTTTTTTCCAAGTTTCAACTTTGTAGAGGGTGGGGGGGAGGAAGAACCGCAAGAAATTTTCGAAAAGGATGCACTGGTTTAAGAGGGAAGCGAGAAATGACAGAAAAATATGAACATTGCTGTACTGTCCCAAGGACTTTTGTCCAGGATTGTAGATACTAGATTAATTACAAAATATCCTTTTTTCAAAGATTTCAATCTCGACTCAAAAACAGTCTTCCTCTTCAATAATGCTGATCCCTTTGTACGCACACTTGTTTCTGCTTTTTTCTTTCAATTGATGGAAATTACACATGAAACCTCTTTCATAACAAACTGATATACACTTATGATCTTTTATAACCAATCTCATTCAGTATTATTGCAGTTTATTAAAAAAAACTGTTGTTGCTGTTATTGACAGTGTCTGTAGAAAGATGATCTACTTGATTCCATTTAATGTATTGACCAAAGTTTTATTTATAATGGCCTTCAAATGTTCAGCCTCTCGTTTAAATACTACCTTATTATAGGAAATTAACGCTCCATGAAATTAAGGTATTGGAAATTAACGCGACTTAAATTAACGCGAATTTAATGCAAAACGACTTTCGAATAAAGAAAATTAACGCGAAGGAGGAGGTAGAATTTCAAAATGAAGGAAATTAACGCGATTAAGACACAGTTGGTGGTGACAACTGGAACAAATTTATTTCAACACTGGATGCAAAAATATTCAAAACTGAGCTGACATCACTGCTGACAACGACAACGATGAAGATGAACTCGAAATATCGTAAACCTTCGCCTTAGCTTTTGTGAAAGATGAAAAATAAAGGCAAATGGAAAGAAAGAAAGCTTGTAGTTAATGTTTTTTAGGTGTCAAGAATGTCTGGACAGGTTCCAAAATTGGGGTTAAAAGACTGGAAATTATTAAAGAGCGCGGAAATTAACGCTGCACTTAATTAACGTAGCGGAAATTAACGCTCAACAAAATTAACGCCACTTAAATTAACGCGAATTTTAACGATTCGCGTTAATTTCATGGAGCGTTAATTTCCTATAATAAGGTAAAATACGTGTAACAATGCTATGTTTAAGCGGTTTTGAACTATATTCTCGTTGGGTGCCCCTGTAATATTTACGCTGTTTACTGCGCAGTAAAATTAGTGCTGCTCTGAAAAGGGTAGGTAACATGTGATATTTTCAAAGAAACGGTTCTATATTTAAAGTGAAGATATTTAAAGAAAACGGGTTCTCAGAGAGTTTATTAATTCTTCTTCAAATTCGATTTGTTTGGAATAACGGAGCCCAGAAACATTTAGTAAGTATTGATGTCAAGGTGCCCAGTATGCGGACAGTTTTTTCTTTGCTGTACAGAATCGATGAATTAGCTGTGTACATTATCCGGATAAGATTCATTTCATATCTATAACTATAATTAAAGCTTAGGATATGTGATATGCGGCGGAGTTGAACCTGGAATTCTCATACTTTCCCCAGTTGTGACTGCTAGAATGGGGTTGCAAAGGTCTGAAAAATGTCACAAAGGGATTGAGAGATGTGAAAGGAGGAGAAATTAATGCTAGAAAAGCTGGCTTATAGTGGGGTCTTGGGGTCTGTAGGGCTGAGCATGAAGAAATCACTGCAGGTCAGACTAAATAGGAGAGTGACCTTTGACCGTCGCATTGAGGTCCCTTCCCCAAGTTTTTTTTTTTTTAAATAAAAAATGAAGAAAAAAAGTCGTTTGCAGATTGGCTAATTGAGCTAGCAAACCGCGGCTTCGGCATGTCCACGGATGCCTTCCTTAAATCAGTGAAAAAGTTCCTAGACTAGGAGGTAAGAATTATGCCATTTAACAACCGCTCGCGTTCCCCACCATACCCCAGTCATTTGTTACGTTTTATTTCACGATGCTAGGTTATATTTTTGGAATCGATTGCCAGTTTACTTTGCAAGTGCAAGAGAAGCTTATAAGTTGCTTGCCTGTCGAAATTTATGTACAATTACGTTGTTATTGTTGTCTCTGGATACCGGGCCAGCTGTCAGGATACTGGCCACATAGGAGCTCTGTAAAAATATTAATTTCGCGATGGAAACAAAGACAAAAAGGTAAACTGTCTTTCGTCATATTAAGGACTAAACAGATTTTCTCTGGGCCAAATTTCAGAGCTCTTGCGACTAACAAAGGAAAGTTATTGCAATGTTAAACTGAAGTGTCCGGATACCGGGCCGGATACAGGGCAACATACTGTACTGGGTGTGGCGCGTGGTGCGTCTGGCGGGATCCCAATGAAGCATAAAACTGTGAGTAGCAATTTAATGTCTTGGACAAAATAATCCAGGTCTTCGACTACATTATTATCTATTGCTCTAGTTCAGCTATTGAGCACTCTAATAGCCGATGAGGATTTCAACTCAATGTTTGGTTATATTTAATTATTATATACGTGTAATAAAGTGGCTAAAGCCGTTAAACAGTGCTCAATACACTTTTTAAGTGTAGAGCTTTGAATAAGAAGATATAACGAAGAGACAAAATTCTCTGTTACTCCGAGTTTCGTACTCACGCACTCATCAGACAGTATTTAATCTTAATTAAATACTGTCTGATGAGTGCGTGAGCACGAAACTCGGAGTAACAGAGAATTTTGTCTCTTCGTTATATCTTCTTAATTATTATATATATTGTTTAAATAGATATTTTTTTGTTTTATTCTCTTGTTTACTTCTTCATCGCTTTGCCGTAAGGATCAGTTTGCCGTTTCATATTTTTCTACAAGTTTAATTGTACTGATCCAGGTCTACAAGCCTTGGAGATCCGGCAACGGTTTGTTGCTGCGGACTTGCTGACATTTTATATACTTTACCGTAGTGTCAGCCTTGTATTGAGTTTCGTTTCAAATTACCATGTGTTTGCGTTTTGAGGCTTACTGCTGTATTTCCCTCCAGACATTAGTACTTCCCCCCCTTTTTTTGGGGGGGGGGAATGCCTCCCCTCCCTCAGACCGTAAGAATTCGTCGTCGATGGGGGAGATCAGTAGCGCGTGCGTTGACGAATGACGTGACGAAAGTGGAAACGTAAGTGGTGATATCAAGTTTCTTTGCGTAATTCCCTTGTTGAGCAACTTACAAATGGCATCACAGACATACTTAGTCCAGATACTTACAATCTTTTCGCAATAATAGAGCCTAGCTGGTAAATTTCATTTTCAAGCGTAGTTCTCCAAGCTGTTCAATGGGGGAACGTGTAAAAATAGTCAACGAATATCTGACGACAATTACCTCCATTCTATCGTTCTTCGGAACGCTTTTTATCATTGTTTCATATTTTGTGTGGAAGGACATTCGAAGCAGGTCCAGACGAATTTTGGTTTACATCTCCATAGCAGACTTTTGTACCGCTGTTGCCACTGTGGCGGCAACTGCAAGTTTTTGGTTGACAGGGTCCGAAACCAAACAAGTATGTTTTATCCAAAGCATTATCGGAACACTATCGGTCTTGTGCTCATTTTTCTGGACAGCATTTATGGCCGTGTATTTGTACTTGAATGTTTGCAAGAAAACTTCCAGATTAGCCAACAGATTACTTTACTTCTTTCACATGTGTGGATGGGGTGTTCCTGTTGTAATTGTTTCTATCGGTGCATCAACTAACAAGTTGGGTAACAATGGTGATCAAGTCACGTCGGGATGGTGCTGGGTAAATAAAAACTTGCCTTGGAATGAACAAGTCCTATGGATGTTTTTGGCTGGAAAATTGTGGGAAATAATGGCCTGCCTCGTTATAGTTCTTCTTTATGGCTTATTAAAACGGAGTATGACAAAAAAGGTAAGTTATAATTCAGTATGAAATCTTTGTCGTGCGTGGCATGTATCGCTGGGCAAGTTCTGATTTTTTCTGTTTTATTCTTGCTTTTGTTTTGTCCTTTAATATTTTTCCTCTTGGTGTTTTTGCCCTTTATTCCTACGGCTGGACCTTTTCCTGAGCTTTGCGAGGTTCTGCCAGACATTTCTAAGTTTTTCATAATTTTAATTGGTATATCATTTTTCATTTTAAAACTTTTTGCATTGTACAATGTTGAATAACTGACCTTTGTACTGCAATAAAGGCCCCTACTAAATCTGCCAATAAGTGAGTCACATTCTCAACAATGGATTCTGACTGTAGTATTCTTGAAGACCCTTGTTGAGTTAATTGCTCTGCTCTCAGTTCCCTTTTTGATGAAATTTTTGCCCCATGGAAGGGAATCTAAGACAGTCTTGGACTCTGGATTCTACGTCATGGATTCCTGATTCAAGGTACTGGATTCCAGTCAGTCAGTGAAACGTTACTCTGGATTCCAAAGGTCAGTGGGATTCTGGATTCTTTGAGCTCTATTCTGGATTCCAAAGCTCAGGATTCTGCATTCCATGAGCAAAAATTTCTTGGATATTTCCAGATTCCTTAAGCAAAAATTTCACAGATTTGGGAACTGAAGTTACAGTCCACCCTCTTAATGCAGATGATTAATCATAAGATTTGCTGTGACAGAATTTAGTGTTAAATAATGCCCATACCTTAATTGGGAATGACATACATGTTATATCATGACTTTGTTTTGTTATTGTTGTGTTACATTGTACTAAGCTACGTCATAGTCGGGTTACGTGTACATGGATGCGCTTGCGCAGTGAGTGAGAACTAGGAATAAAAACAAGACAAGAATGTTCATGTTCAATGCTCGCGTTGTTTCATAATTTCGTCCTTGGATTTCTAAGTTACAACAATACATCTTTGTTATAATGCAACCTTTTTATCCTCAGCTAACTAAGAAAGATGGCCTTTTTACGCAAAGTACCAAAGAACAGGCGCAAAAGGCAGAAAGGAAGTTGATATGTGTCCCCTTGATATTCGTCATCTTGCGCAGTTGGGGGACAATACGGTTTCTTCTTTTGATTGCAAAAGGCCCTGACTACAAGTCCCAGGTTGATGATTGGCTACTAGTTTTACAGGTCAGTATTATATTCTTATCAAGCAGCTGCAATCATATCATCAGAGTGTGCACAACGAGTGGAGCTTGAAAGTTTAGACATAGGGCCAACACAAAGGGAACATTCACTGCTCATTCTCAGTAAACATGATCTTCTCCAAGAATGCACACCTTGTAAACCCTATTGGTTTGAGTTCATTTGTGGATTGACAACTTGTCAATAATATTCAGTAAAGTAGAATCCCCTTAGTTTTTTTTTAATTCCCAATAATATGAACCAAACCTAACTTCCCTTCACCAAACAAAGACCATTATTTTACCCCTGATATTTCAAACTTTCCGATAATTAGAAGCAATTTGCTTTTAATAGGTTGGTTTGAAACATCAGGATTCAGCTGTATGTTCAGGTTCCAAATTTGCTTCGAATACACACACTGGAAACTCAAGAATATTTGTTTGGTGGTTTGACAGGTGCAAATTTTGTAGAGATATTGAGGGTAACAAAGGTCACATAGCTTAGAGCAAATCATTACAACTTCATCATGCCATCAGGAACTCTATTGCTGTACAAACAGAGGTGTTGAGAACCTTGGATAGTAGATGAAAAGTATGTCCTCTGTCTTCTCCACCCCCACCTTACATTATTTACATCTGCCTTGACTTTATAGTGGGAATACTAATTGCTACATAGGCTGGTGAACCTGAACTGATCATATAAGTAAAGGAACAATCAAGATCACTAAATCTTTTTTGCCTTGAAAAAATCAAAAGAGCAAGTGAAGTCCCTTTCTACCCTGCAGAGTGTCATTCATTAACAGGTATTGGAGGATGGGGAGTGGGTTCAGGTGTAATCCTGAGTAGCTATGATCATTGAGCAAAGAGAATATAACTAAACACCAGTCTCAGTGAGGTGGGTTAATCCTAATTCTGAGGTAGAGGGGAAGGTGGGAATGTTGTGAAAATCGTTATTTAGACTTGAATTCTGAGAATTCCAAACTTGGCCAGCCTCTGGAATGTCTGGTGGGTTATTCCATCAATACTTGATTACTGATGCAGTAGTATTAGCAAAACAATGAAGTATAAATCGTAATACTGTTTAGTCTGTGTGACGTACCACAGGGTCAAACCATGGAAGCAGTACACTGATTGGGAGATAAGGGTAGTCAATGACTGAATGGGGGGGGGGGGGGGGGGGTTTACTACATTCATGACTTGAATTGGTGTACAGATATACCTCTCACTAAAATTTTTCCTTTTTTATGTTCGATTGTTTATTGCCAAGCTGTTAATTTGCTTGTACTTGACTGGTTTTGCATTTTACAGTGTTTGCTTCTACTTTTGTTCAAATTTTTAAGAAAACTTTATTTATTAAGAGTCTTTTAGTCAAATATAAATTACGTAATAGTCTATTCAGTGTGGAGCCAATGTGGCACTCACTTTAGTTTAACTTGACAGGAATGCAAACATAAAAAGGCAATAGTTTAGTGTTCTAAAATGTTATTGTTTGTTTATTTTCAGGGTATAGGAGACAATGCACCTGGGTTTGCCAACTTTCTTCTTTTCTGCTTCTTCACTGACAAATTTCTTGGGCGCTTTCACTGGTGGCTGAGATATTGTTGTGCAAAGTGTTTTGCAAAAAGCACCCACAGATGTAGCTCATTAACTATTTATTGTGAAGACCCTTCACCAAAGGAACCACTTATTGGTCAGCAAAGAGAGATAGGAAATGGAACTCCAGTTGTTTATAATTATGCATCTATTCAAACTGTATAACGACTGCGTCAGAGCGCCGGTCCTTCATCACAGCCAACCCAATTATAAAATTAAAAATTTCAAGTCACCTCCCTTCAAAATATCATTTAAAGTGTTGAATTGAATGGCTGAATTTAATCACTTCAAACACTCTTTATACCTGGTACTTACTAAAATGTCAGAGGAGAGATTGGAATTTAGCTTCAGGGGAAATATGGGGCCGAATGATTGATTTTGTGGAATGCTTACCGAGATGAACATTTCAAACATAAACATATAAAGAGTACTAATGAGCAAGAAATTTTGTACAAAGTATTAGTCAATCCAGAGACAAAATTTCAAGACAAAATGTACAGTAGCCACTGAAAATACTCACCCAAAAACGCGAACAAAAACCGACCGTGGCCGGCGAAGACTCATTGTAAGACGACGCGAAAGGTTCTTAAACCAATGAAGGCCAAATGAAGCGCGGAAAAAGTCACAAACAGTTCTTAAGGCAATTTCGTAATGATCCGCTGAATGCCGCGTTGTAGATAGATTTAGTGCGGCACTTTCCGCAAACATTGAATTTAGCCTGTACCTGGCTCAGATATCAGGGGTCGATTTCTGCAGATTACTATCTTGAAAACTGAAATAGGCTACTTTAAACTGAACCCTTTTCACCGCGACCGTTTTGAACTGCGTACTTCCTTCCTGTGTACTAGAAGGTTTAAAAAACACAACGACCCTTGCAACGCCCTGTACCAGATACTCAGAAAATACCGGACTGTATTCTGTAGAAGAGTTCCTAGCCTTTCCGGAGTTTAAACAATTAGTGGACTTTGTTATCTAGAAGAGCTTCATAATGAAAAGGGAGCCTTTCGTTTGTGTTTTAAACAAAGACTGCACTGTGTGTAATCTAGAAGAACTTCACGGTGAAAAGGGAGCCTTTCGCTTCAAAAAAAAAAACTGGAAAATGTCAGAGAAGAGCATCGTAATGAAAATGGCACCTCTCGTTTCAACAAACACCGGACTATGTTTGGAGAGTAAATAGCAAAAGAGCCTTACAGCGACTCCTCACAGGACTGAGCTCCTGGTCCTCAGTATAACAAATGCTGTTCATTACGTCATGTTAAGGTGAATCTGACAACGAACGAGCGACTTTACACGCTAGTAATGCAAGTTTTCTAGAAAATGTTAATTAAACGTAGCTATGATTTAATTCACAAAATGTACCTGTTTACAAAGTATCTTTCATGTCATTCAATGTTAGTTAATCTTTAATACGTAGCTCTACGTCATATTCGGGTTTATGCGGTACTTCCTAACTCAACTTGTTGGTTAGCTTATAATAATGTTCTTTTTATAATCAGATATCCAACAGTTTGTTCTTCCCTAATGATATTATAATTCCCCTAGCAAGTAGTGTAGCAATGTTTCCAGAAAAATAAATCAAACGATAGCAGCCGACATTGTATGTGTCTTGAAACCAATGATTGTTTCTTTGGGGAGGTAATGTGCCCCAGGGAAAAACTTGGACCCTTGTTTTATTTTAGAACCATGATGTCTTTAAGTGGCTTTCTTCTAATGTTTGGCACCATTGCTTGTTTATCAGGATAACCAAGTGGAAGTAGTAATATTAGCTTTTCATTGCTCTTTCTTCCAAGTAACTCTCGTAATTGTGGCCCAGCATTCATTGGAGTCGATGTTACTGTTACCAATCCAGCATTCTGTTAAAAATGATATAAGTTAATTGAGGTTTATTCTGGCAAATACGCATGTGCATGCGCTGGTGAAATATACATAAATGTACTTTGACGCTAATTGTTCGTTATACAGTCAACTCTCTTTTAACGGACCGCACCTCTATAAGGCGTACACCAGGTGTTGGTCCCTGCAGTGTTTCAGTCATTTTACTGTAACTAATCTTCTCTCTAAGACGAACAACGGACACTTGAAACCGTCAACGAACGATTGGGAAGTGCTTTATGTAGTGAAAAAATACCTCAAAAAGGAAATGTGGGTGCTCTACATGACAGTAACTTACAAACTGTTTGATATTTTGTAGTGTTGAGCTCGCAGAGTGTACAGAATGTATACTGTTACGCTTTTGGACCACGAAACCGTGAACGTTGGATTATATAATGAACGTTTGATAGCACAAAGAGGAAATAATTCCACTGCTCTTCGTGTGTTGCAGTTTCAGCAGTTTTAAATACACGCGTATTGATTGCGAATAGTCAGCTTTATAATTACTGATGTCGTGTTACCTTGACACTCTATAAGACGGTCACCTCTCCAAGACGGACAGTCGCCAGACCGGTCCTGAAGCTGTCCATTTTAGAGAGAGTTTACTGTAGAAAGTACAGGTTACAACCACTGTAGCGCGGACCAACGTGGCGAGGCCGGGCTAGGCTTTGCCGTCAGCCGTTTTCGAGTCTTTTAGTGCATCTAGATCTTGATAAACTAATTTTTGATTGACATTACAAGTTCATGGCGAAGGATGGCTTTCATTATCTGGCTCGACAGACAAAATTTAGCTACTGCTTTTGAAGATGTGAAACAAAAAACTACATGAGCTAAGCGTATGGCTGAAATAATACTTTTTCGAGTCAGTTAGAAGTTGTAAGGATTCAACACTTGCTTTTTATATGTTTTTTGGGGGCCTGTACTGCTGTTTATATTTGCAAAATGTATAAATAGATTTAACACCTAGCCTCTTGTAAAGTCAAACCCCCTGTCCGTATTAACGGGTTGTCGGTATTAAGGTGCTTGAATTTAGAGAAAATGAAAGGTCTTTCTTTCCCAGGGACAAAGCAGACAGTCCGTAATAATAATGAGGTGTCCGTATTAAACGGTTGTCCCTAAAGCGGGGTTTAACTGTATCACAAAAACAGATAACTGACCTGAATGGCTGCAAGGAGAAGACCAACAGAAATGCAGACACTCATTTCATTGTAGTAATGCATTTTCTTACTGCCGTCCTCGTTGAATCCATGAACTTGCTTAAAAACTAGAATGAGATAAGGAGCGGTGTCTATGTATGGTTTGGCCCAGGTTGTCTTGAGATACTCAATATCTTTAACCCACTGTTCCCCCATTCGTCTTCCATAATTTAGATACTCTTCCTCTTCTACAATTCTGCGGATTTCAGCTTTAACAGATTTGTCTTGTACAACCACAAAGGTCCAAGGCTCTGTGTGAGCTCCACTTGGAGATGTTCCTGAAAAATTTAATACCAAAAAAAAAAGATTAAAAAGAGCGCGTGATAATTCATCAATTATTGTTCTCTAAAGTGAATAACAACAAATTAAAATCAACCTCAAACTTTATATAAATAACCTGTGGTCATGATCTACTTTCATTTCGCTGTATAAATTCTGGCTGGCAGCGAAACCACGTAAGAGAAAACGTAGGACAGCTGCTCAAATTCGGCCGTTAATAGATTCGTGTTCCGAGTTGGTTTGAAACTTACTACTGATTCCTGACAATGCCGTCTGGTTGTTAGATCATCATCAGTTTACCAGTTCTAGGGCAGCAGCTCGAAATAACCCCAAATGGAGGTCAAAAGAACTTGAGACGGCTGGAAACAACCCTTTAAAGTTTACATAGGTACATAGGACCTCATAACATTTTACTCAATTAAGTCAGCTTCGGATTCATCCCTTGAACATCCCTTATTTTTTCAAAGTTTGTCGCGTTTATTCCGAATCACTTTAAAAAGGGCCCGCGAATGCTTTTGGAGTTGAATTATCATGGGTACCGCAACAACCGAAAGAAGGAAGATATTTCTTCTTTGTCAATTCACGTCGTGGTCGTACAGACCGTACAGGGACAGCAAGGAAATTTACCAGAAAACGCGGTGCACGTACAAAATTGTTGTTCTACCAATATAATAGCGGAGCTCTCGCGCGCGAGGCTTGCCAGCGGAGCACCATGGGTAAGAAAATTTGGGAAACTATCCATCCGAGAAAATTTGGTGATGACGTAGCGTACGAACGCCGATCGTCCGTACACCCACTACATGTAAGCCGATGTCAAGTGTCACAGTTGTCAGGAGCGAGAAATAAATAACAACGGAGACTAAAGCCCTGTGCAAACGGACGCAACATTGTTGGATGTTACATGTTGCGTCCGTTTGCACACCCTGTTGCATGTTGTTGGATGTTGTTGCGTGTTGTTGCGCAAAGTTTGAAACCGGTCAAAGTTTTCAGCCAACAACTCCCAACATTTCTTTTGTTCCGTGATCGCTGAAGCGTAGCGCAACGACCTTGGATCCGTTTGCACAGCTCTTCCAACATTGTTGGGGCCACGCACGCTCATTACGCATGGTTTACAAAGACTTATGGGTTGTATCCCTCCCACGATGCATTGCAGGTCCCAACATTGTTGGGAGTTGTTGCATCCGTTTGCACGCCACTGCCAACACGCACGCAACAATGTTGGCGCAACAATGTTGGGAGTCGTTGCGTCCGTTTGCATGCAGCCTAATTTCGTTGGAAGAAAAACATGAAAGTTATATAGCGGCGGTTAGAAAATGAGAAATGCTAGCGGCTACTAACGTGAAAAAGGAGCGGCGGTGAAAAAACAGAGTGAACAGGAACACAAACATTTCCTCCATAAAACGCGTAAATAGGAAGCTAAAAGAAGTTTCACATTTTAGTCATGTAAAAGAACGGTAAGGAAATGTACAAAAGAAAAACTGCTGCGCGTGCAGAGTTTTTTTTTTTTTTTTGCTAATTAGATCTTCTCGTTGCTTTCAGCTTGTCATTAGTATTACTCGATTTTATATTTTATTGGCTAAATCTATATATTATAGTAAAGGAGGAGTTAATCAGCATTGTCATAGCTGGTAGGACGTGTGGAAGACAGTCTTTAATCACACGCATCGGTAGTCTGTCCTTACCGGGGGCCTTGTTCATTAGTGGCATGGCCATGATTAGCTAGGACACTTCCTTAAAGGTGAACAGGTCACCAATGTCAGACCGCGGGGTGGTGGTGTTATTTGGGAAATTGCTGTTGGACAACCAATGTAATCTGGCCAGTTCAGTTCTGAATCATGAGCCACCTTTGCGTCCACGGATGTGAAAAACTCAAGACTCAATTTGAAGTCTCCAACTGCCAACATTTTCATTTGAAAGCAGGTTTTAAATCTCGAATCAATAAAGTTTCTTTTATTCTACAATGTATATCTGATTTCCCGGTTGTTAATATCTCAAAGTGATCCCATTTAATATTGTTGCTCGTTGAAGAAATATGATGTTTTACAAAATATATATTGTATGAGATTCAACAGAAATGTTTTAAAGTAATTTCGCTGGTGAAATAAATGAGTAATTTCCGCATTTCAAGTATAAAAGATAAACTTTTGAATTACCCGGCAGTTGAATAGGTAATTCAAAAGTGAGTTTGGAGAGGATTATAAATTCTGCCCATTGAGAAAAGACAGAAGTTGTGTATGGACAGCTCTTTCTAGTATCTTAAAAGAAAGTCCTAAAGGGTAATTTCTCATCAGTTCCGCGTTAGCGAGATAATTTTTTGCGAATGCTCGCGGAGTAGCCTATCGCCTTTAATTGTTTCTTAAGTTTTTTAAGTTGCTGTGCATGTAAGGATAATGTAAATCACTTCATTCCACGTTCAATAATAAAAAAAACTAGAATTATTTTGGCATGAAAGACATTTATCATCGTGGATAATGTGTATAAAGGGTTTAGTTTTATCGTTTGTCTCACGGTTGTCACTTTGATCAGGGGCACCCAACGAGAATATAGTTCAAAACCACTTAAACATAGCATTGTTCAACGTATTTTAGTATTTAAACGGTAAATATAGGCGTATTTTTATCCCCTAAAAATTTTTCATCTGTTCGGATTTCCTAGCTGAATGTCTAGTGATACGAAAATAATAGGGATCAAAAGTTACCTTTTTTCGAAAATTTCAGCCAAATAAAAGGCTCCCGAAAATTCTAGGTGATCTTTTTAGGGTAAAAATCCGATAAAAATGGACAATTATACTATTTTTTCGATGTTCGAAAATCCTAGGAGAGGCAGGCAAGCAAGAAATTTTACAACAAATGTTCCGAAAATTCTAGATCTCAAATCGTCTTCCCAACAGTTATTTTCCGAAAGTTGACGTTGGGTGCCCCTGTTTGATATTGAACGCGACGATTATTGACCAGAAATATGGGCGCCCAGCCCTAATGTTGATCCGTCGACACGAGCGCTGCTCACAGGAGCTCGAACATTACTCGAACCACCTCACCTTTCTCATAAGGTGTGTTTAGAACCGCATTGTTCCAAGAGACCTTCGGGTCCGATTGACAGTAGCAGCTAAGGCGCTCGCAGAGTACTACGAACTAGCATTCTTTAGGCTGCTAAGAGAAAGAATACGCATGACTCAGAGAGCTAAGGGAGATAAGAAAACAGCTACAGAGCTCACTAAAGAAAAAATAACATCAGCTCTTTCGTCCAAAGTTGCTTCTCATATACTTTAAAAGGTCAGTTGCAACACTGAGCGAGTCTTTAACAAGACTAAAGACCAACAACAACGTAAATTTGATAAACTCTTTCAAGAGAAAACAGCCCTCTCTCACCGACCAATACACCTTGTATTGACAAGAATGTAAATGGGTTATCAATCTATCCTCAAGGTCCTTAAGCGACACTGAGGTTTCGCTGCTGCAAAAAGGGTTAAATTTCGCAATAACTCCGACTAGTATCCCAGTCACTGAGATAGTTGCCAAAGTCGAGTCTGCTATAAGACAATTTGACACAGAACAAGCCGACGCAGTCAGGTCACTGCGGGAGAACTGTTAATAATCTTCTCCGAAAGGCGCAGCCACCTAAGCCCAAGATAACTAAAGACATGAAACAAGCCCTCAAAAGCTTGAAGGAGGATGACACTATTATGGTTCTCCCGGCTGACAAAGGTCGCGCTAGCGTAGTTTTAGATACTGAGACCTATCGCCAGAAGATGAAAACTCTTATCGACAGCGTTCCATACCGACTTCTTAACCAAGACCTTACTAACCGTCTGAGCAGAAAAACGTTCGGCCAGAGAACCCATTCTCACCGTGTAGGAGGCCTGGATATTAACTACTGTAATGATCAGCGGTATTTTGTATGAGTGTAAGCGTGCGTATGACGACCTGGGTCAGCCATGTTGGAATAAAAAACTTGGATCCTGTTCACTAAGGTGTTTTATCCAGATCCATCGTGCTATTAGATAAAGAACATTACATGGTGTCAGAAGTCAAGTACGAACAAGAACCTCAGCCATCGATATGGCGAAGATTTGAATAAAATACAGGCCGTATTTCAGAGCAATCAACATCGGCGATCGTAATTCATGTCACAGGATCAGTCGATTCCTATCACGCCCGCTGGGGAAGAAAACACTACAGAAGTACAGCATTTACAAGTTGAAGACGAAGAAAACACAGAGGAAATACAGCAACCAGTTGAAGACGAAGAAAATACACCTGAAATGGCGATGCATTTAGGTCTTCCACCCCCAGAAGCTCTCGACTTGAGTGGAGGAAACATATCAGCCAATTGGAAGAAGTTCAAACAGAAATATACAAATTACGAAATTGCGACCGGAATAAGTTCGAAGAATAGTACAACCAGAGTAGCAACACTTCTAACAGTTATCGGCAACGATGCTATTGATGTTTTTAACACTCTAACTTGGGACGAAGAAGGCAATGACAAAAAAATCGAAAAGGTGCTGTTGAAATTTGAGGAACACTGTGAACCCAAGAAAAATGTCAGCTACGAGAGATACAAATTCTTCTCAAGAACCCAAGAAAGCGGCGAAAGCATCGACCAGTACGTAACAATATTAAGAAAGCTTTGTGAAACATGTGAATTTGGAACATTGAAGAACTCTCTCATCAAGGACCGAATTTTACTTGGTGTAAACAACACAAAAACAAGAGAAAGATTACTCAGGGTGCCAGACCTTACACTTCAGAAAGCATTAGATGTGGTACGATCTGCAGAAGCTACGGATATGCAAATGAAAGAACTGGACGACTCATCAGTGCATGGAATTGGAAGGGAGAAGAACAAGTCAACTGACAAGAAAACACCTTCAGATAATGAGAAAAAAGACCCCCAAGCAAGAAGTTCAATTGCGGGAACTGTGGAACAAGACATGGCGCAAGGGAGTGTCCTGCATATGGCAAAACATGTAACTATTGTCAGAGACGAAATCATTTCCAGAGTGTATGCAGATCACGGAAAAAAGTCCATGAACTGGGTGTAGAGCAACAAGAAGGAAACGTTCCTGACTCAGCCCTATTTGTAGGAGCTGTCACTACTGAAGCTCGGATCCAGAATGAGGAGTGCTATGTGATGTTGCCAGTGAAAGGACATATCACAAAACTCAAAATTGACACGGGTTCTCAAGTTAACATCATGCTGTTCAAGGACCTAAAGAAGATAGTTGGAAGCAATCCACAGATAAATGCCTGCACAGATAATCTAGTCAGTTACTCTGACGATAAGCTAACTGTACTTGGCACAGCTACACTACCAGTGAAATCTAAAACAGATGTAGAACATGAGCTGACATTCCACATAGTGGAGACAAATCAACCAGGATTATTGGGGCTCACAGCATCCCAAGATCTGGGTCTAATCAAAGTAGTTATGGTGGCCAAGACAGAAGAAAAGCAAACTGAACCAGACAAAAGTGAAGAGGTTACGAAGTTGTCTGAAGAACTGAAAGAAGAAGTACTGCAGAAATACACGCAGGTATTCACTGGGTTGGGACGCTTGGAGAAACCTTACCACATTGAAGTAGACCCTACTGTGACACCTGTCGTAAACCCACCTAGAACGGTCCCAGCAGCTCTTCGCGACAGAGTGAAAGAAGAACTGGAGGACATGGAAAGGAGAGGAGTTGTTCGTAAGGTAGAAGAACCCACAGATTGGGTCAATTCTATGGCCATTGTTGAAAAGCCTAATGGTAGTCTGCGGATTTGTTTAGATCCAAGGCACCTCAATAGAGCAAAAAAGCGGGAACACTTTCAGCTTCCCACCATCGAAGACATCACTACACGCATGGCAAATGCAAAATGGTTCACTAAGCTTGATGCAAACCGAGGATACTGGCAGATACCTCTTGATGAAGAAAGTCAACTTCTAACCACCTTCAACACACTTTTCGGGCGGTACTGCTATCAGGTCTCTCCATTCGGAATCACATCTACTCAGGAAGTTTTCCAAAAGCGGATGAGTCAACATTTTGGCGACTTGGAAGGAGTTGAAACCGACATCGATGACATAATAGTGCATGCAGAAACAGAAGTTAAACACGACCATCGTGTACACGCTGTCCTGGAACCATGTGAGAAGATCAACCTAACACTGAACAAAGAAAAGTGCGTCTTTAAAGTCAAAGAAGTCACCTACATTGGTCACAAACTCGCACAAGAAGGAATCAAACCTGATGATGAAAAGGTGCGTGCCATCAATGACGTGCCTGCACCAACTGACAAGAAAGGAGTAGAAAGACTCCTTGGAACAGTCAATTACTTGGGCAAGTTCATCCCAAATCTGACAACTGTCACTGAACCCATCAGAGTTCTACTACGAAAGGACATTGAGTTTCAGTGGGCACGTGAACAAGAAAAAGCACTTCATGAAATTAAAAGCATCCTAACTAAAGATGGAGGGCCAGTCCTGAAATTCTTTGATGTACAAAAGCCTGTTACGATCAGCTGTGATGCCTCCCCAACCGGCCTAGGAGGGGTGCTGCTACAAGAAGAGCGTCCTGTTACCTATGCTTCAAGATCCCTCACTGACGCAGAATCAAGATACGCTCAAATTGAGAAGGAACTCTTAGCTGTTCAGTTCAGCTTAGAACGTTTCCACCAATACATCTATGGAAAGAAAGTTACCATTGAGTCAGATCACAAGCCACTTGAGGCCATTGTTAAAAAGGCACTAGCATCAGCAAAGAATCCTGCTTAGAATGCAGAAGTATGACTACACTTTGGAATACAAGCCAGGAAAGGAGTTAGTGCTTCCGGATATGCTCTCTAGAGCACCACTGCCTGAAACAGCATATGGCAGCATGGAAGAAGAAATTGCACTACATGTCCATTTGCTAACTTCTAACCTACCAGTCTCGAAGCCCAAACTAGAAGAAATTAAAGAAGCCACAGCGTATGACCCATCATTGAAAGAACTGAAGGATGCGATCAAGTCAGGATGGCCAGAAACAAAATCTTGCACACCAGCAAGTCTACTGGAATGTAAGAGATGAGCTCTCTGAAGTCGAGGGTGTTATTCTAAAAAATGACAGTATACTAGTCCCGTCATCTATGAGAAAAGAAATGCTACAAAGGATACATCAAGGCCACATGGGGATCGAAAAGTCCAAACGACGAGCAAGAGATGTCCTATACTGGCCAAGAATGAATTCTCAAATCAGCGACATGATATCAAGGTGCACCACCTGATTAGAGCATCAACGGCAAAACACGAAAGAGCCAATGATCCCTTCTCGCTTACCGCGCAAGCCCTGGGAAATGGTCGCCACAGACTTGTTCACCTGGGACAAATCTGAATACCTGATAGTTGTTGACTATCACTCCAGATATTTTGAAATAGCCAAACTACCAGACACCAAAAGCACCACAGTCATCACCTACACTAAATCTATATTTGCCAGACATGGAATACCATCCGAAGTAATCAGTGACAATGGTCCCCAGTACTCCTCAAAGGACTTTTCACTGTTTGCTAAACAATGGGAATTCAAACACACTACTGGCAGTCCACTGTACCCCCAAGCAAATGGTCTTGTTGAGAAAGAAGTACAAACAGTGAAAAATCTACTAACCAAAGCAAAACAAGATCGCAGGGATCCTTATTTGGGACTACTTGAGTACAGGAACACACCAGTAGATGATATTGGTTCACCAGCGCAACTGCTTATGAGCCGGCGATTAAGATCAATCATTCCCACTACCAACGCACAGTTGCAGCCTAAAGTCCTTTATCCACACAAAGGTATGGAGAAACTGAGGCTCAAACAGGAAAAACAAAAGCACTATTTTGATCAGCATGTCAAACATCTTCCCACACTAGAGAAAGGTGACCGGATCAGAGTACAAATGGGGAGCCATTGGAAACCAGGCGTTGTAACAGAACACGCAGAAACACCAAGATCCTATAGGATTCGAACTGATGAAGGTAGAGAATACCGCAGAAATAGAAGAGCGTTAATAAAATCACCAGAAAGTGGTCTATCAGCAACAGACATCTCACCTCATCATAAGTCTCCAACCGTGAGAGCAAATGAGCATTCAACCACAGAGGAAGCAGCCAATCAAGCAATCCCATCTGTTGAAGAGCCCATTTCGACATCCCAAGAGCAAGGGGAAATGTATTCATCCGAGGAGGAAATCTCAGAGCCTCTCAAGACAGCAAGTGGAAGAACTGTGAGCAGGCCTTTGCGTTTCAAGGATTATGTTATGTGACACTGAACTCATCATTGATATGGAAGGTTGATAAACATTGTTTCGAAGGTTCTGTTAGTCACAGTTTGCAAATTTCTCACAAGTTGAAATTAGAGGAAACATTTTGAACTTTACATGAAGTTGTTGTCCTTTTGACATTAGACCGTATTACCAATCTTGGTATCAAGGTGTACTTATCCTTTTTGTTTATTTGTTTTCTTTTCGTTTTTGTTAGGGGAAAGTTGTAATGATCAGCGGTATTTTGTATGAGTGTAAGCGTGCGCATGACGACCTGGGTCAGCCATGTTGGAATAAAAAACTTGGATCCTGTTTACTAAGCTGTTTTATCCAGATCCATCGTGCTATTAGATAAAGAACATTACAACTACTGAGTGAAGAAATAAAGCCCCTTAGGATAACTTTTCGATCGTGTGGATAGTACTGATTGTATTTTATATCTTGACGGTGCTATTTATCTTTTGAGGATGGCCGACGATTTTAAATCTTGAGTTCAATCATTTATAAATAGAGAATAAAGAACTGATTGACTGCAGATACTAATTACCATAAAGCAACAGTAATGAGAATTAAAGTAGAAGGCGCTGTGTATACAATATACAATGAGTTTGATCGTCCGCGTGAACGTAGTCCTGAATAGGACGTTGTTGTTCACAGTGACTGACGTTTCCACAACCTGTGCGGTAGTCATCTTCAGAGTCAAAGTGAGTTGTATCACGTCAGTTGATGGTATTAATAACCAGAGTATAATACCATCAACTGACGTGATACAACTCACTTTGACTCTGAAGATGACTACCGCACAGGTTGTCGAAACGTCAGTCACTTTGAACAACAACAGTCCTATTCAGGACTACGTTCATCCGGACGATCAAACTTAACCTACTTTTGAAATGACTCCTGGGTTCAAACCTTTCACAATATATACAATACAATACAATACAATGTAGAAGACTATTTTTAGAGGGCAAATGGTGACACTGTTAAAACCGATGACTCTTTAACCCTCTATGGAATGAACAAAGGAATATAAATAACTCAAAAATGAAATATATGCAACATACAGTTCAATAAAATTGAGATAGCTGATAAAATAATAAATATACTAGTTATCAGGGAGGATTCTTACTTTAATTTTCTTCGATTTATTTTGTATGTTTATTATATGTTCTTTTTCCGTATGATACTATTTGTAACACTAAAGCGAACAAGATAATTGACGTACAAATATCACAAAAAATAATCATCAAAGATAAAGCTGGTCAGCAACAGTTAAACACAGTCTCGTGTCCAATATATTTGAAAGGGTGAGTTTAGTCAAATACGACGCCATCTTGGAAGGGGGGAAGGTGGTCAGAGGTTCTTAAATCGCTTCTAAAACCAGGCTCTTACATGGATACATATAGATATACTCTTCTTACAGTTATAGTCTGATTGGTCATGTAAAGAGTAAAATAGAACAATGGAACAGATATGCTTATTTTATCATAGTTTTAGTTATGTGTTAACCTGCCGTTTTAATGATGTTTTCCACTACCTCCAAAGGGACGTCTTCGTCGCTAATTTTGCGAACAGTTCGTCGTTTGTTCATCTTTTCGTAGAACTCGGCGGACTTTTGTTTCATTTGTTCCTCGGTCAAGCGATCATCGAACCAAGGATAAGGTATTTGATCATTGTCACCTAATTCACGTGGGTCACTTTGAGGGATGTCGGCCGTTTCGCCATCTTGCATAGGGTCCACATCTACAGTATAACCTTGTTTCTTCTGCTGGAAAACTCCCCTCATTACCTGAGCGATGAAAACTCCGGCAAAAACTGAGGCAATGTACTGCCAGTATGAGGCGAGAAAAGGAGCAGATAATTCCATTATCACGTTATTATAACTTTTGAGAATCATTTAGTTAAAAGAGCTTTGGGGAACATGTTTGCTGATATCATTCTATGTAGATCACGTGACGTTCTTAGAAGTTAAATCGTGCATGCAAACATGACATGAAAAGAGAGCAACCTCATACCCAGGGTCCTCTTCTACCCGACCCCCGGGGGCCGAAACTCACAAACTTTGCTGAAAATAAAATTCAAAATTTAATTGTTTCCTTGTCTCTCGATCTAATGCATGTATTTTAGACATTTTAGACGCCTACCCCTGACTGGAGACTGTTCCACTTACCCGGTAATGTTGGACCAAACTTCCTACAACAAGAATCCTAGGTTCAAACAAATATAGCTACTTGGCAGACGAAACTCATGATCACTATAAGAATTAGTGGAAACATCTGAATTGCCACTGCCTAAGATATATTAAATTAAATTAAATACTTCATTATCCTATCCCCTTATCGGACTTTTCATAGCCTGTTCTGAACGCCTGAAATAGCCTAGCTCTTTCAATTCTCAATTTCGCGGACCCAACTATTTCGGAGCCTGGAAGAGGTTAGGCTTTTCAGGGATAATGAAACAAATAAGACTGGGAATCCCAACTGGTAGGATAAGGACCTGTTGCGAGGACAGACTGGCTATTTTTACAGGTGTGGCCGTGGATTTGAGCTCGGGACTACTAACAACAAATCCAGCTAGCAGTCAGAGTGGGACTTGAACTCGGGGCCTCTGGATTACACTGAGTCCAGCGCTTTAACCGCTCGACCACGCTGCTTCTTATAAGATTTGTATGAATGGAACTCAGAAGAGAAAAGTGTGCTAGACGCATGCTTTCCCGCATATTCTTGGTAGTAGACCGACCGGTAACAAGCCACCGGACAAACCTAGAAAAATATCAACGACATTGTATAGCTGCATCATATCTAAGCCTCGTCCATTTACGTTTCGCGGTCCAACATTTCGGGATATTTTGATGGAAAAGCGTTGCGTTTCAGTCGTATCACATGGCCATAGTTACACGACATGCTTTTTGTGATGCTTATAATATGATGCATGCGTTGTTTAGCATTCTTCGCCCGTTGGTCAAACAGTTCAAAAATAAGCCTGCTTTGCCGTTTCCCAATGAAGACATGCCTGTTTTTTTTTTTGGTAACCAAATAGCAGCGGAAAATGAAATTAACACTCTCCAGCTCCATTTTATTAGGTTGGTGCTGATTCAAAATCTTTAAAGCCTTTAGATGATGATGAGGATAAGAAGATAAAGAAATAAATGCCTATAGTGCATTAAAGGAAGGATCACTCTGGTCTCTAGAGTACATACCCCGCAGAAATTGAAATTATGTTTTAAGTGGTCGGATATGGACTGATAGAACAAAAAAAGCAAGCATGATTTTACAGTCTGGAATATATCCGCCCTCTTTTATTTGGTAAAAGAATTATATATTGGCGACTGTAAAACGATCAGCGTTGCTTCTTTTGTTCTATATTTCCAATTGTAGCTCAGGATTAGATCCTTTACTAGGATCCGGTCCTTCTTTTTTATAAGTTGGTCCTTACTTTCAAAATTGTATAAAGATGGGTACGATCATACTACTGGCCAACATACTGTAGAGACTCTTTGTAACTTGATGAAGGGATGCATGCTTACTGAATCATCTTAAGCAAATATAATCTCCTAATTCTTTCTTCAATTAGCAGCCAAATTGAATTCAGCTTTAAGATTTCTCCAATATCATTGGAATATCTTCTCTAAACAAATTAAAACCTGAGGCAGCAAATTCCATTTTTTTGAAGGCTTTACAACAATTATTCAAGCCATGAATAGACCCGCGAGTCAGAATAGCCCACCTTTGAAAATTAAAAAAAATCTGAAAAAGGGCTCTAAAACACGAATTCTCAACACTCCCACCACACATAAGGTTTGACTTCGGATTTTGATGGAATAATAGGTACATTTCATTTCCCGGCGATAAGTAACTTGGTGAAGAATTGTGGGGTCGCAGAGCCAGTGCCAAATACTTGCAGTTAAGCGAGTCTGCAAGTCTCTAGCGCAGGTGGAAGTCTGTTCAAGAGGTGCCTGCCTTAATTTACACAGTATGCGTAAGACTCCATAAGAAACATTAGCGATGTTTTTCATCTGGTAATTCCATTTTGGAATTTCACCCCCAGTAGCCTTGTTTCACTGACTATTTCCAATTGACGATTCCAAATTTCTAAGTTGATATTTCTATCTTTGAGACCATGAAAGCAAGCTAACTGGCATCGATTTAGTTTTTACTGGGTTTAGGGCGAGCCATTCCAAGGTACCTATGTAAGAAGATCAGCAACGCGTCTTGTTTTGCCCGAGACCTATAACAGTACATTGTTTGTAAAGCATGCAATGTAGTATATATCATCAGAGTACACACACACTATTTTCATACACATAACACTGAATCAGGAGTGATTGAAGTTATACCACAGTGCAGCCCCAGCGAAGTTGTTGCTCTGGAATATAACGCCGGAACAGGTTCTCCTCGGCGGCGAGGCCCACCTAGGGCCAGTCAGGAAAAGAATTCGTGAAAAAAGGCTGGTTTTGTTGTAAATAAAATTATGTAAATCATATTTGACTCTAGGTAACCGGAAGTTACAATTTTAGAGAAAGTCTGGTTGAAATACCTCGAAGAACTGCTGTGCGCGTTCTGGTCTTTTGGTAGATATAAACAAAGGTACTCGACAGGTCTATCTGAGCTCTGATACAGATAAACTTATAATGTTATCCCAATTACCTGTTTCAGGATGGAATTAAGAGCTACACAGAAATGTCACATGGCACCGAAGAACTGAACGATGCAGATGTGCATTGCAATGTATTGAATTATATGTAACAGGAGATTTGAGCCAAAACTCCCTGAACAGGATATTTCAAAAATGCTGAATTATAAATCCTTGACCTTAGCGAAAGGTTTAGAGCAATCATTAGTGTATAGAAAACCAAAGAAGAAAATGGCACGATTGACGATCTGATTGGTTTTCAGAATAACCAGGCGCTCATTGATTGGAAATACTTGTCCTGAAACTTCGAACTGGTGGCTCGATCTGATGAAAGCACTTCGTAGTTGAAATTCCAATAAAAGTTCCGACAACTGAATTTTGTCGAACTTTCTAGCTACCGGCTTATGGTCCGATGATTTTCCTGAAAATTATTTGGCATACTTATTAAGCGGATAACAGAAAATTTCAACCCTAAAAAACAGAAAAAATTTCTCACTGGACACGATTTTGTTCTAAACATAGGGTTGCCACTCACGTTAATTCCGTAAAAAATGTTTATCACCAGTAATGAATGAAATTATTTCATATCATTGCCCAAGGGTAGTTGCAGTTCTTTTTAAAGTTTCTCAGCCATTGCTTGAAAACAAAAAATTATATAAGTTCGTCATTATAGTTTAATCGTCCTGTAACAACAAATGAGCCACTGACATTTCAGACTTCGGAATAACAGGGTTACTGTCTTTTATTAACATCCCGGATGCAGACATCTCAAAGTTTTACCTCTATACCGATCCATGGGGCTTGCTTCTCTAGCTTTTTCTTCACTGTCTATCACTAGTCAATACTATATTTAACGTGGATGTACTCTTTGCTTTGAACTAGTTTGAAAGTATTACTCAAAATAAAATTCGGCGAAAAAAAACATACGATAATTTTTATTATTATTTTTTTTAATTTTACTTGTATCATTCTGCCACATCTAAATTAAATATATACACAAAATTCAAATGGATGAGGCAAGGGA
>OZ037775.1:272500-292500 GCA_964035525.1 Porites cylindrica | reverse complement strand
CTCTATTACAGGAGGGGGCTAGCCGACTGAAGGGTGAGGACATGATTTCCAGTTCATTTCGAATGCGTGAGAAACACTCGACCTCAAGAGGAAATGAGTTGCAAAGTCAGTTTACTGCTAAGCGAGTTGTAAAAACTTTTCTTTTGTTATATTCAAACCTGCTTTCAGAGGCCTTACAAAGCAGATGTCATGTGTCCTTTTATAGCGGAGCTCTCGCACGCGAAGCGCGCGCAGCGGAGCACCATGGGTAAGAAAATGAAGTAATATACCCATCCGAGGAAATTTGGTGATAACGTGACTGTTCGCCCGCACGCCCGCCCGTCCGTCCGCATTACAGGCATACCAATGTAAAATAACTCACTCAACAGGTATGGCAACTCAAATGCAACTCGAGGTTATTCTGGCGGGAAATCGCATAGCCACCGGCGTCTTGTAAAGCAGAGCCAGCTAAAGAGTCAATAAAGACGAAAACGGAAAGCAGAAATTGTTTCTGTATCCGTTTGGTCTAAAGTATTAAGCTTCGATTAATTGTCATGTCCACAAATTTGGAATATAGAGCAAGAGAAAGACAGAGAAAAAGAGAAATTAGGCGGCAGGCCAGCGAAGTTCAACGAGAAAAAGGGCGACAGAGATCTAGACCGAGAGAGAGAAAAAAAGGAGACATTTTTTGTTGGAAGAACAACATAAAAATTTTGTAGCGGCGGTGACAAAATGAGAAATGCCAGCGGCCACCAATCAAATGCAAGGTGAAAATGAGCGGCAGTGAAACTAAAAGTGAACGAGAACACGTACGACATTTCCTCCATTAAAAGTGTAATTAAGAAGTTTCTGGAAGTTTCACGTTGTTGCCGTGCTAAACAACGGCAAAGAAATGTGCAAAAAAGCGTGCTTCATGTGCAAAGTTGCTTTTTTGCTTATTACACCTATTGTTGTTTTTCACCGTTCTCCGGTGTTTCCTTCGCCGCTTAGCATTACACGATTTTATATTTTGTTTGAACGAACTATATATATTATCGAGAGCTTCGCTTTTAGCCCTGGCTAAATCTATATATTAGATTGTTCCACAAATCCGGTATTTCCTCTCTGATGCCTCTGCCGGATTCTCAGACCCCGTTTACACGGGTCCGGACTAAAATTTATGAACGGACAAAGTTGCATGGATCCGCCTCGGTTCGTTTACACGGGATCCTCGGACCCGTGCAAGTTTTCGAATGGAGAACAGCAGCACTGCAATCTGTAACACAGAATTTGCACCGTTCCGGGTAGGGTTGTACAGGTCATTTCGTCCGTTCATTTTGCATTTTTCTAAATTGACCAATTTCCCAATAATCCGACCCACAAATCTTGAATCCGCACTGCAGTTCTCCCACGGCATGCACTGGGAAGACGAAAGCTGACCATCAAGGGGCCCGTTTCTCGAAAGTCCCGATAGTTAACGGGCCCGTAAAGCTGTTGTTGTTTACATGCAAGATAGAAGTTTCAATAGTTTTGCATCTAACATGATAAAACTATCAGTTGATGAAACAAAGTGGAGTATTTAGCTAGCCTGGACGCGCGTTTTAATTATTTTTATTTCGATTTGAATATTTGACTTCGAGCCCGAAAAGTTATCGGGACTTTGGAGAAACGGGCCCCTGCGTGCCAGTAAATTCAAAGAGACAAACTTAAAAGTAATTAGTCTACTGCTGTATTTAAGTCTTTGCTCTGAACCAATCGCTATTTTCTGTTTAACTTTGCATAATTTCTAGTCACGGTGGCCATTCCCGGTGATAAAAATTCGGCGTGGTGTTCAGTGGTCCCCCGCAATTTCGAATATTCGACGTGCGTCTTTTGTTGTAAGAATCTCGAACAAATGCACTATATTTGAGTGTCAATGTATTTAACACTAAAGCAATATTTGAGGACACTATTTTTACGTCTCCTTCTGAAGACGGGAACGCCATTTTACGTGGTCATCCGAGCCACGCGAAGGTCCAGCCGTTTTTAAGGCAAAGGCTGTAACTTCATTTCTCGGTGACTTCAGTCCTGCCGGTGATTGTTGTTGTTGTTGTTGTTGTTGTTGTTGTTGTGTTGATGTCCTGTTGTTTCGTTTTGTTTTTTCTTTTCTAGTAAGCATAACTATGATACTGAACTTCCTGCCGCCAGGCTTACACTGTACTCAAAGAATTATTTTTTGGAGGTGGTCGACCCAAAAAAAATTAGAAGGGTTTGTATGGGGTTTTCTAAGTATAACTGGGCTACGATCTCAGAGACAATTTGCCCCGAAATGCTCATTTTTGGCAAGTAGGCCTCTGGGACATTGTTCTTTCAGAATATCCGGACAAATATCATAATTTCAGAAATTTCATTTTTATAACGTCACACTTTAGTACTCTATTGCAATGCCTTAACACCAAGAGGTCATGTGACCTCAACGACAATCCGCATTTCACTTATTATTGTTGTTTAGTCAAACAACTGACAGAACCACACAGAGTAATCACATAAGGCGGCCGGGCGACCACTGTAATAACTGAATTCGTTAATCTGTTATTTTAATGCTTTTCTAAGCATGTCTAGATTAAAGTTCTGAATTCTTTGATCTGAGTTACTTGTCTTTGAAACTTATTAGATGACTGTGTTTTAAAGAATCAGATGTGGGAATAACGAGAAAAATTTTATTGAAGTTTTACGATTTGTTACCTTTGTTAATTAAAAATTGGCCGACATTCGCTGCGACAAGGGATTCTTCTCATCCAGTCTTCCCAGTCTTCTTCCTCTTCTTCTAACGTTTGACATTTATGACATTTATTATTAATTATTATTATTATGAGTATTGCTATCATTATTGCCATTATTATTACTAGATTTACTATCAAAACTCATATTTTTTAGTTACTTGACTGAGAGGATCTGAATTGTAATTAAAGTACACTTTAGAAAATTCCGTGACTCTTAGAAGAATTTAGAATGGCGACTACAGGAAGCTTAACCTGAGCGCCCTTTTCCGGCCTTAAAATCCATGGTAAATATTCTTTCCTCTTTTCTCAGTGAGCACCCTTGTTTCATAAAATTAAATCGCTTTAGCCGTTCACCTACAGTAGGTTTATTGCATGCTTTCCCTGCCAGTTATAACATGAATGCTGACATTAACACTGAATGCAGTTGTAAGTGACAATTTTAACTGCTGTTGTGTTTTTTGTATTGTTATTTGACATTTTACTGCTGTTGTTGATTGTATTGCATCAGTTTTTTGTAGTTCCGTTTGCGCGAAGCTTCTGAAGACTCTGAGCTGAAGCACGTACATGTACGTGCTCATGGCGCGTGTAAACCCAAATTCTCGCGCGTCCGCCGGCCACCCGCGCGCGGAAAATTCGATATCCGGCGCGACGCACCCTTGGGGGAGTGAAATATGAAAAGCTCGTTGGATAAATATCAAGAGATTTGATTTCGTGAACGCATCTCGCTTCACTTCGCTGCTCTATCAGCGCATGCAGCAGTAATGTACGTGCGACAAACCAACTCGCACGCAGCAAATATGGACAACTTTCAAAGAATATTGGGCAACGACGAGATAAGAATGACTTCAGAGAGATCATCTGCATCGAAGAAAGTAAGTCTTAATGAGCTGTTTTTTAATTATTAAAATCATGAGAATCTACAGGGTTTGCGGTAATAATGGCTGTCGGCTGTCTGATACGATTCTCTTTTCTTTTAATAGGGAATCTTGCTTCAGAATTTGGACGAAGGAAAACCCTGCCTTAAATGTGGAGAAAAATGCCCTGGATTTAGCTTGCACGTGTGGCGGTAAGCACGAACTCAAGGCTCATAAACCCTGTTTATTTTTTACTTGGTTTTAAGTTGTTCACCCGTCCATGTTAAGCACGCAGTGCACAAGAATTAACAGTTAATGAAAAATAAATTTGAATCCCGTTGTTTAGAGTAAAAATTATTCTTTGTGTCTTTAATTAAAAGTGTACAATAGAACACGTCGAATCTCTTACGAGTTATTTCACTACCCACCTCGAAATAATCGTAGAGTAACAAGGCAACAAATATTTGTTTTCATTACGTTTCTTGGTTAAATTCGAGCATTTTTCGCACAAGGGTGTGGGGATTAAAGGTTAGGCCCTCTTGAGCTAGAATCAGCGCCAGCTTTCGCTTATCAACTTGACAATGCTGCACTGGAAAATTTAACTTTAAGCCCGCGCTCTTGTGTATAAAAAGTAATGTCTAATGTCCACGCAATAAGATTGTCATTGTAAATCTACGTGTCAAGTCTGGCAAAGCCTGAGGGTATTAGAACGCTTTCAGTTTTCATTCATTAATCGCTTCAGTAGTCAAACACAGAAGGTGCACTTCTCAAAGCCAGTTCTCGGGCGGTAAGAGCTGTTTCTCTGTTCAGTCTCCCGGTGATTCTTTAGTTCATTTTGGTCAGCTGATCGCGTGATTGACTCCCTTTAAGACAACATGGAGATTTTAAGCAGCGAACAGAAGACAAGAACTCCTACTAAACCACCGAGACCGAGCCGCAAAACGTAAGTATATTTCAATTTCGCGACTGAGTGGGCATCGATTGGAACAAACTTTTAAGACACTACTCAATGAAGGGTTTATAGAGACTGATTGCGTTTGGCTTGCTCAAAAAGATTCATAGTGCACCAAAGCGGCATAAGAAATTCATTGAATATACGAACGCAATATGCTTTAAACCTGACTGCATGTTTGTTTATATCTTTCGTATTCAGAACATTTTTAGATCTTGAATTAACTCCTTTTATTAAGTACACCAATACGGCGTTGTGTTATTTTTGAACTGCCGAGTATCGTGACACGCGTTTATCGCAGTTTCAGCTTTCCTCGTATGAAATAAACACAAGGTAGTACATGCACGCAAAGGCGAGAATTTTATTGTGAGCATTTCTTAATCTCTTGTTAAACATTCCAGTTCTGTTTTAGTGATTTCCAATTGTTTTGCATGATTTTTTTTCGTCAATTACTCGTCTTCTGTTTATAGGGAAGAGCTTTGTATTAGACAGAAATGAGACATTCAAACTCCTTGTCAATTCCTACGTTTCATCGTTGAAGGTCTAAAGCAATTTCATTATCAGCAGACAGCATACAGGATGAGAACTGCGAATTACAGTCATCCAGCTCCGGCAAATATAACATGTCGATTCTACATAGTAAATGTTTTTATCCGTCTTTTTTATCGCTTAATGAATAATTCCTTTAGACGCTGCACCACTTGTCTGTTAACAATGACGAAGTATTGATGATCAGAGTGAAATTAAGATTTGCTACCTCTCTTTTTTTCAGTTTTGGATGGATGGTGCACTTTCAATTTTGAGCGAATTCCGAGTGTTCTCTTCTGTCCCCCAATGCCATCAAAAGAATGTCGAAAAGACTTAACTAATTTTGCCTGTTTCACCGAAAGTTTATACTAGAATAGCTGAAGTGTAATTAATTTTTAAAGGGAAGCATCACGTATCGAAAACAGAACAGAAAATTATCATGAGTTATTTTCTAACCTTATGGTTTGATACTCGATGCATCAAAAGGAAAACTGTTCATGTAGATTAGCGGTCACCCTTTGTTGTAATTGTTCCGCATGCGCGCGTCTTCAGAGCTGAGCCAAAGTAACTGACTGGCTGATTGATTGACGATGAGATCGAAGTTTAAAAATAGTACTAAGGTCAGTTCTTGGTTCGTAGGACTTGTCGTTGTCTTGATCTTGAATGAATTAACTTTATTTCCGCACTACAATTATATAGTGCGACTGGTTGCCTGATGGTTTCAAAGAGATAAGAGAGGGCAAGGAATGTCAGTTTATTTTTATAGTCAAAGACGCGCCGCGTCCGGCCTTTTACACACTATATACATAGCCGGCCGGCACTCCTTCCAGGCTCACTATTTACGTCTCAAGCTAAAATAGGCAGGGTGCAAAAAATGCCCGGTGCTGGTGATTGTTAGTATTTTTGTTCGTCATATTCTTAAATCGATTTGAAATTAGCTGGTGACGAGTTGGTTTTCCAGCGTAGGAATGCTTTTCAACCTTTATCGGAACTTTCATATACGTCTTAAAATATGCCACTGAAGAAGTGCCTAATTAATGCAAGAGCTTAATTAGTTTCGTTTAGATCAACTTGATGTTTCTCGCGTTTTCAATACGACATGTGCATTCTGCAGGTTATTAGTCGCTGGTGTAATCATATACAGACCAAAGAGTCCGAGTCTTGTGCTCACTGTTTGTTTATACACAAAAAAAATCTCCTTCCTAGTATAACGCTAGACTCAACTTAACTCGGAAAGTACCCTTTTCGGTGTTTTGAAAAATTACTTTTCTGAAGTTTTGCGCAAGATGTGGATCGGCCATCCCGGCTTTGCTTTTTGGGGGATTCAAGGCTCATTAACATTTTAGATAAACCAATAAACTCCCGCTACAAATTGTTTGATCTGCAATTCTTATTCCACAGCAAAGTGTGTGCAAACTGTAAATGCCCAAGAGAGAATCATGATGTGTCGGTAGATGTTGATTTGGATGGAGTTGAATTCAAAATTAGAGGCCTAAACATCCAGTCCAACATTAACAAAGAGAACGATTTGCCTGCCCCGCCTTCCTCAAGGAGACAAAATTACAATGATTACTCTACAGTAAAGGTGACCAAGACCGAGAGCAGTCCTGTTGACAATGACTTCTTGCCCCCTCCTCCCCCACCCGCTTCATTGGCCTCAGATTACATTTGGTCCCCACCGGGACTAACCGCTGGACAGGTAAGGAAAGATGCAGGATATGAATTTTTACAGCAAGTCCAGAATCCAATAGCTGTTTCATTGCACATTCAAATTGATTCTTACTTTAAGCCTGCTCACCGTATTTACTCGATTAAATGCCGCCTTTGTGCAAAAACGCGCGCTTAATCGAATAAATGCAGTTTCTCGATTGATGTTAAATTTCCGTCTTCATTAGCATTTTCCTCGGTAAATTTAGGATATAAAGGGATGTTCAAAAAGCAGTTGTAATCCGTTATAAATTGTATTTTCGATGTTCTTGCGATGTTTTAGGCAAAAAATCGACTATTTCTTCTTCACAAAACGTGTGAAATTTTCTGCCATTTTCTGCAGCTCCAACAAAACAACTGAGTGAACATAACCTCGTCCCCAGCGCTTCTCGGTTGCGTCCCTTTGTCTGTCGATAGCCTGTGACGTCATTCTATCGAATATCGTAAATTTGGTTAGCCCTAGCTGGCTATGAAGAATTAGTCTTGTTGTTAAACGAGGATATATGTTCTTTAACGAAGGCTAAAAAAAATTTCCGTCAAGTACAGTTGAACCTCCAGTAACGGCCACCTCTCCAACACTGCCACTTGTTTTGGCCCGGTGTACAGTCCATACATTGACTCTTATTAAAAACCTCTCTACAACTGCCACTTTTTTTTGGCCCGGTGTACAGTCCATACATTGACTCTTACGTATTTAAAACCTCTCTACAACTGCCACTTTTTTTTGGCCCGGTGTACAGTCCATACATTGACTCTTACGTATTTAAAACCTCTCTACAACTGCCACTTTTTTTTGGCCCGGTGTACAGTCCATACATTGACTCTTACGTATTTAAAACCTCTCTACAACTGCCACTTTTTTTTGGCCCGGTGTACAGTCCATACATTGACTCTTACGTATTTAAAACCTCTCTACAACTGCCACTTTTTTTTGGCCTGGCGTACAGTCCATACATTGACTCTTACGTATTTAAAACCTCTCTACAACTGCCACTTTTTTTTGGCCCGGTGTACAGTCCATACATTGACTCTTACGTATTTAAAACCTCTCTACAACTGCCACTTTGTTTTGGTCCGGCGTACAGTCCATACATTGACTCTTACGTATTTAAAACCTCTCTACAACTGCCACTTTTTTTTGGCCCGGCGTACAGTCCATACATTGACTCTTACGTATTTAAAACCTCTCTACAACTGCCACTTTGTTTTGGTCCGGCGTACAGTCCATACATTGACTCTTACGTATTTAAAACCTCTCTACAACTGCCACTTTTTTTTGGCCTGGTGTACAGTCCATACATTGACTCTTACGTATTTAAAACCTCTCTACAACTGCCACTTTGTTTTGGTCCGGCGTACAGTCCATACATTGACTCTTACGTATTTAAAACCTTTCTACAACTGCCACTTTTTTTTGGCCCGGCGTACAGTCCATACATTGACTCTTACGTATTTAAAACCTCTCTACAACTGCCACTTTTTTTTGGCCTGGTGTACAGTCCATACATTGACTCTTACGTATTTAAAACCTCTCTACAACTGCCACTTTTTTTTGGCCCGGTGTACAGTCCATACATTGACTCTTATTAAAAACCTCTCTACAACTGCCACTTTGTTTTGGTCCGGCGTACAGTCCATACATTGACTCTTACGTATTTAAAACCTTTCTACAACTGCCACTTTTTTTTGGCCTGGTGTACAGTCCATACATTGACTCTTACGTATTTAAAACCTCTCTACAACTGCCACTTTTTTTTGGCCCGGTGTACAGTCCATACATTGACTCTTACGTATTTAAAACCTCTCTACAACTGCCACTTTTTTTTGGCCCGGCGCACAGTCCATACATTGACTCTTACGTATTTAAAACCTCTCTACAACTGCCACTTTTTTTTGGCCCGGCGTACAGTCCATACATTGACTCTTACGTATTTAAAACCTCTCTACAACTGCCACTTTTTTTTGGCCCGGTGTACAGTCCATACATTGACTCTTACGTATTTAAAACCTCTCTACAACTGCCACTTTTTTTTGGCCCGGCGTACAGTCCATACATTGACTCTTACGTATTTAAAACCTCTCTACAACTGCCACTTTTTTTTGGCCCGGCGTACAGTCCATACATTGACTCTTACGTATTTAAAACCTCTCTACAACTGCCACTTTTTTTTGGCCCGGTGTACAGTCCATACATTGACTCTTACGTATTTAAAACCTCTCTACAACTGCCACTTTTTTTTGGCCCGGTGTACAGTCCATACATTGACTCTTACGTATTTAAAACCTCTCTACAACTGCCACTTTTTTTTGGCCCGGTGTACAGTCCATACATTGACTCTTACGTATTTAAAACCTCTCTACAACTGCCACTTTTTTTTGGCCTGGCGTACAGTCCATACATTGACTCTTACGTATTTAAAACCTCTCTACAACTGCCACTTTTTTTTGGCCCGGCGTACAGTCCATACATTGACTCTTACGTATTTAAAACCTCTCTACAACTGCCACTTTTTTTTGGCCCGGCGTACAGTCCATACATTGACTCTTACGTATTTATAACCTCTCTACAACTGCCACTTTTTTTTGGCCCGGTGTACAGTCCATACATTGACTCTTACGTATTTAAAACCTCTCTACAACTGCCACTTTTTTTTGGCCTGGTGTACAGTCCATACATTGACTCTTACGTATTTAAAACCTCTCTACAACTGCCACTTTTTTTTGGCCCGGTGTACAGTCCATACATTGACTCTTACGTATTTAAAACCTCTCTACAACTGCCACTTTTTTTTGGCCCGGCGTACAGTCCATACATTGACTCTTATTAAAAACCTCTCTATAACGGCCACCTCTCCACAACGGCAACGGCCACTAAAACGTGTCCCCAACTGCGAAAATAACCTCTCGAAAACGGCCAGTTTTTTTACTGACTAATGAAAAAGTCAAGAATGGTCATGAAATTTGATTCGTATGGCGCGTTGATGATTAACCACCGCAATCGTATTTAAATTTTGTTTCATTTATACTGTCACAGTAAGCATTAATTCTCTACGATATTTAAAGCGAAATGTTGCGAGCCTTTCTCGTTTTGTCAAGTTAACATTTTGATTCAAAACATAATTCAAGCTTTTTGCGTATTTTATCTCAACATATTATTTATGATTGGATTATTATCATTATGGGAGAGAGTAAGCAAGAACTTAGCACAATAAACATGTTGTACTTCCTAAAAAAAATTGTCACGTTACACCCATTCCTGTCCATAACGGCCCGCGCTACAACGGCCCTTTTTTTCTGTCCCCAAGGTGGCCTTTGTGGGGAGGTTGGACTGTATTCAAATATTATTTTTAAAAAAATGCATTTGTCTTTTGTAATGTTTATTACCGCATTTTGTTGTTTATTTACTTCTGTAAATGAAACTGCTATATAGAAAATCTTAGTATTCAACTTACAGCAATATAACTAATATTCAGTTAAAACTTAAGTCTGGTGAATTGTTTTGATGGTTTAGCAGGTATGAAATAGAAGTTTTGTCTTCGACTTTTTTCCTTAGGTAGAGGCTTACATGAAGTCTCTGCCGGATGATAAGATCCCGATTGCCGATTCTCCAGGAGAATCATATTATCGCACTCAGCAGTTATATCAAAACCCTCCACAAGACAAAGCACCTGTACATTTCTCAAATATCCCTGAGCCTCAGAGAGAAGCTTTTGTACAATTCTGGAACAGCGAGGATGACGCCCGCGGGACGGGAAAGGTCAAGATCCCGTTAGGAAGACGAGAGGTAACGTTGAACGGCCGCACGTTTTATATTTTGCAGGTTAATGGTCGAAAACGATAAACGTTACGATCTTTAAAGGTCGAGCCTTCTTACTACGAACTCCCACGAATGTATGCTAAGTTTGCGCATAACAGAGGTGTCTGCACCATAGCGACAGGAAATATATCAAGTTTAGTATCTTTGGGACCAAAAGAACTGTCCATATTAAGCAACGCCACTGAATCGCTTTTTCCAGAATTCGAGACTTCAGTTTTCTCAAGAACTGTTATTTTAGAATACAAAATCTTCTTCGCTTTGGTTCGTCTTTAAACACCCGTTCATGTGTTCTTTAGTTTATAGTTGCCTTGTTTATTGTCAAAACCAGAGTAAACATGGCAAGCGGCATATGCCAAAATAATCCCGGGCTTTATCCCACCTGACTGTTGATCCTCAGGAAACAAAAGATTACCGGCTTGGAGGATTATCCGACTGAAACTCAGAAAGATTACATCTGGCACTGATTAACACAATAAACTGAGTATGAGAGAATCTTAGCATACTTTATCCTCTCAAGAAATTTAAACTGAAAAATCTGGTGACAGTTTGCACGTAACTTATCATTCGGGAAATCTGCTTTGTAGCCGCATATTTTGCGTAAATGATGTCTCAAACTACTGTAAATAAGATATTTTTAAAATGCGCCGAATCGTA
Organism: Porites cylindrica; assembly: GCA_964035525.1. Classification (NCBI taxonomy): domain Eukaryota; kingdom Metazoa; phylum Cnidaria; class Anthozoa; order Scleractinia; family Poritidae; genus Porites; species Porites cylindrica. The sequence continues at coordinate 281,268 of OZ037775.1, read as the reverse complement.
TCATTAAAATGAGTCGCATTTTCTTTAGAAGTGCATTTAAACCAATGCGTTCTTGGTAATGATAGACATCAGTGTTGTACTTTAACTGGTTAAATGTAAAACAGATTAAATATTTTTAGCGCATTTCTTTTTATTGCGTTATCGATGGCAACCAGATGCTTAAGTCCACCTCACAAGCTAAAGCTGAAAAGTTTCTTACATTAATCTCTCTCTAAAGAGAATACTAAACTTTTTAATACAGTATATCCTAACTTCTAACCCGCAAGGGGAATGGTCAAGAGTGTTAAAAACAGATGCAAGTTTCAAACCAACAAAAATGTCTACTTTGCCGGCAAACTGCCGCTCACATCCTTGTTACCGGCGAAAGTTCCATTATGTCAATTTTAGCCTATCAGGCACTCTTTCCGGCGTCATTAAAACGCGGACTTTCGAGTTGAATGTCTTATATTTTTTACCGGAAAAATAAGGAAAATATTCGAACACGCCAGAGAAAAGTAAAGGCTATTGTTCGAATGAGGATGCAAGTCATTATTTGAAAATGTTCTGATCTTCGAAACAGTCACCCCTCCAGGCAGACACTCAGACGGTACACTACCTGGTGAAAGAAGTATGCGACTCAATAGTACAGGTCATGTTTAGTTTAATAATTGATGACCTGGTGGTGTTGCCCTTAGTTGAGGATATCTAATGTTACTAATGTTAAAGTGTTTTTCTTTCCCTCTTTCTTTCTTTCTTCTTTTTTTTTTTTTTTTTGTTTCCTTAGACCTGTCAGTCATGCTTCAAGACCATTCCAAAAGGTGACGTTGTGGTGTTAGCTGAGTTTGAGGATAATTCAGAGTCTTCAGCTTGTTATCATGCAGCATGCTTCTGTTGCTCTATCTGCTTGGAATGGTTGGTAGATTTAACATATTACCGTTACGGCAATAAAATCTATTGCGGGAGACATCACGCCGAGCTCTCAAAACAGCGCTGCTTTGGTTGTGATGAGGTAAGCAGTAATCCCACAAAGGGCATGAGACTAACAGTGATCGCTGTTTTCTCCAAATCAGCTCTTTAGAATGTTTGCACGGTAGCGAATGGACGACTGAAACCGTTTATTGCTCATTCTTTATCGAAACAAACTGACTTTAGCTTACCAACATGTTTACTGGATTTCTAGCTAGAGTTTTTCGTTTCTTCCTCAGCTGATCTTTACTGGGGAATACACCATCGCTATGAACAAAAGTTGGCACTTGGGACACTTCCGGTGTAATGAGTGCAACATCAGTATTACTGGCAAGCAGTTTATCGTCAAAGAGGAAAAGCCTGTATGCCTTGAATGTTTCGAGCAAAGGTGCGTCTGACCATTTTCCAATCTTGTTTGGTCACTAAAACTACAATCCTTGTCAAGGTGTGAGCTAAGAGTGTGAGTTTGTTTTACGTACATCTTTGTTTTTCAACGTTCACCACATGGACTAAAGCAAGTCACGATCAAGATGGGGGGAATTTAATTTAATTATTTATATCAAAAAGGGAAGTGCTGACTTTGGAAATACGTCCTGTCGATAGTTTCACGGACTAATTAAGTTGCATGTGCTTTCCCTTTTAAATAGTACAGAAAAAAGGAACTTCAACAAAGCAATTTTGATCGTGTTTTGCTTGGGTCCTTAATAACTCAACTGTTTGCCAATCTTAACGAATCTCACTTCCATGCGCTCTCGTCTAACGTAATACTAACAATACGTTGGTTGTCCCGTGATAGGATGTCGTAGTGAGTTGTACCCGCCATTCACAAGTGTCACGGCACTGACTCATTCTAACCGCAGTTTTTGTCACTCTCTCTGTTGATCATTTAACGCATAGGCCTGACAAGTCCCCTGCACATCTGATTTTGCCAGTTCACAGCGCCATAAATCGCCCTCAAATGTAAGTGAGGTTCGTTATTGGTGCTTTTTTACGAACAGAATTAGTCATATGGTTTTAGATCGTACGAAGAAAAATATGATAATTCCCGTTTTTCTTGCAAAAGGAGCAAAACTAGTGGATGTGCCTGATTCGTTTGGAATTGAGAACGTTTATTCAATCTGTAAATGGACATAAGTTGTCCGTGGGAGTGTAGTCCTGAATAAGACTGTTTTTGACAGTGACTGATATTTTGGCAAGCTGTGCGCTAGTCGTCATCAAAGTCAAAGTGAGTTAGGTATCGTTAGTTGATGTTATTTAACTGTAGATGTTGACACGACTTGCAGTCCCAATGAATTATAGTGGCTGCTGAAGGTGTTTTTCTATTCGTATCTGTTGCTGTATCATTAGTAACATTGGCCAGTTTTTGTATGGTGAGTTTTTTTGTTAGTTTTGAGATTAAATTCATTATTAAGTCGTTTTAATGGAAAGGTGCCAGTAGCTGTTGGTTTTGTCGGTCATTCCAAGTAAGTAAAGCGGTCGTTGGAAGTTGTTTGTAATGGTTTCATCTTTATAGCCTGCATCCCGGTTTATCAGGCAATGATTGTATTTTCTGTAAAGGCCGATTGTTGGCGTCATCATTTCATGACTTCAGTTTGAGTTCACTCAATATTTGATGAATTGCGAGAGCGAGTTGCATTCAGGTTTGGAAATTAAGCTCAAAATTAGAAGTGAAAGTATAATTTGTATAGGTAATAGTATGATTTGTAGTGATATTTGGCATAAATACCACGAGTGGTATTTCAAAATTGTTATACGTAATTTCAAGAGCCGTTAGGCGAGTGAAATTTGAGACAATTTTGAAATATCACAAGTGGTATTTATTCCAAATATCACGTACAAATCTTGCTATTATTTGTTTATACTACTACGCTCAAAAGGTTTGTAATTTTCACATGTAGGTATTTCAAATTAAGCTGAAATACCACTGCTCTAAGTCAATCAAATTGCTAAAATTTGTTATGTAGTTGTATAACTTTTTAAATTACGATTTGATAACACTTAACTTAACAAAACTATTGCTTGCAAATACTTTGCTGTCGGCAATGTTTTTTAGCGATTTCAATCGAATGCTTCTGCCTATCAATCAAATATCATAACTTATAGACCTTTCCCCGCATTCCGCTCTAGTGAGCAAGCATGAACAAATGAGGTCGAGGCTCGGGTTGACAATTTCATACAAATCACTGTATTTTGTCCGCCCGAGCCTCGACTTGATGCCTTTGTTTACAAAAATGCGGGAAAGTTATATTGCGTTTTTTATGACATATTTTATCGTCTTACGTCCTCCGTTTTGTTCAACCTGATTTTTTTTATGTCAACCAGTCAAACTTCGTTCCGGCTTTTACAGCAAGAGAGAATAATGGGTCAGAGAAGGAAACGCCCAGTCTAGCTCTTGGGATATGTGAATTCACCAAAGTTATTTTCAGGTCAATTAAAAGCTTGAAATTAATAGGGAGTTGGTTTCCTGAGAGGCCTGCAAATTTTTATTCGGTGTTGTCAAGATAGAATAACGAGACAGTTGCGGATGGATTTGATGACGCTTAAAACGATGGTTTAAAATGTGCGGACGTCCTAGCCTGCGAGAACATCCGTTTCTCCTCGCTCTTCGCCGCTGGGGACGTTTCGCGCGGAGGAACGTCTGCGACTCAGCGACAGAAATTCCATACTGATGACGCAAAATCTGTCCGGAATCCGGTCAGAAGCGCTGATTGGTCGACGGAGTAGTTGCATTGTTTTAGCTTTTGTTTACGAATGACAGATAAAAGACAAAAGGCCACAAAGGTCAAATGTAAACTCGAAGAATCTCTAGCAAAACAGTGAATATTTGTGGAATATACTCTTCTCTAGAAGAAGCGTTTGAGTTTTGCTAGAGCTTGTTGGCAGACGAACACAACACTTTACCAAAATCGACCAAAGGACACGTAAAATTGGCCAAATTTGTATTTGGAACCCCATGACTACCGGATTTATTATGTAAACATTGATTTGCGTCATCAGTATGGAATTTCTGCCACTGAGTCGCAGACGTTCCTCCTCGCGAAACGTCCCCAGCGGCGAAGAGCGAGGAGAAACGGATGTTTTCGCAGGCTACGGACGTCCAAGGAATAACATTTCCGTTTAATTACAACCTTTAAAAATAGCTTTAGTAAAATTCACATATCGCGGCCAACACCCTAAGATTTCCTTTCTGTCTCATTATTTTCTCTTGTTTACAGTTAAACTAAGTTGCTGATGTTGTGATATTGTTTGTAGATTCGCCAATGAGTGTGACCACTGCCATGGAAAGATTGGACCTGATGCTAAAGATGTATCAACTGCAGACAACCGTCATTGGCATGAAACGTGTTTTCTCTGCGACATATGTCGGAAACCTCTGCGGTCAGATGGAAAATTCACCTTCTACAAGGATCAGGTCCTTTGCAACGACTGCTATATCACCAACTTCCAGAAGACTTGCGAGGGATGTCGATACGCGATTGAGTCAGGGAGCGCACGCCTCGAATACAATGGAACGTACTGGCATGAGGAGTGCTTCAAATGCGCCGTTTGTAAGGAGGCCATTGGGACCAGCGGTTTTGTGCCAAAAGATGGTGAATTTTACTGCCCCAACTGTTATCAGAATTTGCATGCCAAGCGCTGTGCGGAGTGCGGCGAGCCGTTGTCCGAAGGTGGCGTTCTTTACAACGAACAAACGTGGCACAAAGAGTGTTTCAGTTGTTACAGTTGCCATGAGTCTCTAGCGTCTCGTCCCTTTTCCGTACACAACGGTGTGCGCTATTGTATTGAATGTTATGGAAGATTTCTGGCCAAACAGTGCGAGCTGTGCTTCAAGCCAATTATCGGAGGGGAATACTTTACGTTAGAAGATTCCAATTTCCACAAAGAGTGCTTTAACTGTAGCCGGTGTCAGCGGTCATTGGCCAACGAAGGCTTCGCCCGCGAAGGAGTGGAATTGCTATGTGCCAGCTGTGCTGAATAAACCGATGACCGTTGGACCGCACGCCGCAGTAATGATCAGTTGACGCCATGAAGTTGAAGACAGTCTAATGACGTCTTTGTAATTTTCTATTTAGAGAAAAGAAAGTCCCTTTTCATGGTACAAAAGACAAACTTATCAGTGCAAAGTTTAAAGTATTGCTCTTAGCAAAACAAGAGAAAAGACTAGAAGACAGTACACATAAAGTCAAAAACTGGTCAGAGGAATGATTTTTAGTTATTATTTTAAACGTTTTCTGTTTTTGAGTATTCATTTTCGAAACCGTTTGGTTGTGAAAACTCTAAATTAAAATTGTTGCGATGTGGCGATATCTGCTAATGTGGCTTTAATGATTGATTCTAGAGGGTTAACCCAAACCCGCTGGTTGAATGATTTTGTAACTCTTTCCTTTGGCAAGTGTTATCAAGTTTCTAATTAAGTCATCCCAGGAAGTGCGTTTGGAGTAAATAAGATTATTAAACAAACGATTGATATGGTGATTAAAAATGATTTTATAACAAAATCAAAAATCGCCTTGTCCATAGTCAAAATTGTATTACATTATATCATATTAACATATTATTAAATGATCGAAGGTTGAAGTGAGAGTTTTTAAAGACCTCAAGTCGGCGGTTTAAGTCACATATAAGCCTGTTATTCAAATGATCCTTCGAACACAACACTCCATACAACGCTCTTGTAACCTCTGTCTAGTTAGATATGGATAACATTTGAAAAATTTTGTCGCAAAATACTTTGGTTATGTAAAAAAAAAAAACACGAAAAAATAGTTCTTATATCATCGATTAAGGCCGCTACCAAACCCTAACCCTTGGACCAAAATCTGAGTTTTGAAATCTAAAGAATTTTCTCTTCTTCATGGCAGTAAAAATCCACTATGATAATATAAAAGAAAAAACAGAATAATATTTGCTCTCGTCTTGACATGAGCACGTGTTCAGCTATCTTTTCTTAGCAGAAAACCAGCCCCATCTCTTGAGATCGAAAATAAAAAAAAATGTCGAACCGTAACTGAGAGACGCCACTGATTCAAATTCTAATCCAAAAAAAAAAACCGTTGATCGAAATTAAACAATGTTGCGATGCCTCGCAGCGGTAATTTTATCAATATCCCTATAGCATACTTGTTTCGACTTTTCAGTTAGAAAGGAGACCAGCTACGAAGTAATCATTTTACGGAAGAAGATCTGAACCCAGCCTCGTGTTGACATGTCAGTTTTGGAAAGTGAATAGAATTAAAGTGAATTCCCTTTCGAAACCTACGTTTAAAAGTTTGTAGTATTTAATCACTGTACATTTTCTCTGCAACAGTTTGCGCTGAAGGTATCATTCATTTGAAATCATAACTGAGAATTCACAAGTTAGGTATAACTGATGTCAGAATTCTTCTCCGTTACTTTAGAACTACTGTGCCACGTCTATACGTCACTGGCAAATCAAATTATTAGTCATTTTGGGCCTAGATACGCAGAAGATGACATTCAGGAAACCTTTCAAGAACGGGACGACTTCGTGTCGCACGACCAAAAAGATACAATTATTGAAGAGTACGAGAACCCACGAAAATTTATCGATCCTTCTGCCTGGAGAAGAAATATGCCAACATGGAAAGTTTCGCTGAAAAATAGTACCTACTTTGTGTTTATGGTTACATTCGTTGTTGGCGGTTTGATTGGGTTAGCGTCCTTGTTGCTGACGTGGTATATTATAAGCATTGTCTATGCCTGTGATTGGAAGTCACTTGCCGATCCTACATACCCTCTGCATCTTAAGAGGAGACGCATAATTGGTCAATCTTACCAGTCTTTCATTCTTTACTTTTGGCAGCCCGCATTGATGTGCATGGTTTTCAAGTGGCAATTTCTTAAAGATGTCAATCTATTGACCTGCACTCTTGCTGGAGCGTCTCTTGATCTTGGGTACAGGTTTTTCCTTGGCTTGTTTGATATGTATTATCCTCCATGGGTACCATATCCACTAAATGTAGTTTATATAGTTGTAGTTATAATGACAACTCTGTCTATTAGCAAAAAAATTATTCAAAACAGTAGCCGAATTCAGGCCACTATTGTGTTGGCTTTCAAACTCAGTTCTCAGTTCATCACTGGAGCAATTGTTTTGTATATTATCTGGTACGCCTTTATATCAAGCTTTGCCCAGAAGGAAGGCTTTATGAAATTACTTTATCTTGTTTTACTGTTTCCAATAGCCTTATTTCCAAAAGTGATATCACGGCAATGTGTCCTTCGTTTAGATCATGTCAATCATCCGGGAACTTCTTACGTTCTGGTATCCACTGCATGCGGAAGTGCCATTATAGTGTACAGATTGCTACAGGCAGAGTTTAAAAGTCTTTTGGCTTTTACTGCACTAAGCATTGGTTACGGTGTCAGTCATTTAGCTTACGAATTGATCATCTTATTACGAGAACACAAAAAGGAGAAACGCTGGAAAACTTTGTACTTGGAGTCAGAATCAAACTCTCCAGGACACTCTGCCACCTGTCACACATCACCTCGTGCTAAGAGGCTAGATGCTGACCTAACAATACAGGAAATGATCTTCAGTTGCATTTCTCTCGTGTTGTCAGTGGGAATAATTTTTGTTTATGGCTTCACTCATTGTAGCGTGAGTATTGAACAGTTTCAGCTAATGACCCTTAAAGAATTGGCAGCAAAAATATTGTTGGGGCTGTTTATTGAATTTGTATTTAATACCCTTACTGTAATATTGTTAACTCGAGGAAGGAATATTCCTGTTCTAAGGGTGTGGAATTGTAAATGGAAGTCACATTTGATTGTTTGCGTTATTACTGTAACTATGATCGTTACTTATAGCATGGATAAATTACTGGAACTTGTTCGAGCGCAATACGTGGTCAAGAACTCGGGTAAAGAGTTATTGGTATGTCCTTCAAGATATTGTGAATGATATATGCCAGCTGAATTGAAGCATGGTAACAATTATCTGTCTAATCAGTCTAATTAAATATTTGAATGGAATTGTGCGGTAAAATTACTGTTTAGCTACTGTTTATTATCAGCACTAAATAGGCTGGGGATATGCATTATAAACATGATATATATTACCTTATATGGCGGCTTAACTGGCCATGGAACATTGTTTAATCCTAAAGAGGACTGAGAAACCTGTTTGAGTTAATTTCCATTTTGTAATGAATTTTCATTTTAATTTTCATTCCTTTTCAAAAATTGCGTAGGCGACGAGAAAGGCTGAAGGAGCCACGTCGATAGATTACGCTCTCTCACTCTTGTTGAGGTTATTCTCGGCAATTGGTAAATCCGGCACGGGAAAAGGAACTGATCCCCACAACATTAGGTCAATCCTTAAAATACAACTTGTTTAGGTCTCCTTTTTGCCGGCAATAAATGTATTGATGACTGACTGAAGAAACTGTTTTCTTTTTTCTTTTTTTTTTTTTTTTTAACTTTAAAGTCGGCTCATGACACATAAGGCGGCGCTACTGATCTGCTTTCAGATTCCAATAGCTGCTCATGACCCAGGCACCTAAACGCCATAACTTCTCCGAGTTTGAGCTATCATTGGAAATGGGAATATGGGGATTTTAGTTGGCTTCCCGCTTCAGCGATCCGGATTTATTGTCTGCATAATTCAAGTTTATCAGACTACTGTCTTGTTTCCTATGACGAAGTCAATATACTTCTAAATGTTCCATAAGGCTTCATGAAAAACGAACGTGTCTAATATAATTCAAAGCGACACAAATGTACACTCATGAACAGGAACAAAATTTGACAAAAATGACAGGATAAACTGTTTCAAAATCTTCTAAATTGCAGTCTGT
>OZ037775.1:235000-267500 GCA_964035525.1 Porites cylindrica | reverse complement strand
CGGTAATTGGTATCTTAAGAGTTTATTACATTTAGGGCCAAATGTTATTACATTTAGGACTTTATTCTTTATTCGATCTTGACAGTTATACAAACCTGAGACGACGTCGAGGGTTTGCATAACTGTCTCGAATTCTCCCAACCCCTCTAGTGTTCTAGTGTTTACATCAGGCTATGCAAACACAGGAAAAAAAGTTTTCTATTGCTTAAATATTGCTTTTTTACAAAAATACTGTTACTTTGCCGTTTACAAGCAAATTATTTGTAAACGTTAATATTCACAGTGCATAAGGAAATGTACAGAATTTACGCGAATTAGCGCCGCGGCGCTTATTAACATTTTCTCCCAAAATGCGGCGCTTATTTGAGAGCGGAGCTTAATACCATAGCAATACCGCTTAGTACCGTATTTTCTCGAATAAGCGCCGCGGCGCTAATTAACTCTCCCACGCCCCAAATGCGGCGCTTATTTGAGGGCGGGGCTTATTCGAGTAATTACTGTAATTGGCAGCTTAAGAGTTTATTACATTTAGGGCAAATTGTTATTACATTTAGGACTTTATTACATTTAGGACAAAATGTTATTACATTTAGGACTTTAGTACATTTAGGACCGTTTATTACATTTAGGCCTTCGACATATGTAACTGTATTCAACAATCGGTCTCACAAGGGCTTTATATATGCTTGTTCTTTGAATTTGGCCAAACAAGTGCGGAGATTGCGGCGTAGAAAGTTCAGAGTCTTGTTTGCTTTGGTGGTAATTTCATTTACATGATCATTCCAGCGTAAGTCATGCGAGAGGTTGATCCTTAAATATTTAGTAGTATCAGCAGTTTCCAGGACCTTGCCATGAAGTTTGTTCTGAAATTTGAAAGGTGTGCGTCTGCGTGTTACCCGTATAACGTTGCACTTGCTTGGATTAAATTCCATACACCAGTTGGATTCCCATTTTTCCAAGCTGTGAAGATCATCTTGTAATTGCCGGCAATCGCTCTCAGATTTTATTGTAAGGTAAATGACAGTGTCATCGGCAAAAAGACGGACCCTTGACTTAACATAGCATGGGAGATCATTAATAAAAATAAGAAACATTAACGGCCCCAGCACTGATCCTTGGGGTACACCTGATGTTACAGGAACTGAATACGAATGCTCTCCTTCTAGAACTACACTTTGTCTTCTTTTCTCAAGAAAACGTTTCAACCACTGCAATGTAATGTTATCAATGCCACTTTTAAACAATTTGTATAGCAAGCCATTGTGTGGAACCTTGTCAAATGTCTTGCTAAAGTCCATAACGATGACATCCGTTTGGCCTTCTCCCTGCATTTCTTTTGAGAGGTCATCTATAAAGGCAATTAATTGGGTTTCACATGATCGTGCTCGCATGAAACCATACTGAGAATCATTTAAAATACCGTAGCGATCCAAATGCTTCGAAATACGTGAGACCAGAATGTGTTCCATTAATTTGCAGCATATACAAGTAAGGGAAACAGGTCGGTAATTTTCAGGTAGTTGTCTAGATCCTTTTTTGTGTATTGGAGTTACATTAGCTAACTTCCAGTCATCAGGAACAGTACCTGTTCTGAGGGAAACCTTGAATGTATTGCAAAGTACTGGAGCAATCTGGCAGTTTAATTCCCTTAGGATTCGGGGCTGTAGGTTGTTTGGACCAGGTGCCTTATAGGGATTTAACTTGTTCAATAACTTTTCAACACCTGCAACAGTGATGTTTATTAGTGGCATACTAGGGTAGCAGCCCCCAGATGCTTATCCATTGGTTGCTTGCTCAGCAATATGTTGAAGTTTCATTGGTATACTCTTGGAAAAGGCCCTCTGAAACTGGTCATTAAGTGACTTGGCTTCAGTAGTCGAATCTGTTACTATGTCACACCCAGCCATTAGCGAAGAAATTCCTGATTTATCGCTGCGTGCATGTTTGATAAATGACCAAAAGCGTTTAGAACTAGGGGGTTATTTTCAGCATCTCTTGGTTCTAAAATTTCCTCAACATGACTCCAATAACTTTGCCTGACCCTTTGTACTCCTTTGTACTTCTCGCTTGAGAGATTTATAATGGTTGATATCTCTTGGATCGTTCGTTCTGTTTTTTTTTTATTTTAAAATATCTATTTCTTTTCTTGATCAATCTTCTGAGATCTGCATCTATCCATGGATACAAATTTTTCTTTGTAGCAATTTAGATGGAATGAATTTGTTGATTCCAAGGTGCAGTTGGCTTTTAAAGGCTTGCTAGAGTGATTCAACATCATTTTCATTTTCACTTTCTTCCCCGGAAAGAGATTTTCGATCACAATTTCATCACTGAAGCTTTGGATAAATTCTTTAAAACCATCCCAATCGGTGATATGGCTCCTTCCATTGTGACAGGTGAAGTTGCATGTAAAAGCGCTTCCTTTTTTTATAGATAACCGCCCAACATCAAGATTGTCCATTTTTCACCGTATTTCTAACAATTTTTTTCAATTTTTTTTAATTACTTCTTTTTTCAGGCTTTCTTTTATTAACTGCAAAAGTTGCGTCTGTAACTGCGATGATCTTCTTTGGAATAATTCTTCATCCCGAAGTTCTCATATATGATTTTCATATTTTCCTAACTTTAAGTTTTTAAAAACTTCATCCCAAAATATCTCGATAACGCTCTCACAGATCCAGCTTTCACTTCACGAACATCGAGGCGACTAGCGATTTTGAGCGATTTTGGAAGAACAGTTCCCAGTGCCGAAAAAATTCTGCTGCGTGTAAAATAGGTAATAGCGTCATTTCGTTGCTGTCTCCACTCTGATTTCATAGCAACCCTGGTCATGACAAATGTTCATCTTTATCTAATACAGCTGTGGAACAATTTTCCAAATCTTTTTTTGTGGCGACGTGGTTTGTGCTCCAACTCAAATCAGTGACAAAATCTCCCCTTTCTACCCCCTTACTTTTCACACACACAGAAAAACAGCCAGCCACCCACAGTTAGGTCTGGGTCTGGGCTCTCTGCCGACACCTAGCAAGACGCCAAGCCCCTGAACACGGGCGATGTCCATGTTCAAGCGAAAACTTAGCGGGCACCTTTTAGCAAAATCACACAAATCACACAATAGCCAGGATATGAAGTCAAAAAGTAACCACAAAGAACTGCAAAGGACCGCAAACGGATATGCCGCAGAACGTAGGATCTATAAAGACCTGATCAGCACAAATAACAAGTAGACAATTAAATTCTGCAAACAGAATGCCGTAATGCAGATCGTACTACGTAAGAATTAACTTTTCAAGACATCAACATAGCCACTACACAATCCCGCTCTGTCTTGGGTTCTTTCGGTATGGTGTTGATGTCTTGCAAAGTTAATTCTTACGTTGTACGATCAGCTTTGCAGTATTCTGTTTGCAGAATGTAATTGTCAGCCATGCAGGATATCTCTAATCCAAGCACAATCTCTAAGACTCTGACAACATTTGCTAGCCCAGGGAGTTGCAATTGCATTCCCAGCCAATTAAATTCACCACCGAGCCCAGATAAGCACAAGGTGCCTGTACTCAGTCTAGACAGCCAAGTTCAAGGAGCAAGAACTCACCTTCCCCACCCACGACGCTAATGACTAAGCTTCTAGTCAATCACTCCCCCAGGCTCTGCTAGTAGCATTATGATTATGAGTCAGAGCTCTTAATAGGCTCTCTAGCGACACCTAGCAAGACGCCAAGCTCCCTTGGTTTTTTTCCGGCTACAATGTCTTGAACATGGGCGATGTCAGTGTTGAAGCGAAACCTTAGCGGACACCTTTAGCACAGATATATAAGTAGACTGATGGAACTGGATAAGATCTTGAAATTTATTGCTACTCAGAGTTTCATGCTTCTTGCAAAGCAATCGTCAGGCAACTGCCAAAAGTTACGGTGTAGGGGACAAAATTTTCCGTGGTTATTTTTGTTCAATTTTTTGTACTTCCGCGGGCACTGTGACCGAATTCGCGAACGTCACCTGCGTTACTATTATGGGCTGGCCCATGTGCTCGCGGCAGAGTTCTCAGGATTGTCGTTTGTAATCTTTAAATTATCGTTTCTTTCACGTTTTCCCTCGTCCTGCAAATCTCAGCAGATTTTAGATCTCAGAGCTCAGATCTTCAGCGTTTCTGACTTTTCTCGCTATTATCGTACAAGTTGTAAACAGATGTTTTGACTGACAAATAAAGTTAAGAATTGCGTACATTTCAACAGCTTGATTCCACAAACGGTTACAATCAAAGATATGGAGAAAACAGTTCAAGATCTAATCCAGTTCCATCAGTCGACCTGTATTCTGCTCTAGTTCAATTATAGAGCAGTCTTATAGTCGACGAGGACATCACTCTGCTACTTCGTTTTATGTATTTTTCTTTTTTTATCATTAAGACTAGTTGATAGTCTTATTAATTTATTATTATTTTTAATTGTAATTGTCATGCGGTTTTGATTATTTATATGGAAAAAGCGCACTATAGATAATAAATGTTGTTGTTGTTGTTGCCAAGAAAAAGAACCTGCTCCTAACACAACTGCCAAAGGATCTAAACAAGATGCTAATGCATCCTACCACGAAGATCAGGTCAAGTAAAATCTGGAGCATCATCTACAGGCTGCCTCGTAAGAAAAGACAGAGCTATGTTAAAAATAGGCGGCACGTTAGTGTTTCAGCAGTTGGTAGGATCGTCTCAATCCACACTTGTAAATAACGCGTCCGCCATTGTCAGGGTTAGAGCATAGCCGGCTGAATACGACTTCCCTCAAATAAGTTATCTTAGCGGACCTAGGACCTCTTACGAAACATACGTTTACTTGAACGAGCTCAGAAGGTCATGGTTTGTGATTTGTGATTGGAAATTTCTATCCGTTTTGTTTCTTTCTGTGTGGCATTAACCCCACCCCCACTCAAATGATTGACTAAACAACAAACAAAATTCCTTCGAAGTTTGCAAAACGCGCAGCGCAATACAACGAATGTTGTAAGGACCGCTTTTGCGTAATCATTGGTAGTGCAGGTAGGGGAGTGAAGTCAACGTCCCATTACGAGCCAATGGGTCACCCCGCGGGAGCGTAATATTCCCTCTTCTGTATGATGAATTGAAGCATCTAGAATGGAGGCCAAATTTCCTTGGGACAAACGGCGCTTGGCATGCCTCCACTCCGCGGAAGAGTGAATCACAAAACAACCACCGTAAGGAGCCAGCGCTGGGGCGAGTCCCTGACAAGAGCGAATGCGATTCGCTCTGACAAAAGGTAAGCACTGCTAGTGCTTGATACATGTGAGTGATACATTTGTCAGTCTAGTTTATTGCTTTCATTCGCTATCGTCTCCAAGACAGTGATAACCTTACCAGTTTCTAAAGATTATACAAAAACATCGGAGCCTGAACACCTAGTCCATACAATTTAGCCAAGTCTAAACTAAAGCCGATTTCGAATAAGTGTGCGGACGAAGAGGGTTTCGTCCAGTAGAAGGGTAGCACGTGGACCAAACGTCCATTGTAAATCAATTGAGTCAATATACCTGCAAAATTAAAATAGGCACCATAAAGCTTTTGGCTCCCGTCCTGCACAGTCAGCCAAGCCCAGCCCTTAGCTTTTCACCCAGTTACAATTTCTTGTTTTCCATAGGTTAAACTTATCAGTTCCCTTTCGTTGTACTGATCTTTTATAACCGCGAAATGATTTATACTTTCATAATGGACGTTATGGTTGTCACATATGTAACTCGGCCAAGTTGTCTTGCAACCAGGCCTGCCTTGGAAAGACAGATGAAAATTTGCTGTATGTTAAATGGTGTCGAATAGTTGGATCCAAAAAAAATGGAAAAGATTTCAAGTTTCCCGAATACCTGTCGCTTCAAGGGAACCCTTCCGAAAACTGGAGAAGGTGGATTCAGCGATTTGAATTGTATGTCGCCGCGAAGGAGATGACCAAGAAACCCGATGCTACTAAGAGAGCCATGTTGTTGTCAGCAGTTGAACCCGACACCTTGGAGCGATACAACCACTTCGAAAGGCAAGAAGGTGAAGACTAGGCAAAATACGACCAGTGAAGACAAAGTTACAAACCGAGTTGGAGGGCCAGACACGAATTGTATTCTTCAGATATCGCTCGAACATTCAACGAATTCCTAACGTAGCTACGAATAATTTCTCTTTTTGGCCAACTTGCTGAAGCAGATAACATGGTCGGAGACAAAGTAGCAATCTCCACTGAAGATCCCGCGCTAAAAGAGCGGCTGTTACGCGTAACGAAGCTATACCTACAGAAGGCCGTAGATATTTCTCGATCCTCGGAGCAGGCACATAAGGAGTTCGTAAGCATGAAAGGCGCTGCCGAGACGGAAGAGCAACAAGTAGACGTCCTTAACACGGATCGCCCACACATAAACCGAGCTTCAACAGGAGGAAATCAACCTCGTTCTCGCGGTCGAGGAGCATGAAACCGCGGTAGAAGACAAAGTTGCGTAAGACGCAGTGCCACGCATGCGCGAAACGAGTGCCCAGATCTATTAAGGTCTAAACCAATGCAGAAAGGTAGATCTGGATGTAGATGAAGTGGTAGATCAAGGCAGCAGCGAGGACGAATTTTTTGTGGATTGCTTGTTTGTTGAAGGCATCTCCACCAAAGACAGTTGTGCATGGTTTTCTGTTGTGAAATGGAATGTTAATGGCACCAAACTACGGATGAAGCTGGAAACTAGAGTGGTGAGTTAGCAAATGTGATATCATGGAAGACCTTCAGAAAGTTGCATAATCCTCCCGTTCTGCGTCCTTCCAATGTTTGTTTTAAAGCATATGGTGACCACATAATCAACCATAAAGGCAAATAAGTCACCCTAACTTGCAAAGCCAACCAACGTTGTCATGCGGTCATAAAGTCGATCAGACGTATCTCTGTTAGCTCAGCGATTTTTGTCATTTTCACAAGTTTTTATCTACTAAATTTTCAATCTTTGTGGTCAAAAGCTCATTGCAACCGTGTCAAATCTTCATCGTGTTCATTCGAAGCCCACGGCAGATCCGCTTGGCACTGTTTTCGTCGCAAAACGTTGCCTTGTGCCCGCCATTTTGGATATAAGTGTGGTTTCCTTTCCTTAAGGATTCCTTACTATGAAACCCTGGCCCTGCAATTACTGGAGTCCGTTGTGTTACTGCTATAGATGAGTTCATAACTAAACGAAGCAAATCTAAACGACGCCATGCTCCTTGGATAACAAACGAGTTAATCAAGCTTTGCAGAAGAAAGAAATCTCTTTGTACATGTAAAAGATCTAAAAGACGGGGAAGAGCAAACGACTGGGCAGAGTATAGCTCTCTAAATAATTCCCTGAAGAAAGCTTGTAACTCCGCTCCGAGGTGGTATATTCATAACATTGCCGAAGAATTGAAACGAAATGGGAAAGCTAAGTCGTTCTGTAGTTAAAATCTATCCGGAAAGATACTAATGACCTTATTACACTTTAAGCAGTCTGTCCCTACTGACGATTTGAGCATTGCCGAAAGTATCAAGTCGTACTTCTCCTTAGTCTTTACATCTGAGTCCTTCACAAGTTTTCTACTGTAGTATTCAACAAAGTTGTTGACTCTGCGTTATCGACCATTGTTTGTAATGAAATTGAAATTTCACATTTAAGCGTACAAGTCCCTAGGGTCGGACCACAGACCACCGCGTATTTTAAAGGAATGCGCTGCTGAAAAAGCTCAGTCGTTTAACATATTTCCGAATACATCACTCACTACTGGATCACTTCCGTATGCTTGGAAACAAGCTGACATTGTGCCTATCCACAAAAAGGGATCCAAAACTGATAAAGAGAATTATCGACAAATATCGCTTACATCCATGGCATGCAAAGTCTGCGAAAAGATCGTGAAACAGCGTATGATTATTTTTTGCCAAGACCTGGGAGGGTTAAATGAAATCCAGTTCAGGTTCCTGGAGGGAAAAATCAACTGTAACACAGCTGTTAACATGTTACAACGACTGGGCTTGGTCCAGAAATACATGTACACCTACTGACATCGTATTTCTCGATTTCACCAAAGCGTTCGATTCAGTCCCTCATGAGCGCCTACTCCTCAAACTGAAAGGTTATGGAATAGAGGGCAACCTGTTGCAAAACTTCTTGACAAATCGGCAACATCGCGTAGTTGTGCGTGGTACTATCTCCTCATGGTCTTCTGTTAGATCTGGAGTTCCCCAGGGAACAATTCTTGGTCTTATCCTATTCCTCATTTATGTGAACGATATATCGTTCACATCTCGACAACTATTAAACTCTTTGCCGATGACACAAAAGTATACAGAGAGATTGCCGACAGTATAAATGATACTCGAGCCCTTCAAACCGACATCGATCGCCTAGCAACTTGGGCAACTCTATGGCAGCTGAGAAATCCGGAGAAATCCGAAACAATGCGCATTACCCATAACCGTGACAAGTCATCTCCTTCTTATACTATGAGAGTAGCAATCAAACCAGTAAAGTGTGTGAAAGACCTAGGAGTTTTTATTTCCTATGATCTAACGTAGGGAGATCAAGTTGATGCTGCTGTAAACAAGGCTAATAAAATCTTAGGCATTGTTTACAGAAGCATTTTCTATTCTGTACATAACTTAAGTACAACCTATCCTTGAATATGCAGCCCCAGTGCGGTGTCCATACCTAGTAGAAGACATACTAGCAGTTGAAAAGGTTCATAGGAGGGCATCTCGCGTTGCGCTTGGTCAAAAGCGTGGGGAAATGGAGTACGAGGAACGTATCAAAATTTTGAACATGCCCACCTTAGAGAAGCGGAGACACTTCATTTCACTTATAGAATGCTATAAAATTATTTTTGGCTTAAATAACCTAAAGCTCAGTGATTTTTTCGAACTCACCCTGGATAAAAGGACACGAGCTAACCACTCTTTTAAATTAGGAGTGAAAAATGCAAGGGTTAACCGCTATAAATATTCATCCTTTATTCGCATAGTGAAAGAATTAAGGAATAATTCACCGCAGTGTGTGGTTGAAACAGAGTCTTTTAAACTGTTTATAGCGAGGTTTAAAGTCTTTATTTAATATGTGAATATGTAAAAATTTAACGTATTTTTTATCCTTTTTTAGTAAACGTTATAGGGTTGAGCTCGTGTTTCCTTTTCATGATGTATTTTATTTTCATTTTCTTATCTTTAAGCATCATGAATAAACCAGTATTGTATTGTATAACGCCAAGACAAAGGCGCCTCCCATATTAGGACTGCAAGCTTGTGAGAAGTTGGGTTTGATTGAAAAAATGGATTGCCCTCTAAAGCAGCCGAAGCAAGAAAAGCCTGCAGAAATGCAGTTACTATGCCTCCGATCACCTTACAATGGAAGACGGCGTTTTGGAGAATTCCATGACTGATGTGTTCACAGGCTTGGGCAAGTTTGATCAGTAAAGTGGGAAGGTGGTAAGTTAAACGCTGATAATTGCAAATAATATCAGCGTTTAACTTACCACCCTCCCACTTTTAACACACACAAACCTTACGCAGGAACCCCCTTAATTTGTATCAAGTTTGATCAGTACCACATGATCATTGAAGAATGCGCTGACTCTGTCATACAACCTCCACGTCGAGTCCCACACGGGTTGCAAGACCGTCTGAAAGAGAAACTGGACCAAATGGAACATAACAGGATCATTTCTAAGACTGACGAACCTGCGATCTGGGTCAACAGCCTCGTAACTGTAGAAAAGAAGGATGTTTAGTCCAAATTTTATTTTGATTTATTTTTGCGTTCACTTCCCTTTTGGACACTACGTGACTACTTATATCATGTTAGTTTCGGATGGTCACATGACCACAGCAAAAAACAGATCACCACGTGTTTTCAAGTGTAGTGTTATAGAGCAAATGTTTTGAATTTCTCATCGATTGCATCGCACAGAATTTTTCACCGTTCATGACCAGTGATCACCGATCGAACCAAGCACGAGAAACTTGGCGATTAAAGACAGATTAATAGTCCAATCAACGCGTCGAAATTTCTGTGTCGACCCCAACATTGTGAAAAATTCTGCAAAGTACGAAGAGAAAACTGTGTTTTCACCTGGATTTTCGAGAAAACGAACGCTCAGAACCGACCGAACGGAATCGCAGGAATCTCTGGACTGGACCGCGCGATAGTGGATCGCGGAATGGACCCTGAGGACTCAGCGAGAGGAGCAGTTGGATACTCCCTACGCCAGGACCCCGTACCAAATACTCAAATTGATTTTAGTGAACTTGTGCATCAACGCGAAATAAGGGAACAACGCAGACTTGCATCTTTGTGGAACAAGGAATCTAAAGAAGTTGCCTTTGAAACACAGCAGCTCCAAACTCTCCTCTACACTAATTGGGAGCACTTGTCCGCCCGCAAAATAGTAGATCATTTAGCTATCATTTGGAAATCCTTTGAGACTGTACACTCGAAGTACCTGCCAGGCATACGTGACAGCAAACGACTACAAGAAGTACAGCAAAGGTTCAAGTCCCTCAAAGAACAGATGATGTTTACAATAGAAGAATGCGAAACGCAAATACGGACTGATCAAGAAACACAAGAACGTGATGATGAACGCTCCATTAAAAGTCACAAGTCGCACCAGTCTCAGAGCTCCACTACTTCAAGATCCTCTTCGTCGTCCCGGAAAGAAAGGTTTAGAGCCATGCTTTTAGCAAAAAAGAAATTGGAGTTAGCGAAGAGTAGGGCACAAGAGGAAGCTGAGTTGGCGAAGAGCAAGGCTCAACAAGAAGCCGAATTGGTCAAAGCAGAGCATGAGCGGAGCGCCAAGAAGGAATTGAGACTACTCGAGGACGAAGCCGTTCTAGCTGAACTGGATTGGAAGATTGAAAATGAGTTCGACGAGGAAACTGGTGTTGTTAATGGTGTGGACAATATTGTTCAGACAACCTATCCCATTGAGGAGAAACCACTGGGACAGTCACCTCAAATTCAACTTGATGATTCAGAACCCCGAACACCAAAAATCCCAGCACCGACACCCAAACCTTCACTGCCTCTTATACCTGTCAGTTGCTCCACCCCCCAAGACACAGCACCTGGTTCGTGCAAGGAAAAGCCAGCCACTGAGGTCAAATCCAATATTGCCGATACTGCAAACAAGGGAGCACTGCCAGTCACTGAATGCCAGCAGCCACCATACCAAGCCCCACGAACCTTCCAGTATAGACCTAAGTCTCAGCCAGAAGACAAAGTAATAGAGCAAGCCCCTAAAGACCATGTAGCAGCCATGTGGAAGGTACAGCTTCTGAACGGAATCTCTCCTACACCCTTTAATGGCAACCCAGCAGACTTCCCGTTCTTCAAAGAACAAGCACATACTCACCTTGAAAGTGAGCTACTAACTGATGCGCAGCGGGTAGAGTACTTACCGAAGTTCCTGAAAGGAGAAGCCTTGGAGGTCATCAAAAGAAACCGAGGCTCCTCCTATAGTGAGCTAATGAAGATCTTAGAGGAACGCTTTGGTCGCCCTATTCAGGTGACGCAAGCCTGCATCGAAGAGTTAGTCTCAGGCCCCAAACTTGCCTATGGTGACAACATGGGTCTGCTTAATTTTGCCGAGAAGCTGAACACTTCAACCAAGGTTCTGAAGGGAGATGTGGAACGCGAAGCAAGCGTAGCTACCAATTTAAGAAGAATCGTAAACAGACTCCCAAATGATTTAATCACCAAGTGGCAGACCGAAAACTACGAGATTGTTAGCCGTGGTGGAACTGCACGTCTAAAGGACATTGCAAAATTCGTGAAAAGGCAAGCGTCAATAAGGAATGACCCAGTGTTTGGAATGCAGCCGCAAAGGGGAGAAAACAGGACAAACAAGTCCCCCCCCAAAGCTTCTAAAGGATCGGACCTGCCCACGAAAAACGCTACGATCAACGCCACATCGCTTAAGAACGCCCCCAAGAAAGAGAACTCTGCAAACTGTGCAATTTGCAAGTCTACTCCCCACCGACTCCAGGAGTGCCCAATCGTCAAACAGTGTGACCGTGTAGCCGTGCGTCGACAATACGCAGCATCGTATGGGTTCTGCTTTAACTGTGGTTGCCATAATCCCGATCACAGTGGTACTTCCTGTCCTGAGCCACCAGCTTGTTCTCTGTGTCCTGGACACCACTTACCAATACTGCATAGGGACAACAACAATGGACGCAGAACTCCTGGAAACAAGAACACTCATAACCCCACTAACCGATACAGTACTCCGACTGCTGACCCAATAACCCGGCAACCACAAATGGAGCAAGGCACAAGACAGCCGCCCAGCGACAGGCCACAGACTTCGATTACATCTGCCGGTGTCAGCACCACAAGAGCCCAAGTTTTGTTAAATGTAGTTCCTGTAACCATTACTGCAGAGAACGGTGGTTCCCTTTCTACATATGCATTTCTTGACAATGGGTGTACCGATACCCTCATTGACAAAGAGCTTGCTGATCATCTTGACCTGAAAGGGATCTCGGAGCAAATCGGGATTAAGACTATTACGAACAGTGAGGAGCTGGTGGAGAGTCGACGCGTTTCCTTTACTCTCAGTCCTGTAGAAGCATATGGTGAAGACATTGATGTTAATGAAGCTTACGTTCTCCCTGACCTGAACCAATCAGAACGAGTTTTGCCGGGGACAGTAGATGTCCATAAGTATCCGCACCTTCAAGACCTTACATTCCCAGTGGTGGACTTTAAACGAGTCTCGATCATTGTGGGGAGTAACGTCCCTGTTGCACACTTGCAGAAGGAAGTCAGAATCCCGAAAGACAACAAGAGCGGCCCCTACGGTTATCGGTACCCTCTCGGTTGGAGCATTTCAGGTCCATTGACTATCGCTGGGACAAGAAGAGCTGAGCTCAATTTCATCTCTGTTGGACACAAACCTGACGACTTTGTTGAAAGGTTTTGGAAGATCGAAGACTATGGAACATTGAAAGCAGGAGAGAAGCCCTTATCTGTGGAAGACAAACGAGCCCTAAAAATCATTGAAGAAACTACTACCTTTGTAGACGGGCATTATGAAGTTGGCCTACTATGGAAGGAAGATCAGCCAAAGCTGCCAAACAATCGCATTTTAGCTGAAAGACGAGCAGAATTGCTTAGACGACGCCTGACCAAAGCAGGAAATGAGCAAATGGCTGCTAAGTACCGTGGAGTCATGACTGAGTACATCTCGAAGGGCTATGCACGCAAATTGTCCCCTGAAGAAGCAGCTAGAGAAAGCTCGATAACTTGGTACTTGCCTCATCATCCAGTGACCAATCCCAACAAACCTGACAAGCTCCGTATCGTCTTCGATGCCGCATCTGAGTATGAAGGAACATCTCTAAACAAGAATCTCGTTCAAGGGCCAGACATGACAAACAGTCTCGTTGGTGTGCTGCTGCGATTTCGACAGGGGCATGTAGGGGTAGCCGCTGATGTCGAGGCAATGTTTCATCAAGTGCGTGTGCGTAAACAAGATCAAGAAGCTCTACGATTCCTCTGGTGGACAGATGATTACGACAAACCCCCGGATGTCTATGTTATGGAAGTACACATATTTGGAGCAACCTCGTCCCCTTGCGTTGCAAATTCGGCCCTGAGAAGAACAGCCAGTGACAATGCTGAAAGGTTCAACCCGCAAGTTGTTGCAACTGTTGACAGGAACTTTTATGTTGACGATGCTCTGCCATCCTTCAGTGAGGAGAATGCAGCATCTACTGTAGCATCGGACCTAGTGAAAATCCTGAATCACGGTGGCTTCAACCTTACAAAATTCATGACGAACAGTAAGAATGTTTTGGCAACCATTCCCACCGAGAAAAGAGCCTCACCAGATCTGAATCTTGACTTAGACGAACTGCCAGTGGAAAGGGCGCTAGGGATTCGCTGGTTTGCTGAAACAGATGAGCTTGGATTTGACATCAAGAACTTGAATCGACCCGAAACAAAGCGTGGAGTACTGTCCGCCGTTTGTTCCCTGTATGACCCTCTTGGGTTTGCTGCGCCTGTGGCCCTTACTGCCAGAGTAATTATCCAGGATATGTGGAAGGCTAAGGTAGACTGGGACCAGCCACTCGAAGAAAACTTCTTAGCCAGATGGAAGTCTTGGACCTCACAGCTGTCATCCCTCTCTGCACTGCGCATCCCACGTTGCTACTTGCCAGCTGGAACAGATGCTTCCAAATGCAAACTACAGCTGCATATCTTCTCTGATGCCTCTGAAATTGGCTACGGTGCATCTGCGTATCTAAGAGTCGAGAATCCAGATGGGTCTATTCACTGCTCGTTTGTTGTGGGGAAAGCAAGAAATGCACCCGTCAAGTTCACAAGCATTCCAAGGCTTGAACTCCAAGCTGCTGTTCTGTCTACACGCTTGAATAAGATGCTGAGAGAAGAGTTGGACCTTCCTATTCAGAGCACCAAGTTCTGGACAGACAGCGAAATAGTTCTCCACTACTTGAAGAATGAAAGGCGTCGTTTCCAGACCTATGTCGCTAATCGAGTCGAAGAAATCAGAGGAAACTCACAGCCAGACGACTGGAACCACGTGCCAGGTGTCTTGAACCCAGCCGACGATGCGTCACGTGGCTTGAACCCCTCTGAGCTAAACCTTGATCACCGCTGGCTACGAGGACCAGAGTTCTTATGGCAACCTGAATCCTTTTGGCCCAACGCAAGCCTTCGAGAAGTCCCCGATGAAGGCCTAGAGCTTAAGAAAGAAACCCATGCTAACTGTACTGACATAAACACCAATGTCAAGACCCGCCAGGCAAGCGTACAGTCTAATTGCCCCCCCGCCACACCTGTTGAGACCACCATGCAACAAATAATAAGCACCTCCTCTGATTGGAACCGCCTCAGACGTCAAGTGGCTTGGCTCACACGCTTCACTCATTTCATCCGTGACCGGAAGACTGTCCACACAGGTCATCTGACTTTAGAAGATTACGATGCTGCTACCTTATCCATCGCAAAGATCGTCCAGCACGCAGCCTACGATCAAGAGATCAAGGATCTAAAGACCAGGGGCGAAGTCAGGGGATCCAGTAAGATCGCTAGTTTGAACCCAATGCAAGACGACCATGGTGTTTTGAGAGTC
The DNA here is from genome assembly GCA_964035525.1 of Porites cylindrica. Taxonomy (NCBI): domain Eukaryota; kingdom Metazoa; phylum Cnidaria; class Anthozoa; order Scleractinia; family Poritidae; genus Porites; species Porites cylindrica. The sequence goes on along the minus strand of OZ037775.1, from coordinate 252,367 downwards.
AAGGGACGTATAGCATCACCACCAGCTGCTGACACTGCCAGGAATCAAATAATACTGCCCAGAGATCATCCAGCGACAGTCCTGATGGTCCGCCACACCCATGCATCAATTGGTCACCTGGGGCGTGAACACCTCATAGCAAGGGTTCGAGAGACGTTCTGGATCCCACAAATAAGGGTGTTAACTCGTTCTGTCCTGGGTCGGTGTCTTGTTTGTAAGAAGTTGAATGCCAAGCCGATGACTCAGCAAATGGCTCCCCTGCCAAGAAGCCGGATGATGGCGTACGAACCCCCATTCTCCTACACAGGAATGGATCTATTCGGTCCTTTATACGTCAAGCATGGAAGAGGAACAGCCAAACGGTGGTGCTGCTTATTTACCTGCCTAACGACACGTAGTGTACATCTTGAATTGGTTCACTCGATGGACACAAACGACTTCATAATGTGTCTGCGACGATTTATGAACCGTCGTGGTGAAGTGACTGAACTAAGGTGTGACAGAGGATCAAATTTTGTCGGCGGTGAACGAGAGCTGAGAGAGTCGATCGAGCAGTGGAACCAGCAACAAATTGTGCAAGAGCTTCTACAACGAGGGTGCAAATGGGTCTTCCAGCCGCCAACTGCTTCTAGCATGTCTGGGATTTGGGAGCGGATGGTGCGAAGTGCTAAGACTGTTCTGAAGTCTATCCTAGGGACCCAAGTAGTTACGGAAGCAGTTCTTCAGACGCTGTTGACTGAAGTTGAACGAGTGTTAAATGGGCGAGCGCTCACCGCCAATTCAGACGACCCAAATGACCTTCAGCCACTCACGCCAGCGCATTTCTTAATGCAGAGGAAGACTATCTGCCTACCCCCTGGCATATTTGAGAAAGCAGATCAGTATCACAGAAGGAAATGGAGGCAGGTACAATTTCTGGCAGACCTATTTTGGAAGAGGTGGTTGCGTGAGTATTTACCTACCCTGCAAGCCCGAGGAAAGTGGAGAAAGGTCTTACCTAACCTGAAGCCGAAGGCCCTTGTCCTGTTAGTTGATGACAACGTGCCGAGAGGATGCTGGAAACTTGGACGAGTCCTAGAGGTCTTCCCTGGCCCCGACGGCCTGGTGCGCACAGCGAAAGTCAAGACAAAGGACTCTGTGTTCATCCGACCTATTCAGAAGCTATGCCTACTGGAGAACGATCTTGAGAATAATTAGTCTAGGCTAGTGACGTTGGGCCTACCTACTGGGTTGTCCCAAGGCCGGCGGAATGTTTAGTCCAAATTTTATTTTGATTTATTTTTGCGTTCACTTCCCTTTTGGACACTACGTGACTACTTATATCATGTTAGTTTCGGATGGTCACATGACCACAGCAAAAAACAGATCACCACGTGTTTTCAAGTGTAGTGTTATAGAGCAAATGTTTTGAATTTCTCATCGATTGCATCGCACAGAATTTTTCACCGTTCATGACCAGTGATCACCGATCGAACCAAGCACGAGAAACTTGGCGATTAAAGACAGATTAATAGTCCAATCAACGCGTCGAAATTTCTGTGTCGACCCCAACAAAGGATTGTAGCCTCCGTTTGTGTTTAGATCCGAAGGACTTAAACAGTGTTATCAGACGGGAACATTTCGAGATCCCCACCTTAGGGAGCCTTGGAGGGAAGAAATATTTCACAGTCCTGGACCAAAAGGACTCTTACTGGCAAGTGCCTTTGAGCGAAGAAAGCTGTTACTTATGCACCCTCAGTACCCCTTTTGGCCGATACGGCTTCTTACGTTTGCCATTTCGAATCTGCTCTCCGTCTGAGGTGCTGGAGAAGAGAGGATATAAAGTGTATGGAGACATGCAAGACATGCAAGGTGTAGAAGTCATCGCAGACGACATGATCATCACTGGCGCTTCAGGAGGAGCATGGTCGCCTGTTGAGAAATGTGATGCCAAGGGCAAGAGAACAAAATGTGAAGTTCAATCCCAAAAAGACCCAGTTTAAGCTCAAACTGACGAGTTGTCCATTTCGAAACCATCATCAGTCCTGATCCGGCTAACGTCAAAGCCATGATGGAGCTACCACAACCAGTAAGTAAAGAAGATGTTAGCAGGCTAATGAGTACGGTGGTCTCCTTTAAGGATTTCATTCCTGACATATCCACAAACATGTGCCCTATCAGGCAGCTACTTTTTAAAGAGAAAGACGTGGATTTCTAGCGGTTACCAGAACATGAACAGCCCTTAATAAGATCAAAGAAATTCTCATCAGCGAGCCAGTCCTGCGTTTCTATGACCCCTCTATAAAGTGATGCCTCATCTACTGGGCTAGGTGCCTGCCTCCTCCAGGGCAATGACCCGATTGGCCTATGCCTCACGAGCATTAAATCAAACTGAACAGCCTTTGATTCCTGATCGAAAATTAGTTATTAGCAGTCACATGTGCCTCTGCACATTTTCACAATTACATATATGGCGTCAACACTGACTCGAAAATTTCTCGAGTCACTGTTGAGAGGAGCAACGTTTTTGACCTTTAAAACGCTGAAAATGACCCTTCTCCTGCTGCGCGTGATTGCACTATGCAGTATTCACCAGCAGAAGTTTGCAGATCGTGACAATTTCCAGTAACTCCGTCATTTTGTCTAGAATGTCATTGAAACATGGAATATCAGAACGTAAACTTAAACATATAATACCGAAACTGAACATTTCCAGTTGGGCTTTTAATGCCTGAGAGACTACATCATCAGATCATCAGCCGATATAATTCGTTCCAGTTGAAGAAACCGTACCTCCGCGGAGTAGTCTTCAGATTCAGTAACAGAGAACCTTCATAAAACACCCACTCCATTCGGCACTGTTGCATACGCTACTTAGCTTAGCTGGTTTGAAAACGCTGGTCGAGAAGGAAACAATCGCATCAAGCTTTTGAGATTTCTTTAATAAACAATTATTCTGCAAGAAACGATTACACAGTGTCCTAGTTGGTTCCAAAATCTAAGCTAAACTGGAATCACGAAAGCATAAAAATCATAAAACAAACATGATACAAAGAAAAAGAAACAAAATATTATCGCACCCTCAGAGTGGATCTCTCTAGCTGGTAAGAACTTGAGTATCAAAGAAATAAAAACTGTATTCGTTCGTGTCCATAGGCTTATCGCAACTGAAAAACTAAACCTAAGAAAGCTCACTAAAAGCAACTTAAATCAATCTATAAAACTGTCAATCAACGAAATCGGCGGATCAGCAATCAATCAATAAAGTTCTAATACATTTGGCGGAAACTTTGGACGTTTAGACCAAACTCGGAAGTCTACGAATAAGTGCAATTGTGTAAAGATAGTAGTTTTAAGCCGCTTACTACCCATCAGATTTATATAGGATCGAAACAGACCAATAATAAGATAGAGATGCTTTGCGAGGTCTACCTGCCGAATATTAATATTCTAGGAAAGATACTTTTACATGAAAAAGTTTAATTCTTAATGATATTATCATTTTATTTTCAAAAAGTGGGCCATCCCCCTCCGCGGACCCCGTGCCAACAGCGACAAGTCTGCTATCTACAAAGGTTGCACAGGGTGTACACAGGTCTTTGCTAGTCAGACAACAAAGTCAAAAGCCGATACCATGATCGGGGCACCAAGGCCCTACCTCCCGCTTCAAATTGCTGTCCCCATGACCGTTCAGCAAGGGCGTAGTACATGGAGCCCCGCCATTGTTGTAGAGAAGCACGAAGCACCACGCTCATTTAAAGTCAAGACTGAAGATGGCCAAATTCGCAGTAGTCCAGTACCTCGCTGAAGCGGCTCTATGATTGGTCGAACCAGTTTAATGTGTACCAAGCGAAGCAGAGCGTATTATTGGTTAGAAGACAATAGACGTTTTCGTCATCGAGTTTGCACGCGCACCCTCTTGCACGCACACCACACTCAGTCTTCAGTGCGCTCTCACTTTCACCCTCTTCTAGATTTCTTTCAAATATTAGCACACCCTGGAATCGTAACCTGAAATCCGTCAGTTTCTTGTTGCTGCGGCCGGAAACTTTTTAAAAGTACTCGCTGAAGAAAGTATTCCTAGCCCGCATAAAATTTACAGAACATACCCAGTGAGACGAAGGGACAGACGAAACGAATTAGGCGTCTCAGTGAAAATAGATTATAGTAGGAGCCAGGTCCGCAGTGGTGTCCGGGTATGGTGGGGGTATGGTCCAGAGGTTATGAACAAATTTGTGATCACTTCTACTTTTCATTCTTATAACTCTGAATCAGTCAAAAAAATTGAGTACTATTTCAAATCAAATACATAACAGATCTTGGAGAAGGCAGGGCCAGGCTGAAAAATGCACAAATTTTGTGATTTGTAAAAGACAGATATATATATAAAAAAAAAACAGTGGTGAACGAAAGTAATGCTTTGTTGATGCTTTTCATCATGATTAAGTCACCCCAGTAACTTTTTTAAAAGCCAGACAAATGTTGTCAACATGTCATAATGGCGTAAAACAGCTACTCTAATGAGTAAGTACCGTCACACCACTGCTAAGGAATCTTATTCAGCTCCAGTGAGAGAAGATTTACACCTGTGAAGTCGTTAATTACATTTTAGCCATAAAAAGTGCAAGAGCAAATATATTTAATACAATCATTGCGTGATTCATTATTATAAAGTAGTGAAATAGCACGCTGCACCACTGAAGTTTGAGCGCGGAAGAATTTATGCCTGTATTTTCTCTTTTTTTTTCTGAGCTATTCATGGCTATTCACTTCTTCTTTTAGTACAATAAAAGATTTAAGTTTTATTCAGTAATACTCCTTAGCTATAGTAATTAACATTCAATGCGCAATATATGCTCCAAACACAATTTTTGAACTAATATCAATCTGCCACTTCCAAAAAAAACAGTCTTGATACTAAACTCTCTGTATTCATAATTGACACGAAATTATTTCTTTCGCCATTACTTATTTTTTCTCATAGTCACTGCATTCTTTCACTGCACTAAGTAGAAAGTCAAATCAAGCCATCTTATCTGTTGCTGTTTAATCAGTCCGAAGTATGTTTGACTAGGAGTTTAGTTTCTTTTCTCCTCATAAAAACTACCTAAGCCAAGTGACTGCAGATTCATTACATTCCTTTCATTTCCGATCGAACGTTCCTATTGGTCGATTACAATCACCCATTGTTGTTCTTTTTACCGCGTCCCAGATCGTTGACTGAACTGCTCCGCATGAGCGAATATTCTTAAAATACTTCATCCCTTCTGTGTTTTGTTTCACGGCTACTCCACCTATTGCTTGGAATACCGGTGTAGCTTTGAGTTGTTCTCGTTCAATTCTTGGCTCAGCTGGTCGCCTAATAGCAAGACTGTCCTTTCACAGTCGACGTTTGCTTTCAGCTGTTGCACCATCTGCGAGGTTCGCGGGTAACTCGTTCACAGATCACATCAACTGTTCTTTTCCTTCATTTAATCTGGTTTTTATTTAACCATAATATTCTAAACTGAGTGAATATCAGGGTAAATACTTAAATATATCTGTTTCTGTGGTATTCATTTGCAGTTAAAAACCCTGGTTTCTTGATTTGCTTGATGGAGTGAGCAACAACGAACTTAACTCAATCCGCGGTCGACGTTTTAAAATTCCGATCAAAACTGCTCAGCTGCCTCGTGATTGTCATCGTTTCAGGCTACTGAGTTATGGATTTCGAACAAGACGACGATAGTGGAACATTCACATTAAGAATAAAGTCCCGTTCTGGTAAGTTAATTCATAAGGTTATATTTGATTTGAGCTTTAAATTTTTGTAGTAGAAATATGACATGGCACAGACATTTACTGTGGTGTCATTTACTCTTCGATCGTGATAGGCGTTATCTCGCATGACCGACCTCCGAAAGGCGTCGTTTCAAAAACATCCTTTTTGTGCCTGAGGTTAGATGATCACACCTTTCAAACATCACGCCTGTTTACAGGCAGTAAGCTGTTAATAGCGCAGCTGAATGCAAGTATTTTGGTGGCGGTTCTCGAAACTGCGTGGTTGTACTCCTTAACGAACGGAAGGGGTGCAGGCTGGCTCTTAACAATAAACATGATCCCGCTTTTGTCAGCTGTAAAGACAATTTCTGAACCAAGAACAATTGGAGGTTCATTTTTCCCGTGGGTTTTTTCATTGATTGCCAAGTAGCTGATTTAAGAATTCATCTAAGCGCAGCTTTTTTACCGTCGATGTTTTGTAATTAATGTCGGCCACTACTGTAGTTTGAACCCCGTCGATTTGCTTTCTTGTGAATCTTACCAATACCATTGTAATCTTGTCTGAAATCTTCAGATTGACACCTAAATAAATGAAAAAGTGCCCATTCGTTTACTTAAGATCACTTAGGACAGAAAATGCTGAATAGAGCTTGGTGACTAGGGAGTTACAAATCTTTCCACTTTTTACCCTCAATTTGCCATTCCTCCGCTGTATGTAAACTGTCGCAATATACTAATTTAAGGAGTGAATACATTTATATTGAAGCTTGCTGGTTGTGTTTTAGTTTGGTGTACGATGACTGAAGCTCATCTACTAGTAGTAAGCTAAATATTGACTTCTTCAGACTCTCGAATTGTGAGGTTATCTTTGTTATTTGAATATTTTAAAAGTCTTAAATTTCTAAGGAGCGAAAATTCGCAGAATACGTATTGTGGTGTTATAAAATCTGCTACTTTATCGATGCTTCCAAAAATCAACGTTTTTATTGCACATTTTGCAGAGCAAGGCTTGTTTATTTCACGCTACTCAAGACTTACAGCTTTTTTCCGCACTTTAATAAGCTTAATACATATTGTTTAAAGACACTATCAGCTTATTGAGTTAAATGATTTTAGCTTAAAATAATAATTGTGTTTTCAATATCATTTATTAGAGAACTTTGATCGCGCGAAACCACAGTTGTGATTTCAATGGGTTCATAATTATTTTTTTCTGTAGACCCAAATTTATCTATATGAAATTATGATACTATTTATTTTTTAGCTCACGTTAGATTGACTTGAACTGAAGTTATCTGTAATCAGTTAAGGGGTCTCTATAATAATTGATTTGATTTACTATTTGCGTGAGTGATCATATACATCTGTATAATTAATTTACATATCCATTTGAAGCCCATGAAGAAAAAAACATCCTTGTCTTTTTGCAACTAATTTTGCCTTCAAGGACCACTTACATGTACATGTACTATGCAAATGGTTAAAAAATTAAGGTCAATTATTGCTAAAATTTGTGTGGTGGCACCAAAAGGGGAGGGTAGAGGTAGTGGGGGGGGGAGGACAAAAGGTTTAAAGGGAGGGAGAGCACCTGCTATAAAAAACCATTGACCTTAAATCATGCACACTATTTCCCTACTAATCTGATAACCTCAACTGTCAATTATACAATTGTACAGGATTGATAAATTTGGCAAGGATTGAGCTAAGCTTTGGAAAGGACATGAACACATCTCCGGTTGATCAGATGCTGATTTTTTTTTAGTTGAGAAATTCAATACTTTGTAGGCTCCATAACTGCAACCAATAAGTTCAAACTTGACTTATGTTTTAAACATTTTTGGCTGTTTCAGCGCAATTCCAGTGAATTTAATTCTGCTGTTGTTCTGTCTAGATATCATTCAATATAGAGAGGACAACGGGAGAACTAAAACTTGCTAAAATGGTGCTGAAACAGTCAAAAATGCTAAGGACACACCATAAATGTTAACAAGGAGACAAGGAAAGAAATTTTCATGACATTTTATTACTATTTTTGACTCCCAAACCCATATACATGTAATATTTCTGTTAAACAACAGTGATTCTCTCTCTTGAGCTTGGTTTACCTGTGTCTTGACATGAATATTTATTCACAGCACTTTTCCCTGTGCTTTGCAAACTGGGCAGAATTTTGTTCAGTTAGGTGACAAAGAAGCAGCTCAAGATTTTTAAGGGCTAGATCTTGCCAAGTTGAAAAGAGACAAATCACAGTAACAACATGGAGGCTTGCATCTTGATATGATCCTCCGTCAAAATGGACAGAACATGACTTGTGTTCAGTCACTGTTGTGGAAGACTAGAAAGTTTTGAAGTGAAAGAACAAAAAGGGAAGCAGCTGGTTTTATAATACATTAATCGGCTAAATTCCAGAGCAAATACTTTTTCTCTGTGGAAAGCAACTCACCTTGAAACAAAACCGCAAATACGAGATTACTCCATCACCAGAGTGGGCTGGTTTTTGCATAAGCATAAAATGTTCAAAACAAATTTTTTTTCATGTTATTTAAAGAAAAGGACAAATTTTCTGGTGACCACTTTATTTAGTGGCCAGATGGAATGTGTATTTATTTCGGACCCTGGATTGGTATCAGTTCTAGTTTGAACTGGACTAGGTGATGTGTAGGCAGGTAATTGCTACCTACAATATAGAGTAAAACCCCTCCTTATGGCCACCTTGGTAATTTGGTCACCTTGTTATTACAGCCACTTGTTTTTAGCTGCCTAGCGAAATGGCCACACATTAATATGGCCCAATTTTTTTGGCCTATTGGTGACCATATTAACGAGGTTCCTGACGGTACCTTGTTCTTCTCTTCTACTTCTTCTAGCCATCCATCAAATAACTTTCTGGTAAACTAATGCCTAAAACAGCTCATGACTAAGTTAACATATTCATTAAAACTTTATTTGAAACATTTACCTACGTCCAAATCTTTTTTTTTTGAACTAATAGTTCATAGGCACTGTAGTATTCATTTGTATTTCTGCTGTTAATTACAAAAGAGCTATGCTTAGATTTCAGTTACAACAATGGTCATGCAAACCTTGGGTGTTCTGCCACCTTTGGTACATTTACATGTAACATTCATTCTTTATTTTAACCTCGTTTTGTGTGTTTTGTTTTAGATGAACATGAGGGCATGCAAAAGAAGACTTTTACGAAGTGGATAAATGCACAGCTTGCAAAGGTACAGTTTTTATGTAATTTTTAAGACAAGGTTAATAATTACTGTAGATATAAAAAATAGACAATGCATTTCTAGTCAATAAGAGATTTATCTCTTTTTCTCGTTGCTTTTATAGGCTGGAAGTGGTCAGCAAGTCAAGAACTTGTTTGAAGACCTGAAGGATGGAACAAAGCTATTGCTGCTTCTTGAAGTTTTATGTGGAAAGCGAATTGTGAGTTTAACATTTTGAAATTGTGAACTGGTGTTATTACATGTAGAATCATAATATCAAATTCGCTGTGCAGTATCCAGTGGCAGAGCCATAGCATTTGATTAATGATGATGACAACAGCAATAAATGCTGTAAAACCTGGCCACATTTTTTCATCAGCAATAGATAAGGTTGGGCGTAGGTGCCCTAGAGGATGCAGGTGTAATGGTGTTATTATTTTTCTACATGTTGTGGAGCCCTGGGTACAATCCAGGTTTCCATATGTTGCTTGAGTCGCTTTTGTATTGTTGTTGAATGAAAGTACAAATTAAAAAGTGTGTTGTCTATCCTTCTGCTCTGAGTACTTTGACATGGTGTCAAGAAGTGGCAACTCGTAATCTCCATCCACTCCTGCTGTCAATTTATCTGGAAGTTCACAAGAACACGATTTAGATAGTGTGAAATCTGCCTGTGACCACGTGATTGAGTTGGCCAGTTGATTAATCTAGCAGGAACTCGAAAGTAAACTTTGAAAGCCGCTATTGGTCTGAAAGCTAGAAAAGCAACGCAGTGAGAGTAGAGCTACTGCATCTTTTGATTTTGCCATGCCACCGAAACTTGAAGTCAATGGCGATGGCAGGACTTTGGCCCAAGCATAAGGAGCTATTAAACAGCCTGAACTCATTCAAATACCAATAAACATTCCACTTCTGCCCAAACTAGAGTTCACAGGCAATCTTGTGAAGTCAATATGCTTTGCTATTGGCCAGTGAGAGAGGGCACACTACACAAGATCCAAGACTGCAACCACGGAGATGCAGCTCTCAATGCCCTAGCAAGTGTGATTAGGGGTCAGCAGTCAGTGATGATGATGGTCACATCTTTTGAAGCTGGCTAGTTTAGTTTTATTTGTTGCCTTTTTTGTGTGTTTAAATAATTTTGTTTTTAGTGTAAGAGTTCCTGTTGGTGTCTTTTGTTTGAATATGGCACTTAAAAAATTTCACCTTGCTCAATGTTGACTTGTGTGCGCGTGTGTGTATCTTGTTGAAGGGCCATAATTAGTTTTACTATAATGTGCCCTTTTCCATTCTAAATTTTTTTCTTGCTAACATTATGTACACGTAGTTTAAACAGCCTTGTACTAATTAATATTGTACAACTGATATATCATCCATAGGATGGATTAAAAATAAAATACAAAATACAAAAAAAAAAAACAAGGCTGGCCAGAAAGCAAACTTCATCTGCCACCAGAAATTCAAGACTACTTTCTTTTCAAGGACCAGCTCACTTTACAGAACAGAATCGTCTTTAAAGAGGACCGTTCCTTTCCAACTGAGAGAAGAGCAAAAAAGAAGATTACACCCAAGCTATCTAGGAATGCAAGCATGTCAGCAATGAGCAAGGGAAGCCTTTTACTGGCCCTCTATGTACAAAAAGATTGAGCAATGCATATCCCAGGGCCATGTCTGCAACACGTACCAGCAAGAAAGAACATAAAAAAAGAACCTATGATCCTACATCCAGTACCAGCCAGAGCATGGCAGTTTTTAGCAATTGACCTCTTTGAGTTATAAGGGAAAGACTACTGAGTGACCACTGGCTACTTCTCCAACTTCTTCAAGGTTGACAAGTTGGTCACACAAGCATCCAAGGAAGTCATTGAAAAGGTGAAATGATGATGGCAAGACACAGGATTCCTGATCAGCTCAGAAATGGTAATGGGGCCCGGTTTAGCTCCCATGAATTCAAGAAGTTTACAGAGTTGTACGAGTTTGATCATGTTACTAGCTCACCATCTTAAACCAGTCTAATGGGAAGGCAGAAAACTCAGTAAAAACTGCAGAATGTATCTTGATGAAAGCACTAGAGGCTGGGACAGATCCCTACCTGGGATTCCTAGACTTTCCTGGACTAGGCACATCCCCAGCGCAGGAACTCTTTGGCTGTCGGACAAAAGACCCTCCTTCCTACAGCTGGCAGTCTTTTGCACCATGCTAATGCTGTTGCCACTGCCCAGCTCCTACAAGCCAGAAAAGACAGGCAGCCATTCTACTACGACAGTGGCTCTAAAGCACTTCCACCATTGGAGAAAGGAGACTCAGTTCGCATCAGACCGTCAAGCACAGTCAGTGGTGGACCCAAGCGATTGTACAGGGACCAGTGGGTGTGCGCTCATATCAAGTTCATGTATCTACAAGAGGCAGAATGGTGTATCGGAGGAATCATCGTCATCTCCATCTGACAACTGAGACCCCAAGGGCACTACCTCCTGATGTAGAGATACATAATTCTGAACCTGACGCGTCCTTGTTACCTCAAAATGAACAGCCACCAGAACGTGATGTACCGGCACAAGCAGTCAGTGAGCCACAGTCAGTACCAACTCCTGTGGAAGATGTAGAGCCACTCCCTAGCCCAGCGAAGTGCGGTTCTTGTGGAAGAGTGCTCCGCAGACCAGCATAGACTCTATAAGGCCATTTGTTATGCTGTTTCAATTTAGCTAATATTTTATTTTATTGTACTTAAGTATTCTATGTTAGTTATTATTTTTTGTTTGTTGACAAAGAAGATGTAATGATGTTGATTTCATACATGTTGTGGAGCCCTGAGTACTAGTCAGGTTCCCGTATGTTGCTTGCGTCTCTTTTGTATCGTGGTTGAATGAAAGTACAAATTAAAAAATGTGTTGTCTATCCTTCTGCTCTGAATACTCTCTGTTAATTGGCAACATTACAGATGATGGTTAGACAAACACATGTATCCATGGCAAGCAATGAGTGGCAACCACTAAACCTCATCCTCCAAGGTGCTTGGGAGGTGAAGGGTCTGCAAACTGATAAGAAAGGACCCAGCGCACCAAAATGAACCTCCAAGCACGCATACCAACCCCTGTGACATCTGCACGTTGCAAATATTATTTGAACAAGGTGAATGTGTTAATACTCAAGACCAGCAAAATGCAAGTGAAAATTACTGCAATGACAACAAAAGCAACAATTTATTTGTAAAATTTCAATTAATGCAACAGTTTCAATTTCATGTCAGTGTGATGCTAAAAGTACCAAAAAAACCAAAGAAATGTGGAGGATTGTTTCAAATATGATGGGGGAAAAACCTTAGGGCTGCTCTTGGCAGGTAAAAGTGAAATGTGGGATGTAACGTGGTTGCTTTTTCTTAAAGTGATCGTAACAAGAGCGATCGTGATCGTAACAACAGCCATTTTTTTCTATGAGTCAAAATGTCAGCTAAAATATTAAATGGCCAAACAGACAAACAAAAAATGCAATTAGGCTCACTCTACATGCACTGCTTGCTTTTTTTGGATAAAATCAGTTATAGACAGTCAAGAAAAAAATTAGCACTTTACATTATTTTGCAACAACTGATGTTGCTCTAGCCAAAACAACACTCAGAAGTTCCAGGAATCATGGAAGAAAAAATACAAGTGGCTAAGGTTTGACAAGGAAGAAAACAAGATAATTTCCTCACATTTTCAACGGAATTTCAAAACTGCAAAAACACCAGCAACTCCCCAAGGAAGAGAACAAAATAAGTTCCAAACAGACAGCCTAAAAGCTGCACATGACATGCCATGAGCATACAATGTAGAAGTGCAATGTGCAGGCTAGAGACAAAACCTCTTAAGCGATTTAAGGGTCTGTCTAAATGTATATGGAGGGAGGAAGATCCTAACACCAGGAAGATCATAGAGTGAGGCGGATCATCCCAGTGCTATAATACTTTGTTGTTTTTTGTTCAGGGAAAAAGCTGCCTGGTATTGTTACATGATTTTTGTTCTTTTGTTTTATGTCATCTGTGTCCACTACACAAAGTAAATGGCCCATTAAGGTTGCTGTAATTGATTTATGTGCAAAGGGTTGCTGTGCTCGTCCCTAGTACTGGGATATTCCTAGCTGAGGGAGGTAGGAAGATACACCATAGCACCATGTAAACTGCTTTTGCTTGGAAGATCCTAGTGCTAGGGACAAACCGGACAAAAATGGCTGTGGGTCATCAAGTCGGTAATCTGAGCAAGGCTGACAATTTCATTTGGTATCACCCAAAACCGTTAAATTGTAAAGAACTACCAGCTGCTGCTGAAAGGTATATGTATTTAGGCTAGTAGAGAGAGCAGACGGAAGGGCCCAAATTGCCTGTTTGGTATTGTTGCTTGCCACCTTCAACTCCTTCTCCCCTTGGTAACCATACAGGCCAATTTCTGCATGTAAACCGAACAAAAAATTGTTCTGCCTTTTAGGATCCTCCTGGTGGTACAGTACATGTAGGATCTTCCTCCCTCCATGTAAACAACCTCTAAGTGACCTGCAGTGGCTTTACTCCTGAGACCAGTAAATTTTCAACCTACTGGTCCTGTGGATCACAACTTTTTTGAGTGCTGCACAATAATAATCATTATGTCTTCTTCCCACAAGACATAATTTAGAGGCAGGATTAGACAAGAACCTCCTAAAAAAATGATAAAAAATTACAGTCATGTTAAAAATGCTCTTTAAATATGGTTCAACAGTTACTTCTATGTAAAGAAACAGAAATAATTATATGAATACAATAGCACTGAGAGTTATACTCAATTAATAACATTGTACTTTGCATTTTGTTTTCATTAGAGGAGTGAAAAAGGTCGCACCCGTGTCCATTTTATGACCAATGTTGACAATGCTCTTAGGATTCTAGAGCAAAACAATGTAAGTGGCTACAAATTCAAAAGGTGCTCAGAGTGTCATTGCCCAATGTGACTAACCTTGATTTAATGTCATAATCTCCCTCTATTTCACAATAAAATACAAGTTAATTGAAAGAAGAATCAAGCAGCTTAACAAAAGTCAGAAGGAGCTGTTTTCCAGACACCCACTTTTTTCATATTGTTAAAACAGATGTGCAGCTGTACATGACATGGCAACTGCAAACAATGGAGTGTACTTGAAGAACTCTATAAAGATAATATTCAGTTAGTTGGATCAAAATGTCAGCACATTATCCTCTCATCTAAGATGATTCTACACTTATATGTTAACTGGAAACAGGGCATTTGAGTGGTCATGGTAACTAAATGTATGCCTGGATTTAAGCCAATCATTGTACAACTTGTCCCTGATTTGAACCCATTCGCCCCTAAGCTGCCTGTAACTACCTGTGCAAATCCTTGTCCTTTGTACCGCTTGTTATGTCGTCAGTTTTAATGGTCAAGGACAACTTTGTCTGCTAAGTTGTGCATAGTGAAGAGATCCTTCAAACCATACCAGAATCAGCACAAAACGGCAAAATCTCCAGGGGTGAATGGGTTAAGAAAACCATATCTTCATTTTTACTCACCAGCTCCTATATTGTTGTTATGTGGAACAGTTAAACCAAGGCCCTAACCAAGGCCCTAACCCTAACCCTCTGAATAAGATAAAGAATTTGATGTTAAAATAATTTCCTAACTAAGAGCAAGCGTCAAGATACTCAGTTCTTTGAAAATTTGTTTACCAGTGTACATTTGTTTGTGTAGGTTCGACCAGTCAACATTAGTAATGATGACATTGTGGATGGAAACCCTAAGCTCACACTGGGTCTGATGTGGTACATCATTTCACATTTTCAGGTACGATTATAATAAATTAATAATATACAATGATGTAGTGATAATGTCTCTGCTAAAATAGATATACCGTAAAGATAGACTGTCCCAGTTTTCACTATTTTGCAACCAGTGGCTGAATTGTGGCAGGACCAGAGAAAAGAGATCAGATCTCAGCATGCACAGGGTGATGTAAAGGCACACTCTGTAACCACAGCAGTCCATGATCTCACCTCTCTGATGGCACTAGTCAGATATGATAAAGCAGAGACTTGCTGTTTTTAAACAATGTCATGGGTACAATGTACTTTTACAACCCTTTTCAACTGATATGTAAGAATGAAGGAGACAAGGCCATGATATGATCATTTGAATAGAAAAAAGGGTTTTAATCAAAGTGTACATGTAGCTTGATCTCACCAGTTCACTAATAGCCTGCGTGGCAGGCGTTTGAAAGGGAAGGGAAAGGGAGTTTTAGGCGCGAGAGAAACGAGAGGGGCGCGCGAGGAAGGAGGGAGGGAAACGCCTGCCAGGAAACCATTGTTTTTCTCATTTTTAACATCTACCAGGCGAATGTTAAAATCCTGATTGGTCAAAATTTGATAAGATCTAAATAGCCTGTTCTAATTGGTCACCTACATGTCATTCAGTAACTTGAGTGTTACCATTTACAACTAAACATTTGTCGTTAGTAAAGCGTGTTGAGATTTCTCTACAGGAATTCATCGTTAGAAGGCATCAATTTCAGCTTCAAAGGAGAATAGAAAAAAGCAGTTAAAGAACCGTATGAAGGAAAAAGCCTGTCAGCAGATGCGGTTTACTGACTGGTTCTGAAGAGCATTATCTCCCAACGGCTTGTCGGTTTTACTCGCCAGAAGAAAGAAAGGAAAAATCGTGCTGCCTGTGTGCTTGTTATCTGCTGTTTGACCCACGTTATCAACGGCAAGATAATTGAAGACGAAGACGATTTCTGGTCGCGGACTTCTTCTTGCCGGTTATAAAACCGCCAGGAACTTACTTTCATAATAAATTGTTGCCTTCTTGCTGATCTTCGAAGTTCAGCTCTTCTTTCCCCGCCACCAGCGTTCTTTTGAGTGCTCCACTGGATCCAGTTCGTCCTGATAGAAATCCAAAGAGTGCGTGACGGCAAAGTGTTTTAATTTTTCGTAGACAAACATTGCATCGTTTCTTTGTTCTGGCCAGTAAAACCGACAAGCTGTTGGGAGATAATGCTTTTCAGAACCAGTCAGTAAACCTCATCTGCTGACAGGCCTTTTCCTTCATACAGTTCTTTAACTGCTTTTTTCTATTCTCCTTTGAAGCTGTTGAGAAAGAGCCGCTACATTTCTTATTAAATAGTTTTCCAACCTGATTCCTTCAGCAACAACTTGAATAGATTTATGCTGGATTTTATGTAACTCGGCACGCGTCGTCGCAACTTTCAAGGAAGATTCCTTCGAAGGACGACCGCATTTGAACTTTTTATACTACCTTTACTTTAGATTTCTTCAGGAAAACAAAAGAAAAACAGTGCGAGAAATACGACTAGAATACGTGTATCGCGGCCAGACTTATTTGACAGCTAGTCATTCACAGTTGCGTTATTTTTGTTATTTTTTAATTAGTAGGCAGGATGGCGAAAACAATGGCTTCCTTGCAGGCGTTCCCCTCCTCCCTCCTCGCTCGCTTTTGGTCTCACGCCCTAATTCCCTTCCCCTTCCCCTTCCCTTTCGAACGCCTGCCATGCAGGCTAGTTCACTAAAGACCTTGGTTTGTGGTCTTGCTGGGCGGCGCTCACTGCAGCCTCCCATTCAGCAGACTGGCACTGTTCCATTTGAACTTTTCAGGCAGTAGATAATGGTAGATCTTGGAAAATCTTGATTAAAAGTGAAATGCTGTAACTTCTGGGAGACTGCATATATCTTACACACACCCATCAATAGCCCATTTTTGTCAAAGTTGGTAATATTAACAATCAGTGTGAATGCACTGTGTATTATAATTGTTTTCGTTCGCCTCCTGCCTTGTCCACTGGAACATTGGGGTTCCTTTTTTATCTTCATTGTCTAGTTGCAACTTTTGCTCAAGAATCTAATGCTGGACTCCAGTTCAGATACACCAGAAGAAAAACTGTTGGTTTGGTGTCGGCAGTCTGTCAGAGGGTGAGACATCATCTATGATTTATGTTATCTTTTTTACAGGGCTTTTGATATTTTGCACGGTTGCGGAGCTGCAAAATTCAGGTAAATCTGCGAAATCCCGCAAAATTCACGAAAACACGTGTAATACCAGGAAATTCGCTAGAAATAATATCAAATACATATCTGTGCGACATATCTGAAACTTATCTCGGCTATTGGGGCTATTTACTACCTGTAAACTTGCAAATTTATCTTGAAACTTTGCCTCAGAAACAAGCAAACAATGTTCCAAAACTTGCAGGTATTAATGATGCAAAAAACTGGGCACTAGCCACGATGATGTTAAAAGCTTTGCTATTGGCTCATTTCTCGATGGTATTGTTGTTGAAAGAGCAAATGATTATCTCTGTAAAATAAGCATTAATGCAAAGCCGATCGATTTTTAGCGAAATTTGCCCAGAAATTCCCACAAAATTGGCTGTATTT
>OZ037775.1:175000-227500 GCA_964035525.1 Porites cylindrica | reverse complement strand
TGAACAAACTGGTCATTGTGCATGTTCGTTTAGGTTGAGCAGACTCAAAATGCGGAACGTCCTGACTCTATGGTCAGTGAAACGAGCAGTGTTCGTGATTCAGTGGGTTCATTTAAGGAGTGGGAAGACTACAACTCTGCTTTACAAGAAGTTCTTAACTGGCTCTCACAAGCTGAAAGAACTCTGGAGTCACAGCAACCCATCTCAGACGACGTGGATACAGTGAAAAAGCAGTTCCATGGGCACGAGGTAGCTAGTCATTACAGTTTGTAACTGTGCAAGAGAGGGCAGAATGTGCTCTGTGAATGGCGCACTAAAATTGGTTTACAGTGCTAATACACAAATGTCTTTAAAGTATCAAACTTTTCTACACTCTTTGCTGGACTTTAATACAAGCAGACTAGTTTTGTCTGAATTTATGGAAAGGGGTTTCCTTGATACCAGGCCTTTGTCAATTTTTCTTGCCAGTTCTCAAATGTTATTCTTTATTTTTTTCTATTAACCTCAAATTTCGCATGCTAGTATTTTCACCGACCCGCATTTAACTGCGTTCCAGGACTTTATGATGGAGCTGACGTCACATCAGTCTGACGTGGGGGCCGTTCTGGAGTTTGGTAACCAGTTGATTAGCGAGGGACTTGTCAGTGAAAAGGAAGAGAATGAGATTCGGGAGCAAATGATTTCACTCAATGATCGTTGGGAAGCGCTGAGAATGGCGGCGATGGACAGGCAAACAAAGTACGTAAGAAACTTGTCATTTCTACACGTACATCTGAAACTGTGATAACTCGCTAGAGATCACCATAGCAACTGAGCCGAACAAAACCTTGTGATGGTGTTGGTTCGATAGACTCTTTTTAGCTTGTAGGTCATGTAATGTTTTTTAACAAACTTTCATTTAAAATTTGTGTTATTCACGTGCATACACTGTATGTACGCACAGATCATGAAAACACCAAATGAGGGTAAATTCCTCTGAAACATCATTAATAGTTATCTAGATCTTGACTGTAGTGCATTAAGTTCCTTAACACGGATAACTCTACTTAAGCCGGATCTCGAAAGAATCCGTTGAACCTAGAGAATGGCTGTAAAAATAATCCAGATGCCCCTTACTGAGGGAGGGGAGGGAGGGTACTGAGAAAGTTTTGTGTACAGAGGCCTTAGTTAGACAGCAAAACTGAAAAACGCATACGTTTAATTTTGTATGTAATTAAAAAGTACAGAACACTGTAGCCTATGCTGTTTTTCCCTGAAAGAGAGTTTTACGAGGAATTTTTGTTCTTATTTTCAGGCTTCACTTGCAACTGATGGATCTTCAACAGAAACAGATTGATGAACTGGCAGATTGGCTGACTGTTGCTGAGAAAAGAATCAATAGCGCACAAACAATCGGCTCTGACCTCGACACCGTGCGACGTCAGGTCGAGGATCACAAGGTGATGATTAACATAAAACCTACCACTACTTTCTGTAAGTTGAGAAATTTGGCCTAAATTTTCCACGGTAGCCTCTCCATATACACATCTTAAACCATCTTTCTTCTTTTGTGGTTTACCGTTTTTCTATTCATTTACCACTCGTGAAAAAAGTTAACTTTTTAAGGGATTTTTAAAAAAGCAAAACTTTCTTGCTACAGATGCAGCTAAAAACGTTTAGTTGATGAACGTAATTGCATTTTTGTTTTCGCCGTTAAACGCCAGAACGCCAGAACGTCAAGGATAAAAAACGGTGCATTATTAAGCTATAAGTATTGTGTGTAATTACGTAACGAACTTTTTTTTGCCTTGCTTTGTGCGACACAGTTCTTCCAGGAAGATCTGGAGAAGCAGCAGCAACAGGTTAACTCACTGACGCACATGGTTGTTGTTGTGGATGATAGTTCTAATGAAAGTGCTACCGCCGACCTAGAGGAACAGCTGGCGGTTCTTGGAGAGCGTTGGTCTAATGTATGCAAGTGGACAGAACAAAGGTGAACAAAGAAATCCATTCCACCCCACCACCTGTACCACCCATCCACCCCACCACCTGTACCATCCATTCTAAACTCGCCAATACCGATCAAAACTTCGTGGACTGCTCTATGAGCTTAATCTAGTTTAAACCGTCTAGTAGTTTGTTTCACTTGTTAATTGTCATAAGTCCTGAACTCTTCAAATTTGTTATTTGACAAACAAGCATAGAACAAGTTGGTTTTCGCGATCAATCAGTTAGTTAGCCCTAAAGGAATGCCATGCTGACTTGTAAATTGGTGCGGTTTCAGGTGGACTATGTTACAGGATGTATTGAAAAGCTGGCAAGAATACAGAGACGAAGAAAGAAGGCTGTCAAAATGGCTGTCTGAAAAGGAAGGACAGATTGAAGATAATAAGCATATTGATTTGGGTGACTTGGAAGTGGTCAAAAAAGCCCTTAAACTGCTCATAGTTAGTGTTCTAATTCCTTCACTACTGCCTTCGTTTTGATTTTATTTGTGGTTTGTTCTTGTTTGTTTGCGTTGCTTTGTTTTGTTTACTCTTTGGTATTCTCTGTAACCGAACCGAGAGAGAGACTTCCCGGCCGGCATTCTCTTGCTTGTGCCGCTTTTCTGTTCCCCGCTAACTCTTCGTTTTTTTGCGTTTTTTTTAAGAACATGGAGCAGGAGATGGAAGCTCAGCAAGCTACGTTTGGGACCTTTAATCTTGCTGCCGAGAAAGTTGCTGAGAACCTGGAAGAGGAGTCTCCTGGTGTTGCAGAAATACAAGATAAGATGGAAGAATTCAATGACCGCTGGAATAAAATAACTACTGAGGTGTCCACCAGAATCGCCCTGGTAATAAACACTTTCCATTTCTTCGTGTGGAGTCAGCTTTAGTGTAAATGCTGGTGGGGAATTCTTGTATCTAGTTATTTGATGTTGCCACTACTGTCGTTATCCAAAGAACCCTTCAAAGATTATCGTCTTAGTTGGGCGCCACCAAAGTCCAGTTGATCCTCCTTTGTTATGTCGCCCGGCGTAGGACCAACGTACAAACACTTGATTGTGCGTGAATGATGATTGCTGCAAGTAGACGTGACGCACTGGGACAAAAAGGAGCTTTATTAAGGAGCTTGTTTATCGTTTTTCTTCGTTATTTTGACACCGTACTGCAGGCCTTAGTGAGGCCTCCATCAGTTGATAATTATATCTATTTACTGAGCGGGTCTGCTAGTAACACCTTGGTTCCTATTGTGATGATTGATGCATTCCGAATTTCACTAATGATTAGTGGGTTTCGTTCCTAAGCACTGTTAGCATGTTATTGTAAGAAGCTGTTCCCTTGTACATATCCCACACTTCTCTCTACTGGAGCGAGGAGACAGAGTATTTCTGTTGCTGTTCGACTTACGCTGACGGAAATGAACGACGGCTGACTTAGGGTTAGGGTCAGCAATATTTTGACGTCTTAAATATTTCAGTTTCTGTGGAGGCAGCTTTTCTGCTTGGCCGAGCGATTAAAGTGCTGGACTTGTAATCGGAAGTCTCCAACTTCAAACCTGTCTAGACCGCAAGCTCAAATGCCCGATTACTAAACTTTTTAAGTTCCACGAGAATATTTGATTCATTATCCCTAAAAAGCACAACAAGGGGAGAAGATATTTGTTTATTTTTACATTTATTTATTATTTAACGTAAGCTCAAATGTTCTTTATTTAGTTGGAAGGTGTGGATCTGAAGCTTCAACATTTTCATAATGAAGTAGTTGATAAGACTCAGTGGATAACTGATACCGAGACTCTGCTCAAGTCCCCCGCGTTCAACTTGGATGATGAGAACATATCTAGCGAAAAGGTGGTACAGCAAAGCGAGCTTGTGGAGGTAACATTATTAAACTGTACTGAAGTTTGTAACGAGTGAGACTTTTTTTTTTTCAAAGTTACTGCGCATACGGAGGAGAAGGCAATGCTCGATAATGCACTCAGAGCAATACAGTGTACCAGCTGGATAAGCTGCTATGTGCACCTTGGACGTTAAAAAACCTTTAACCGTAAACCTTTTAACACGTGCATCAATTTTACCGGTTCCAATAACGCCAGAAGGGGTTATTTGGGCAGTTAACAACGTCAACTTTCACTGCAGAATATTGGACGTTATGTATGCCTTCTTGTACTGTGCAATCTACTTTCTGATGCCCATTACATCCTTTTGTAGTCGCTTGATAATGCAAGGAGACAAAGGAAAACAAGCGTCACATCTGTACAAAGGAAAGGAGAGGAGCTGATTGAGCATTGCCGTAACCAAGGCAGTATACCAGTCACCCTTGAACAATCGCTTAGCAACTTTACAGAGCGGTGGAGTTCTGTAGGCTCTTTGATTGACGACCGCAGACAAAAAGCACAGCTGGCGCGTCGCAGACGTGACGTGCAGGACTTGATGACGACCTTAGAAGTTGTGTTAAAAGACGTGGAGAGAGTCGCCAGCAAATTTAATGCGGATGTTCCTGAGATTGAATATGAAATCAAATCCCAGTTAGAGTTGTGTAAGGTACGTCGATTATCGCCAGACTTACGGCGGTCCATTTGTCAAACTGAATCGATATTAAAGGAAACACTTTGTGAACATAATTTGTTAACGCAACATGATTTGCTTCTTTTTTCCGAATCCCTCTTTTGTGCATGACCGTTAAAGAAAACATGAACAATTCTGTTGTCCCATCGCCCGCGGAAATTTTAAAAGTGAATGACAGAAAGGCATCCGGCTTTCAATTGTAAACATTTCTTCCACAGGTAAAACTTGAAGAAATGGCCACTAATGAAGTGTCCCTGATCAAAGTGCGAGAACTTTCGCGAAACCTGAGTAAAGATGACAGACACACCCCACACCTCCAGGGCGGAGTAAAAAGAATTGACGATCGCTGGTCCAAAGCCCTCGCAACTCTTGAAGACAGGCAAAAACAGCTGACAGCCGCCTTGGAGTCTGGGCCACCAAAACAGTTTCTAAGTACTATGGATTCGGTACTGCTGAAGATTAAAAACATGGAAACTCAACTCGCCTCGGAGTTTCTCATCGCTGATACCGCGTCACTGGAAGAACAGCTACAAAAATACAAGGTTAGTTATGCCGTAGAAAACAGCTCCACTGTTTTCTTATTGTCGTTTGTCTCTTGAATCTGCTTCTAAGCTCAGGCGTTTTTTTCCTTTAATCAGCAACTTCAGGCGAGTATGGCAGAGCAGCAACGGAATATGGATTATCTTAACAGCACTGGCGATAAGTTTGTAAAATCTCTTCCGCGACAGAAAGCAGAGCAGCTTCGATCAAAACTGGCGGATTTGAATGACAAATGGCGGGACATAAATCTACACGCTGAAAAACGACAAAATCAAGTGAGTAGTCCAAGTAACAAATGTACTGCACTGAATTAATAGAATCTTTTGTTGATATTTTAATTTAATTATACCGTAATGTAACCTGTATGTTAACTGATATCGACGATTATTTAAATGTTAGAAGAGCTGTCCACATTTCAAGTTTCTATTTTATTAGATCTAAGATATATCGACTATTTTGTTTAATCCTGTTTTTGCATTTATCTGTTGTTGTTGTTTACTTTTGTTGTTTATATGTGGTTGTTGTTGTTTTTTTTTTAGGTCGGTAAAGCTGTTAATCAAACTCGGCAGTTTACAGAAGAGATCAAAGGTTTGTTTAATTGGATGAAAGACGCCAACGATTTCCTCAAAGATCAAGAGCCGGCCGCTGGGGATCCAGAAACGTTGGAGGCTCAGCTGGATCAGAGCGAGGTCAGTTGGTTCACCCACCTGACCCCCCACAGTTCGTCAAATGCTAAAAGATATCATCAACTGCTAAGTTCACCTTACCATATCCATACGTTGTCCACCACTCAGGTAAGAGTAGGAAACCTGCGGCCTTTTTTAAGGCGTTCTCACTCATCCCCCTTGAAATGACAGTCAAGGCTTTTTATAGTCAAACGCTTGCTTTTTTTAGCGCTTTTCTAAAGCGCGGAATGGAGGTTACAACTTGCTTGGACGGTCAACTTTTAAAAACACTACAATGAGGGTTTTCTTTATAACGGATTTGGTCAGGTAGTTTAACTAACTTCGTGGATTGATGAGGAGTCAACGAAATTGTATTGTTTTAGAGAAACAAACCAACGACCCAAAGTAGCGTGTGCAGTGAGAGCAATTTAAATACTTTTTTAAAGTCAGCAACTTCACAACCTGATCGTTTATTATTCACCAACCACTTTTGTAGGTGTTGTTTCATGAAGGGATGATGAGACGCCATGAACTGAATGCTGTCTGTTTTCTCATCTTCATTACTAATATTATTCGTTCATTTAATCGTCTCATTATAATCACACCATTAATTACTTATCCTTCTGAGTTTGCGTGGACTTATTTGTGAGATAAACATTCTTCGGAGACACGTTAATTTTCGCGCGATTCGGTATAATCAGACCTGTACCTTAATCAAACTCTTAGCGACTAATGCATTACTCAAACTTTTAACATGTTTAAGCGATTAACCCATCACCTCATCAGCTGAACTTTACATCATCTCATTCTTGAGAAGCACGGTCTGCAGTGAAAGATATTCCTCTTTCAGGGTTCACTGTTGCTGTTCGTAATTTTAAAGGTTCCTTGTTTATTTTACTGCAGAACACTATCTTAAAACACATCAACGCGTCGGAATTCGTCCAGAAACCTGATTTATTCTGTTGTTTCTCAGCAATGGTAATAATTCAGTAGGCTGTAACCATGTTTTTATCACGTTGTCAAATTTATGTGTGGTGTCTAGGTTGTTTTTTCGTCCTCCCTTAAACTTGTATTGGAGGAAACAAGGTCTTTTAGGCCGACGAAGTATTGTTGCTATGTAGTTCGGAGTTATATTGCAAATGGCGCTGTTTTTTGTTTTAAGGCTCTGCAAGGCGACGTCACCAAGCTGCAGCGCAAACTGGAATCATTGAATGAGACTGGCGCGTACATGATCAGCAAAGCTACGCCTGCGTTTGCTGATAAACTTAAGCGTGAGCTAGACGAGCTTAACGGTCGCTGGGACGAGCTTGTCCGCGTCGCTCTGCGAGTCAAAGATAATTTGGTGGCTTCACTTGAGAAATATCAAAAGCTGAGTCATGACATAAAAGAGATGAGTCATTGGATCATGAAGGTAGAGCGATCTATTGCTGATGATGAGGGAGACACGACTAGCGGTGAAATTACCCAGGAAAAGATGGATCATTATAAGGTACAGAACTCAGTGTGTTCGCCACCTCTTCTATCTGTTACCCTATTAAATGTGATGCCATACAGCAAGGTGCTTATTTTGTATTTCCTGTAGGAGCTGCAGCAAGACATCTCAAAGCGTGCCCCTGTAGTGGTGCGAATCAACACGACTGCTAATCAGATGATTGAAAAAACAAAACAGGGGAGTACTGCTGTTTTGCAGGAAACCATAAAAAAGCTGAACGGGGATTGGAACCGACTGAAGACCAAAGTAGCACAGCGGCAACACGAGTTCAAGCAGACTCAGTTAGAACTGGAGCAGTTGAGTGTTTTGATTGAAAGGGACTACAAGCTGATGAGTGAACTGGACCGAGTGATTGAAAAAAGCTATCACGTGCTAGAAGGAACCGAGGCTGAAATTGAGGATGCCCTGAGGGTATTTATTATTAATATGAGAAGCAGTTATACTGTACTGATCATCTCATGTTCTTTTCTTATTTGAGTACAATGAGTCCAAGAATATCATGTGCAAAGACCCAACGCGATGCTATTATTTTAGCGTGTTTGCGTTTCGTTAACTCAAAAGCGTTAACCATTCGTTGTCAAAATGAAGCAAGGGTTGAACTGAGTTGGATGGTTTAAGAGTTAACTTTCGCCAAGACTTCTGGGACTGTTACCAGGGACTTACTGGCTCGTCTCCATTAACGATCCCCGACGTCTTTGCGAACGCGGTTGTGTTCCCTCTTGTTTGCAAAGTGGCGAATGTGAATATGAAACAGTCACTTATTTATAGAGTGTCAGGTGATGTAAAGAGAATAGCTTACTTGCGTCACACAAGTTTGGATTCTAACATGGTGCTTTTTAATGTTCAGAGCTTAAACCGCCAGGCTGCTACTATCAAAGAAAGTGGTTCAGGCTCGGTACAAGATCTCTCCAAGCAGCTCTTGAGTAAGCGTATTGCGGTGACTGTTGTTAGGAAGCAGATGGATTTGTATGAGGTGATTTTTCTCTCCTTTTTTTTGGCTGTGGTTATAGCAATATTTGTATCTAAATTACCACTGCGACGATCATATTTAATTTGTATTTCTGCAGTTCACATCATCATTCTGTGTTTCATTCCTTTCACGGGGTAACTTTCCGGAATATCCCTAAATTTAAGGACAGGGCCAACTGGTCACGCGACACTTTTCAACCAATGAGAAGGCGCGCTTGTGTTTATAGACAAACAAATAAAAACATCGCCCCAGTGATCAAAAATTTTCAAAACAGGAGGGGAAAAAGTACCTGTTTTGGACCTCGGAATTCAAAATTTGTCTGTCAAAGTTCTAGGTTGTCTACCATCCCCACATTCAACATGATAAAAGTTAATCGGTATGACAATCGAGGAAAAATATCTACAACTTCGTGAAAAATCTGTGAATCGAAAAAATAATAGATACTTGTTCACGTACCTTGAAAACCGACCAAAATCTCGCCTATACATTGCTTTTTTTAAAAGAAGAAATAAGCCACAAAATGTGCTGAATATTTCACGAGACACTTCCAATACGGCTTCCGATACGCTGTCCACTTAAAAAATTGTGTATGCCTCATGAAAAGTCTTAGAAATATGCCTGAGAGCCTCGAAACGATGACTGATTCTGTCCGACTCCGTCCGCTGTTTTGAAAATTTTTTATCACTGGGGTGATGTTTTGATTTGTTTGTTGATAAACACAAGCGCGCCTTCTCATTGGTTGAAAAGTGTCGCGTGACCAGTTGGCCCTGTCCTTAAATTTAGGGATATTCCGGACTGGTTAAGATGAACTCATCAAACTGGCCTTCTCCCAATGTATAGGTCTTCATAGCTCAGTTGGTTGGAGCACTGCAGCACTTGCGCAGTGGGGTAAATTTGCAACTGCTTAAATTGCAATTACCACTGCGACGATTTAAATTTGTATTTCCGCAGTTCACGTCATCATTCTTTATACATCATCATTCTATCATTCAATATTTTATCTGGTAAGCTGGGTTGTATTCGTATGATAGATTCAGACCTCTACGATCAAAAATGCGTCTTTGATTTTCGAAAGTAGTAGTCGTTATACGGCAATATCCACCTCCATAAATGTGAAGGTAAAAGCAGCATGCTTCATCGATTTCTTATCAATAGTTTGCATTCCTCCATTATAACTGTTCCGTACCACTGAAAAAGGCGAGACTTTGACAGAACAGTGTCTGGTTTTAGTTAAGTAATCCATCTCGACCATGAATGTGCACTCAAGTGGTTTCAACGTTTGCTTTTCTCAGATCCCCACAAGAAGTTAACCGGCTGTTGCTTTTCTTTAGATGGATTTTTCATCACCTTGTTTGGATCCTTTTGACGCTCCTCACAAAACAACATTTTACACATAATTATATCGGACTGAATTTGCTAAAACGTGGTTAAAGAAATTTCAAGTGCATTTTAACAGTTTGACATCTAAGTCGAATGGAAAACATTGAAAAGTTACTAGTTAAGGTTCAACAAACACAACTTTATTGCTGACAACATCGGGAAATTTCTCCCGCAGAAGGAACAGGATTTTGCAATGAAGTAAACAACACTGGAAACCTTGGAAAATATAACTTTTAGTCAGTCAAACCATGAGGCCCATAGTTAAGTCTCAGCCGAAAACACATACATACATACATACATATCCTTTATTTAAACACGATATGGTTTAAAGCTCAAAGCTTGTGGGGTCGTGTAAAAATGACTACAAACGGATAAAACTGTATAAAAATAAGAATAACATCACTTACAAAATACAACTACAATTAAAACTAAAAAAATATACAGTAAGATTCCGACCAAAAAGTAAAGAAAGAAAGAAAGAAAAATAAATTTAAAAAAAAATTAAAATCCACAATCTCTGAGCACAGAATGGGCTTTCTAAGACAAAATCACCTATACTAAACACTCGCGAAGCGTTTTTATGCTTGGCACAAAGTTTTCTGGTAACACGAGCTCAACTACATACCTGAGATCAGCTGAGTTTTGTCTGTCAACACCTTCGGTAAATCACACAATAAACGACTTACGGGACAATCACAACACTTCCCAAAACCACTCATGATATTTCCACACTTAATAACACGGATGAATCATTGTCAAATTATTCCTAAAACTCTCGCTTTCTCCACATGAATCGTCACATGGAACTTGTCTCGACTCACACAGTCGATTTATTCAAGATCCCGGATGTAAATCAGCGGTTAAAAGGAGACATACAGCCCCCTCCTTCAAAACAATATTTTACTAAGTCTTTGGCCTGCTCAGAAATCAGCCAGAATTTCCATCTCGCCGAATAGATTTCAACCTTAGAACCTACTTTGTGAGGCCAAAGACTTGTTACTGCCAACAACAAAGCTCGCAACATCCTATCTTTCCGTCTCAAGCCCGGGATCAGTCTTTCACCCGTGTAGCCCGAAATGAGACGAAATACGAGAAGATATTGGTCGCAGTAGATTTGCCAGCCTTGAGAATTGCTCCTTCATAAGGCTTAATGATGCCTTCCTGAAAACGTTGCTCAAGGCAGCCAAAAAAACACTCTAAGACAACTCACTATGAGAGCCGAGTTCAGCCTAATACGCGCGCTGATTTCAAACTGACATACAGAGAGAATTATGGGAAGTTATGAAAAACGTTTTTTTAGGGGGTGGGGGGGGGGGGGGGGGCGAGGGGAGGTGGTAGGTTAATAGCCAGTGAGAAACTCATCAAGGTCTATCTATTGCAGCCTATTCAGTAAATATTCGGTAGAAATTAAAAAACATGCTCCACTATAAGACTCAGTCAGAAGGTATATGAGAGAGATTTCTATAGCCATGTTTTTGCAAATCCAGTCATATAGATATGTAGTATTTAGTAAAATCCAGCTAGTGGTCTTTTATCAATGCTGCGTTCTGATTGGTTGAGCTACTACTCCACTAGTAGCGAAAAGCGCGGGCTTTTTGGCGGCAAAGTCTAGCTTTAACTAACTTTATTCTCGATATTTTTGACCAACTAGTTGGATTTTACTAAAACAATTATTCCTCTCGCCCTCATGGGCTATTGACCCCGAGCCCATTCGGGCTCGAGGAATAATTGCTAAACATATAAACGAGTTGATTTTGCTGAACTGCATATATATAATCATATTTGCAGGATCGTTTGTCAGACATCCGTGGCAAGAGTGATAAGACTCGTCAGGTTCTTGAAGGGGAATTGCAGAAGCGACAACAGTTAAGAAAAGATCTGGAAACGATTCGAATGTGGGTTGTGAAGATTGAAGTTCTTATCAACTCTAAACTATCCAAACACGAAGACATAGATGAGCGAGAAATCAAGGTAAACAAATCGTCGCTTTCCGTTTCTTGTACTTTAGTCTGATGTTAATTATGTGAAAGTGACGAGTACTCAAATAAAGGTCAAAGGTTGATTGGTTAAACCGAGAAAATTTTCTGTTTTTAAGTTCAAGAACACAATGATACATTAACGAGGAAATATGAACTAGTAGGCGGAATTGAGACGGATGAGTAGACTAGCAAACTGAACTGAAAATTATTTCATTTCTGTTTTCAATGCTGCTTTGTTTTGAGGGTTCAAGTTTTACCTGGTGCAGGGGTCGGCTTTGTACCACAAGTAACTATTAAATAACTTCCTGGTGAGGAGGGAGCAGTGATCCACACTAAGAAATCAAGTCAAATCAAGTCACGTCTTTATTATGTAAAGGATACATAAAAGAAAACCGCGGTCAGAGGTTATCCTATCGAGGACGCTCCCACCAAGGTTTTTCATTTGAGAGTCATTTTAAAAATCGGCTTTCAATTGCAAACAGCCGTACGATACAGTATTCTCTTTCTTGAAGTATTAGGAATATCCTGGAATATTGTGTTTGTACTTTGTCAAAAAGAAACACCTACGTAACATCTTGTAAATGACTAACGTAAACCAAACAAACGCATTTTGGTAAAAAAAAAAGTCAAGTTAAGTTCTTTTCTCGACTTATGGTCTTTTTTGTCTTGTTATACCAGGCTCTAGAAGAAGAGTTTTCTATGAATCAGTCACTCATTAACTCAGTGGAATCCACGTGCCAGGAACTCAGTAAGACTCCAAAAGGATCTGCTGTTTACCCCAAGCTGCTTAAAGAATTGCAGCAGCTTCAAACTAAATGGAAGACAATTCACACCAAGTTCTCAGAACTTAAAGATCAACCTGGCAAAAAACTTGAGGCTGAGTTCGACACGCTGCACGGACAGACGTTGACAGACTTGGACAAAATTCAGCGTGGTCTGAAAAAGCTGAAGCTAGAGTCCTCAGAACCGAAGAATGTTAAAAGTCTTTTGGATAAATGTGTGGTATGTGTATACATAGTTTTATGAAGCTGCTTAGTAATGTTTTTCTAAAGCTTCAACTTAGGGCTTCGGGTGGCAATATTTTTTTCCCGTCGATATCATCACTATATGAAGAGGATACAAAGAGCTAGGCCAATAAAAGGATGACTTTGTTTTACCTTTGTTTATCTTAACTTATCTTAGCAACTGTAACCCAATGTTTCTCGTGCCGTGGAAAACTCGGTACTAGCGTAGGTGCTTTATTTTTGTTATTATACTTCATCTGTGAAACAATTCGTCTGTCAGTTACGGAACGTAAACTTTAAAGCTATTTTTCCTACTCCGACTTACTCTTCCGTGAAGTCGTGCTTTCTCTGCTAGCGCAGGTGTTTTGTGTGATCTTGGTGTTTCTACTTGTGCTGCTTATATGAAGTAATTCCTAGCAGGAAACAAAACAGAAAAATATCCAACTGGGTCTTTGTTTGCTGACAAATGTTTAATTGTCTATTTCATGAAAAACTTTAGAATATTCCGTTTTATGTACTAAAATGTAGCTGCTATTATATGTAACTTTGGCTCGATAAAGTGCGGTAGAAGACGCTACTAGGATCATCTTTTTGTTATTTTTTGATGAAAATTTAAACGTGTTGATAAGAAAAGTGTTGTGCGGTGAGAAGTGTAAAACAACAGTGCAAGAACTCTTCGTTCTCTTTTATCGTGGCTGGTACAACAAAAAACTCAATTCATAGTTTTTAACAGATTAAGCAAAGACTTTGAACAATATGTTGTAAAATCTAGCTTTCATTTATAGTTACAACGGTCCCAAACTCACGGCAAATGTGAATCCCTTAAATAGAAATTAATATTTAAAAAAGTTATTTGCGTATACCTTATCGGAGACTGCTGCGATTTTTCAATTTTTGTTATTTTGTAAACCTTGACTCATTGCCCAAATGAAGAAGTTTAATGAGGGTTTTTTGTTATTATTTTGTTTGTGTGCGTGTATGTCTTTTAATTATTGGAAGGCAATGGGATTTCTTCGCGGTTTTTTTTTTGCGTGTCCATCATTTTCTCTTTTTTCGCTTGTCTGGAATTTATAGAACATTTTATCGCAAACCACAATAAGATCGCAGAACGCACATTGGAAAGTTTTATTGTCTTTATGTATTTGATCCCTCCTTTTTTGGCGCAAGCTTATAATTGGTAAACTTTTTATTGTTTTGAAAACAAAAAGTGGTAATCCAACAATCGTTTGCATGCGACCACTGCGGTCATTATAGAGATTTCTGATGCTGCTTTATAGCGGGCGTAGTTTTGGTGGATGTTTCAATAATGTTTTCATCCTTTCGCCAGAAATTGCTCTCAGTGGCCGAGGTAAATCCATTGAAGATTCTTTCGTTTTTGGTTTGCAGTGTTTTTTTTTTTCTTTGCAGCATTTTGCGATTCGCATGAGGCTTCAGGGCATTTTAAAGAATATTGCTGCTAAACTCGCTATTGACAAGTGAAGAAGCGTGCTATAGTCATCACTTAGTCTCAGTCTATTTCATTTAGGGTGAACTCATTTACGTTTCACCGTCGCATTTGTCCGTTGGAATTTTTCTTTCTTTCTCTTTTTAAAACTTAAAAGATATTTAATTCCACCAGGCAGATGCTGCAAATTGAACGTGCCCTTTGAATGCTCTTTATAATCTTTACTATTCATGCATGCTTTGAAGTGACCGTGATCTATTGCAAAGATTGGTTCCTATGTGGTGTTCAATTTTTAAAACGAAAGTTTAGTCGGTAAGCATTCGTGTGGGATAATTTCATTGATTACCTCTGCTAGGGAAACGTTGACACGACTATTAACACGAAGGCGCTATTTGTAAGGTTCCGCGTCTTTTTTCGCATGCTCAATCAGTTTATTGTTTTTGCATTGGACAGAAGTCACAATCGCCAGTATACTAAATACTTTTCAATTTCCTTTTTTCTGAGATTGATATATCGCTGCGCAGAGTTTTTTCTGCATTTGGTGACTTTTTTCTTCTGTTCCATTTCGTGAGGCTCAAAAT
Organism: Porites cylindrica; assembly: GCA_964035525.1. Taxonomy (NCBI): domain Eukaryota; kingdom Metazoa; phylum Cnidaria; class Anthozoa; order Scleractinia; family Poritidae; genus Porites; species Porites cylindrica. The sequence continues at coordinate 212,917 of OZ037775.1, read as the reverse complement.
CAAACATTTTACTTTTGCAGTATATATGTCCTCTTGAAGCAATGTGTCACCAATATTTTTTTTTTCTTGCAGTCTTATAAAGATGAACTGGCCACCATTAAACAGGACTTGGACCAAGTCCGGAAACTTGGCTTCCAGATCATGGAGAGAGCGCCTGAGGAAAAGAAGACTGGGGTCGATCGACGAGTAGAGGAAGTGATCCATGAACACAGGGAACTGGAGAAGAAAGTTCGAACCAAGGAAGAGGTGAGTTAGTGTGCGGATTATCTAAACGTGGTTATTTCTTTAATTAACAATTAATTAATTAATTAATTAATCAACAAATTGAAAGATAGGCGGTTGTTTTGCCAACCCGTGGAAATAACTCTGGAAAATTCTTAGTGGTCATCAATTAATCACTCTAAATATACCATGGTGTGTGTGTTAACGAGGAAAGCTTATTAAAGTTCATAAAGCTCTTTGGAGTCAGTCGCAAACCCTACGAGGATCATCTCAGTACTGACTAAAAGCTCAATCAAGAGTGCTGCTCTGTATTTTACTGATTTTTTCAAAGCAGAAGTGCTAGAGAAAATAGCTAATTGTTGTTTGTTCCTTTATTTCCGGCGCATTTTATTTGATTTTTCTTCATTTCCGTCAAATTTAATCCGCTTCTGAGTGCTGCAACCTTTTGTAATCTTCTCTGAAGAGCTGTTTTTGTAGCCTCACATTTCAGAAGCTCATAGCGATCACGTAGGTTTCAAATTCTGGATGTCGGCTTTTTTTCTGATAAAATAAAATACCGGTCTGAAACATTCGGACTCGAAATAGAAGTAAAAATATTTCAAAAAATAAATAAACAAACAAACAACAAAAATTTGTCCTCATAAAAAGGTGAGACTAATTGTTTTTCTACAATACTATGTTATTAGAATCTGAATTGTACTGCGTAAGGAGCATGGTGTGTTGAATTTCACTGATATGGGTGGTAGCTGGGAGAGCTCGAATTAGTAGGTCGACCGTTTTTCGAGCTGTTTTTGATCGTGCTGTATATATTAAAAGAAAAGGAAATTTATAACCGAGTTATTATTTCAACTTATTGGCTTTGCGTGAGTCTTTTTTTTTAAATTAAAGTCATATTTTGTTGTGTTGTGATCGGAGGTAGGGTTGGTTGCTCCTGCTGCGGATAACTGATCTACAGGAAATGTGGAACACAATGTGAGGAATAAAAATATTGTTCTAATGAAGCCTTAAACTGCTTGTTTTTTTTTTTTTTTTTTTTTTTTAATGAAAATGAAATCTGAGCTTTTACTAATCAACGGTATCATCAGGGATGATTTGACAAATCATTTGAGAAATTTTGATTTTCTAATATGTTGGAGAGTTTCAATTAGATAAGCTCTTATTGTGTCTCAAGAAGGAATACGAATAGATTTGCTTGCTAGATTGAAACAAGATAAAGCGCCCGAAATCACGTTCTTGCTTAAACGGACATAGCAGTGGGCTTGCCGAAATCTCCAAGTTGGAGCTTTTTGTACCAAAATATTAACAATATTTTTGCAATTGTGATAGCGTCTGACGTTTAGCTGTGGCTCAGACCTAACTCTGAGGTTTTTCTTTCTATTTTTTTTTTTTGTATTCAAATCTGTTGTGAGCTAAATTGATCTTCTCAATCGGTAATTGTCCAGTTTACATCGCAATTTTAATGTTTTGCTCCTTTCAGTCATTTTATTATTATTATTTTTAATTCATTTCCTCTCTTGAATTGTCACTGCTGTCTTGCTGATTCATAGGGGAGGCGAGACGGGATTGTTACAGGGAGGGGGGGTTAGGGGAATGGTTATGGGGGGAGGGCTAGGAGCAATCGACCTGAAACACGGAAGATGATTACACCGAAATGATTTTAAAAGATACAGGTACTGGAACTTTTTTTTACGAGGAGGTCAATGTAAAATTATATTAGGTTTTTTAAAATAAATTAATAACTTTTGGCTCGGTTTCACCGCATAAACCGTAATTATTTTTAAAACAATACTGAATTGAACTCTCCCATTGGATTTTCTTCTTTAGCCCTCATAGATGATATGGAGATAAGTATAACCATCTGTTTTGATTCACTTGGAATTAGTTTTTTCGTAGCATTGTTTCACCGTTTTGTTGCCGGCAAAGTTATCGCTTCGATGTTTCAGAAGATATCACAGGAAGTTAAATGAAGCCATGGTCGGGTTTAAAATCTTCGTGACTAGGGCGTCTGACTGAAAATTTAACCAAAAAACTCTCATCAAGATTGAGTTCACGGTAAATCTTTAAATTTTAATACATCTTTGTGTGTTTTGGATTGCGAACTTGTAGAATTTTGTTTTGTTGTGTTAAGCAGATGTAATTTTCAGAACTGTTTTAAAATCCTTGGCTAAAAGACCAGTGCTTTTGTGTTGTTCATATATCAAGCCAACTATTCAGAAATGAAATCTCCGAACATACTTTAGTTCGTGTTAAAATGCTAAGTTCAATTCACTTGCGGTCTTTCAGTTATGTATACTTTCTCCTGTATGCTCTTTCTATACAGCTTTCGCTAAGGCTGTTAGATACAACACGTTTGTTACTGGGAATTGTTTTTCCAAGTTTCTTAATTATCACTTCCTGTAAATTATAACGTTACCGATTGAGCTGGTTGCAGTGAAGTCTCAGTAATTTGTGTGTATTTATTTGGTTCTTATTGTCTTTAGTGGATTACAACTGAACTGTATTAAGAAGTAAATAGTGTCGTAACACCCGAGAAATGTGCATCAACATATTCTGCTGTGGTGTTTTGCGTACGGTAAACTCCGTGTAAGACATTTGCTGTATGTTCTAATCTGGGGCATCGTTATCTCTCAGTCGAGTGTTTTGTCTCGTTTTTAGTAGTGAAACGCAGGTGTAAGGCCTTGAAAAGGCTGTGTGTTTAGGACTCTGATGTAGTTATAAGGCCGCAAGCCTACAATTGTAGCCCCGGCCCGTGATAACCTTTTTTGTTTTCATATGTAGGGTAAATCTTAATTGGTTACTAAAAATCAGAAAACCACATCACGAGGCGTCATTGAAAACGGAAACTGTTTAGAATTTTCTAGTTGTTTTATTTATTTTTTTTTTTTATTGTAGCCCGGCGGCTCTAAGCATTCAGACTTTCAGGGGTTAATATATAGTGTAACCTATAATCAAAATGTCTTCGCGGACTGGAGTATGAAAACATCGAAAGAAGAGCTAGCTGATAGATGATAACACTTAGAAATTACGTTAAGTTTAATTTCTTGCACAAGTCATTATGAGGCGAGAATACATGAATAGTGACGTAATATTTGGTGCTAGGCTTTCCGTGAAGCTTTACCATTGGCTGAGCGACTTGAAAGTGATATGAGCAGTCTGGAGAGATGGCTTGATGATAAAACAAGTGAAGTCAGGACAAGAGAAGAAGCTGGCTTCCCTGAGGACGTGGATGCAGAGATTAAGTGGAACAAGGTTAGTTATTATACAGAGTGTTTAAAAAAGCGGGACTGGATTGGATTTTTTTTCTAAATGCTGTATTGGTTAGGCGCGTATTTTTTTGCCATTTTTTTTTCTAGACAATTGAAAGTTATCTCTTTTTTTTGTCTTATAGTGCACGTCTTTTTTTTGTTAGTAATTTATACTCTGATACAAAGTTGTTATAAAATACTTCTTCTTTCTTTATCTTTTCTGCTTTTTAAAATTTTTTTAAACCCCCTTTAAGCACAGTTGGAGGAGACACCTGTGAATTCAAAATACTGGCTTTCCCGCCCTGATGACACCCTAAGTGATACTCAAAATCCGGGTGTCTCTGTGGTTTGTTTAAGCGTAGTGATGAAATATGGGATCCTCTCTCGGCTGTTAGCTTTTTTTTCTATTCACAAACTATGAGGGAGTGCTCTGCTATGCCCGATTCAGTCAGCATGAACATAGACAGGATAAACGATATCCGGTAACATTACTCTACAAGTTCGGTTCGCTACAACGCGTCTTACTTATGTGCGTGAAAAACGTGACAGTCTGGTGTATGATGCTCAACGAAATTGTTTGCGTTGTGCGGTTTTACAAAGGAGTTATCGCACTGATATTATTCTGCCCGTTTGCGCCGCATTTTTCACTGAATAAAGTCTTGGTTAACTCAATATAGCAATGTTTACAAAACGAACTTGCCATTCATTCACTTCGCAACTCTAAGCATCACGAAAGTCGAAATTTTGAGAGATCTTTAATGAGCGCTGTGAAAAATGTCAAGAAAAAGTCCTAAAACAAAGATGGCTCATGGATTTATTTTGACCCATTCTAGTCGAACTGGACATGTTGGGTATTACAAGGTAGTATGATATAATTACTGAACTTAAACTGATTTACCTGTTACGAAATGTTTTGATTTACACTACACTCGTTAGTCAGCCACTAGGCAGGGATTTTAGGCTGAAAAATTGTGTGATAAATTCACTGGTAATGATTTGCATGGTTTTTTCTTCTTGACAAAAAACTCTTTAATGGAGATGTTTTGAAAATTTCTTTCGCATCATTTCGTAGTCGAGCAGCGTATTATAAGCTTCTCCTCTCAGTGGTAAGCTCTGAACATTCCTCTTGAATAAGTTCTCGCCGGAAAACCGCATCATATTCCAGCGGCTATACGCTTTAAGAAGCCACTCGTTTTGATACCGTGATCTTTAACTTAGGAGAGAATTAAATTTAAGCACAGTTAATGTGAATCCTTAAGTTGTATAACATTGAAAATCCCACGGTCTTTTCGAAGATTGAACGCGATATTTCTAGTGCAATTTGTTCAAAAGTATCTTGAAACCTTTTCCTGAAAGGGTCTTGTACAAGAGGTGACAGGCAAAATGTCAGATGTACAGCAACTGACCCAAGTAGGCCGCGAGTTGGTAGACCTGTCAGAAACAGGGCAGCTGGATAACCTAGAAGACAGATTAACTCGTATCAACAACGCTTGGGAAGATCTGAGTTCCGCGGCTGAGCAGAGAATGTTGACGTTGCCGAAATATAAAGCAAAGCTGGCTGATTTCGAGAAATCTGTGGATCAGATGAACCAGTGGCTAGAGGACATGGAGCGAGAAACCAACAAAGTTCATCCTAAGGAAGAAGAGACTGACTTAGTCAAGAATAAGATTGATGTAAGTTTTATTTTATGAAACTTCCTTTGAAATATATTCAGTACACAATATAGGCTATCAAACAAAGACAACACTTTAAGCAATACAATGCCTTTGCGTAATCCACTGTACTTCTTTCAAACAGATGAAACCGACAAAGTGAACTCAACTTATTTTTTCTGTTAGCAAATCATTTGAATAATCTGAAATCGATGTAAATATGTTGTAAATGTATTAGCTCTTGTATTCTTTTCGATTGGTGAACAATATTTTGATAATCTATTTTCGTACTATTTTGACACCTCCAAATCACATGATTCAGTGCAGTCTGGTACTTTTTAAACTTGCAAGAAAAATGTGAGCATGGTGTAGAAAAAATGTACTGTTTGCCGGTTATCTTACCCATTCAGGAAGTGAATTTTGAGACAGCTTCCAAACGATTGTCCACGACAGGGAAGCCTCAGGCAGAGTCGTCACCAGTTCGCCCTCTGATAATGTTTTATTTACTTCTCTTTTTATTGATCATATTACCACTAAGAATAGTTACAAATTTTCTAGTGGTAGGGCAGGCTGAAAATAAAACCACGGGGCTTATATTAATTACGTTCATTTACAAAAGATTGAAACCGTAGAAGTCAATCAAAAGTTGAATAAATAAAAGACATGAAATAATGAAAAATCAGAAAGGGCATTAAGCCAGCTGAGAGGTATAATTAACTTAAGACTATGTTAATTAGCAATATTAAGTAAAAGGGGAAATTAATAGAGACAGTTATTAATCAACAATATTCAAGTAATTTACGACAGATTTGTTTGTTAATGAAAGTTAATTCTTTTTAAAGACATTTTAAAAGGTTCGTTTTTTTTATTCAGTAGGAAGGGTATTCCAAAACTTAAGGCCATGATAAGCGATGGTAAATTTCCTATAATTGGTTTTAGAGAACTGAGATCTTTAGTTCATTGTATTTCACGTATTATAAACAAAACAAGAATCTGTCATGAAAGCTTATTGGAAGTAACTTGTTCTTGCATGAAACATGAACGGGCCAATCAATAACGTAATATAGATATTAGTTACAATGTACATTAAGAAAGTTATGGGCATAGGAGAATGAATCACTGGGGGCATGGTTGTGCTTTTTTGGGGGGGGGGGAAGGAGGTAAGATTGAATGAAAATAAAATGGGTTTCATTAACTGGACATCTAGATGCCTTTAATCAGACATCCATTGCATTGTTACGTTGATCTTGGTTGAGAAGTTTTGTTTTTTTATAACCAGGAAATCCAAGAGAGCATCAAGAACCGTGAACCTCAATTGAACCTGATTAGAAAACAGAGCGGTGAGTTTGTTTCCCGCGGGAGGCAAATCATGGAGCCGTACAAGCGACTACTGGACAGACGCTGGGATGATCTGTCGTCACGGATAAAAGAGTTAGAGGAAGAGCTAGAAGACACTAAAAAGAAGGCACAAGAGGCGAGAGCTAAAGGAGGAAGAGTGGAAACAGAAATTATCATTACGGTCAGTTTGTGGACAGTACCACATTAAGACAAAGGTCACAAGCAAAAGAGCTTTTCTTCTCGCATTGTACTTCATTCATTGTTGTTTATACTTCGTGCGACTCAGGAACGATTAATTTCTTGAATTAATATTTGATCAATTCTGATTTCAGGAACGCAAAACCGTGTCTTCTAAGCCTGTAGGTTTGATTGACGAGCTCTTGCAGGGACAAGAAAGAATGGAAACCGACGCTGGACAGCCAATTGTCGAGACGATTACTACACACAGGACCTACACAACCAACAGTGCTCCGCCGCCGAGTACAGGTGCCGAACTTAATTGTTAATATAGAAAAAATATTCAATTTGGGAAACGGTTTCTCTATGCAAGAATGCACTCAAGTAGGTGATTCTGTTATGAAATTTTTTTCCATTTTATTTTTAATTTTAATTTTCCATGTTTGTCAAAATTGATGGAAAAAAGAAAAAAAAAACATTGTTTTTCGGTGGAGCTCTATTTGTACTAACGCGTAGCGTAGTGCTTTGGATCTCAATCCTAAACTGATTCGTGTGATTCCTTTCTCAGGGAGCTTCACTGACGATGATTTTCAAAGGCGGCTGGATCAGATTTTATCGGACGTAAAAGGCCTTGAAGATCTTCTCAACGAGATCCAGTCACCAAAAAAATCAACAGAGAAGGAAGTAAATGAAAAGATTAAGGTGCGTCCACAGTCTTATTCTAGACACTCCTGTGTAAGTGAGAAACGCTTAGCTAAGAAAAATTTAACAGCCTATGGACAGAGAGCAAACAATAGTGGAACACAGGACTCCACAAACACATTCGATATAGGCGAGAAAAGGAGGGTCAGAAAGTATTAATTATCGCGTGCTGTAGAAGTTACATTGCCATTGTCCTTATGTGTCTTATAGGTAGCAGAGATCCAAATTGACAACCTTCAACCGCGCGTAGCGTACCTGTTAAAGGAGAGCAAAGCACTTGCTAACCGGGAGGGGGGTGCGTGGGGAGATCATATCCATCAGTCGATGCTAGATCTTTCAAGTCGCTGGCTTAAGGCTTGTGACGAGTTAGAGAAGCAGAAGAAGGCTGTTCGTATTGTTCCCAACTGGTATCAGTTCCGAAGTAACTTAGACGACATTGATGCCTGGCTTAGAAAGATGGAACAAGACAAAGAAGAGGCCGTGCAGGTGAGGGGAGCTGGACCTGGTGTTGTTCCCAGTGTCTACACCTTGCCCCAGTTGTTCAAAAGCTGGATAGCGCTATCCATCGGATAAATCTCTATCCAGTGGATAATTATTAGGGAAACCAATTGCACTATCCACTGGATAGAGACTTATCCGGTGGATAGCTCTATCCAGCTTTTGAACAATTGGGGCCAGAACAATGTACGCTGAGTAAAAGCGTGTACTGGGTGATATTTACAGATGGTAAGAGTTGTCTCGGGAAAAGATTTTTCAGATATACTTTTTTAAATACTCCTTAAATAGCTTTTTGACGAATCTTTTGTATATACTAACCATATACTTATCGCCTGTTAAGTCGCCTTTTCCAGTTGATCATGTTTCTTGTCTTGGCCAGGAGCTGAAACTTGAAGAAGTCGAGGAGCAGCAAGCCAAATATGAAATGGTGTTTAAAAACATCGAGGAACTGGACAGACAAGGAGTCCAAATACTGTCTCCTGGAGAGATAGAGAAACTTAGGAAGCGCTTCAAAGATGTTCACACGAAGTTTTCACAGTATCAAAAGCCTGCAGGAGACAGTAAGTATAACTGAAATGTTTCATGCTGCAAAGTGGGCCGACACTCTCCATGATGAGAAAACTGATCACAAACTTGTATCTTGTATGTCTTTGAATGTTATTCACCCATTTCCCAGTCAGTAATAAGCTACTCCCCAATATTGACTTGCCAGTGAGGCTCAACATGAGGATTTGAGCATCAGACGTGTGAAAAGCGTCAGTGTCGCTCGCTGTTTACTTAAATTTCTGTGTTTTTTACTTTCAGCTACTTCCTACCGTATCACAGTTCACACTGGTGATGTAAAGGATGCGGGAACTCAGTCTAACGTGTCTGTAGTTCTGTTTGGTGAGAAAGGAAAATCACCGAAACTTCGGCTCGACAAATCTGAGACTTACAACACCAAATTCTGCCGCGATCAGCTCGACATATTTACTGTTTACAATGTCCCACATCTAGGTGATTTACGCAAAGTGCAAGTTTGGCACGATAGAACCGGGCCCAAACCCGACTGGTTCGTGAAGGGATTCTACATTGAAGACAAATCAACTAGAAAAGTTTACTTTTTCAATTGCAGCACTTGGATTGGTCGAGATAATGACATGCAAGATATCAAGTGTGAGGGGTACACTCTTCCCGATGGTAAGTTTTTTAGAATGGGTGTGGTGGGGGATCGCGTGCCCTAGTGATTTGTTGTGGACTCAGTAATAACTGTCTACAAGGACTATCTTATTTAATCAAAAGGACGTGTTTATTTTATCGACGTGAAATAAATTTTTAGTAGTTAGAGTAACAAGTAGTTTGAACGAGTTAACGTGGAGGTCGTTGATACAGACTTTCGCTGCTGGTAAATCTTCTTTGCATTTCTTTGTTTGGTTCTCTCCTTCAACCTGTTAGCATTTTTTTTTCAGAAGGTGAAGATGTTATGACTAAGTCCTCTCTGGCCCGAGTCCGCTGGCAAGTTACCTTAGTAGAACATGAGCCCACAAAGAGTCCCGGATGGAAATTAGTGGATGAAATGAGAAAGTTATCAGATGAAGTTCATGAAGTGGAGTTACTGCTGGAGTCACGTGAGTTACAGAAGGCGGATTTCGAAGACTTCTCTAAACAGGAGGATAAATTGAAGGTAAGTTGCTCAGAGTTCTCAAGTGGCACCAAAGTTGAGCGTTTGTTTGCGGAAACAACTCCATTAATACTCTCAAGTGGAAGGTTTTAGTTCGGTACACAATCTAAATTGTAAGAGCTACTTGAAAACCTGAAAAAAATATATGGTATTTAAGCGGCCCAGACAGAAAAGGTGTCACGTATATATAAATGAAGAATTGAACAGGTTAAGGAAAGGATCTTTCTCGGAGTAAACTTATACTTTTATACTCTGAGGAACTGGCCCAATATCTATAGGCCTTATTATGGTTTCTTTTTAGGCTTCCTTACCACATTGCATCTGTGATCGAATAAATAAACTAAACTAAATTAAACTACTTAGTACTTTAGAAAGACAAGATTGTTCTCGTGCCTTAAATAGCATTGTTTGAACAGACCTATCTATCCGTTTTGCGACTATTACTGATCTGATTAAAATTTATGCTTCCTCCACAGCTGATTGGAGAGAAGATCGAGGATCTTGATCCACGTGCATCAGAGGTTCTGTCTCGCAGCGAATCAGTTCAGTCGGCTTGCAATGAAAAAGAATACGAAGCTGTGAAGAGGGCTGCCAGCAAATTTAGGCTTCAGTGGAACAATCTGAACCAGGTAGATACTGCATGGCGCTAATTTAGTTCTATGTAAAGTTTTACTTTATACCTCAGACTTTTTCAACCTTTTGTTGGTCCGTGACGCTTGTATTGACAACCGTTTCATTATATAGAACAATGAGGAGAACTTATGGTTTGAATTTGTCGTTGCTCTTGTCAGGACTACAAAGCTCGCTTGCTTCGCTGGGAAAAAGCAGTCGCCGTGTGGCGACAGTTCCATTGCGACCTAAAGGACGTGACCTCATGGATGACGAATGCGGAAAAAGTTCTAGAAGATACGTCCGGGGAAAGTGAATTTAATACTGCGAAGAAGGAACAAAAGGTAGGTTTGAAAAAGGTACATTGTCATCAAAAATAATATGTTAAGCAGTACAGAGACTTCAAAGGTTACTGAACTGATCTTTGCATGTATAATAACACATATTATTACATAACGCATGTACACTCGCTACATTCGTGGAGTGCTTACTAGTCTCGTTGGGTCAAGATTGTTTGTATAAAAAAACAAAGGAACCAAGACGTAAGAAGAGCTTTTGGCTGATTCAGACTTGAAAGTTATGTGGTAACTTCCGTGGAATCTCACTGTGTTGTCCTTCAAATCTTTTACTGCTCTTATCTTTATCTTTGTCATGGATTTTGTAAAAATGTTTGAGTTAGAGCCCTAATTTTTGTAAAATTCACTTGCTGCCTTTTCCAGGGATTAGAGGATGGTATTGCTCGTCATCAGAGCACAGTGAACGCCATGAATACAGCGGGACAAGAGATTATCAGCAAGTCAACAACCATAGAGGCTGAAATGTTGCGTGATAAATTGGCCACACAAAATCGACGCTGGGAGTCCATCTGTAATCACGTGACGGACAGAAGAGACAGGTAAAGTCTTGATTGACAGTTGATTGAGATAAGCGTTCTAAAATTGATTTTATTGATACTTAATCGGCAGTATAGATGAAAACCCTAAATCGCCACAGCTCGCTGCAAAAAAACGGGAAGGATTTCTTATTCACATCATTAAAAAAACCCTGTTCAACAAACAAAATAGTATTTATTTTTCCTTCCCTTGAAGGTTTAAAGAAGAGGCAATGCAGATTGAAGAGTTCTTGGAAGAAAGCGCGGACATGTTACAGTGGATGGACGAGGCTGACACTATTTTGCAAACAAAAGACCCATCACCTGCTGATGAAGATGCTCTGGAAGAACTCATTGAAAAGATCAAGGTATGAACGGCAACAGGATCAGCTGTTTGGTTTGAAATCATCTTTTTCTAAGTTTCTCTAAGGGCAAAATTTTCTCCTCTTGGTATTGATAACTAAAGTTTTCTTTGTTGACTAAGGATCATGTGCCTGTCATTTTCGTAGGATGTACAGAAAGAGCAAGACAGTAGAGAAGATTCCAAGAACAGCATCCAACAGACAGGAGAACGACTTTTAGCCAAGCCCAACATATCTAAACCCAACTCTGAAACAATTCAAACACGTCTGGATATCCTGCTCACTCGCTGGGATATTCTGCGTGCAGACATCGCCACGCGCACTCGAGGCGTCGAGTCTAAAGTCAGACGCGTGTCAGAATTTTTAGGAAGCCTAGAAGAGCTAAGCTCCTGGGCTGCAACTACAAGAGAGTTACTTGAAAAGCAGGAAGGAGGCATCTATAATCAAGAGATTGTTGATCCTAAGGTTTGTTATCTAATACAGCTTGCTGGATCTTCGATAAATCTCTTGAAAAGGAATCCAAGTATAAATCAGCAGCTTGTATTGTTAAGCAGTTTTTGCGCATAGTTTTGACTTTTCAGTTTCCACAAGGGAGAGCCTTTGAAAGAGGACATGGATATTTAGGTGCTATTTTAAGAGTAATTGGTGAGAAGAAAGTGGAATTAAATTTCTCGAGCAATTCTGTTGGTTTCTTGTTTCACCTACTCAAAGGTAGTGGTAACTGTCGTGAGTACTTATTACTAGCCAAGCTTAACTATCAAAGTTCCCCAAAATCTATAAGGTTCCTGTTTTCGTATACTTTATTTCAGTACCTTATCAGATAAACCTAGCGAATTCTAATTAAATTACGTCATTCTTTTTTCCAGACTGTCCAGGAATCTCTTAAATCTCGGCAACCAAAGCTAGACTCTATCAATGAGAGTATGGCTCGGTACAGACGTGAAAGCAAACTCGATGGAAACCAAGTTCCAAAGCCTCTTGAAGCCAAGGTGAAGGGTCTTAATGATGACTGGAGCCACATTGCATCACTAACAGCTGATATGTTTGCAGCCCGTGTTCGATCACCTCGTAAACTAGTTGAGGAGACTGTTGTTGAAGTAAATCAACACACTCTTCATGCCGAGGTACCAATCATCGTAGAAGACTGGAGTGAGGGTACGGTTCATTGTTTTTATTATTGTTAAAGCGGACTTAAAAGAGTGTTAGGGGTTAACTCGAAAACCTCGCGGTTCCTTTAGCCTTTAGGCTCCAAATAATTAAGTACTATTCCCTGTTATCCCATTGTAAATTTGTAATGTATATAACATTTTCCTTGTAATAACTCTAAGTGTGAGTCAATAAAAGATTGTTGTTGTTGTTCTATTCGCGGATTGCTCTTTGACTTTTGAGGGATAAGAGTTAATATCGCAAAGTACACAAAAATGCATCTTTAAAATTGCTGGATAAGTAAATTGTTTTATCTGTTTTGCGAAAACCCCAATAACGTGATAACATGTCAAACATTTCTGAAAAGACTTCTAGTCCTTTCTCACAAAGCGTTATGTTTGTCGTTTCAGAGAAAGCATCACCATGGCCTAAGTTCGATAAAGCTGTGTCCGAACTGCACGACTGGCTTAACACGCTATCAAACATGATGAAAACCGAGAAGATTGTTTTGGGAGATTCAGAAGACATGGAGGGACTTTTGGAGAAGCAAAAGGTACTAAACCATCGTCACAGGATAAATACAAGACGCTTTCAGTAATATTTTGGATTTGATGGAAATGCGACTTTTGGTTTTCTACGGTCTTACAATCCTTTTTACAGTTGTGTTTTTCCATACGTCCTGCGTAATCGCGTCAGTTTTAACGATACTTAGTTCACTTTTTAGGATTGCTGAAACAACATATTTGTATTCGACACAAATTATATTAAGCGTATGTCATTTCAGTCGATAGACGAGCAACTTAAAACAAAGCAGCACCTATTGGACGAGATAGCAGAGATGGGACACACGCTGGCTGAAGACGCACAGACTGAGGAAGACAAGTTCCTTATTGACGGCAAGGTAGGTCTTGACGTCGTACGCACCAATATGTGATAGTACGACGGAAGCAGAGGAAACCAAAAAAAAAAGTGACTGCATATTGAATCAATGGGTGAAGAACCCTCATTTGCATATAACGATAGGACCTGCATGACCAGATGGATAATTAAGAGTTGGGCTATGTCCAGACTATACAGGATAGTATAGTATGAATCAGACCTGTTCACATGGCATGAAAGAGTTGCTTAGAAACCTATCCGATATGTGATGAGCCACGCAGCCTCATGTGTGAACAGAAGCAGAAGCCCTATCCGATGTGGTTACCGTAACGGCGAAATGCTATCCAGTATGGTGTAGACATAAGTATAACCTAATTAATTCTGACCTTTCGTTACACTTTTTCCAAATACGATTCTTCTAGGACATCAAATATTGCCAATTCTGGCCTTATTGTCGCGCTTTGTACTGCGTGATTATGGAACTTGCGTATTTCAGGTCAGCAAGTTGAAAGGTCATTGGGAGACCATTGAAAATAACTCGGGAGTGTGGCGAGGACAAATTGATTACCTAATTGAAGAGTGGAAGAGGTTCGTTGAGCTTCGGGAAGAGCTTCTCGAATGGATCCGGAAAGCCGAGGCTTACCTGAATGAGGACGAAAATGTGTATGGGTACACGGTTAGCGAGTTGGAAGAGAAAATTGATAAACATAAGGTAAATTAAATTCACCTGTAGTAGTCGTCACGTAACGAGCTCAGTAATCGATTCCAAGAAATAAAGCGAGCCTAACTTCTGGTGAACTTGGTCTTAAAATACTTAATATACAGCGAATCTTGAAGTATAAATGTTTTGCAGTAAAAATGTTAAACTACCTTGGTGTTTTTTGGTGTGGCGGAAACTCTCATTCACAATTTGCACCAACACCATAAAGCATCTTATTTACCTCCCTCCCCCCCCCCCCCCCCCCCCAAATTGTCTTTAATCTTTTTGGGGGGACGACTGTAATACCCAGGAGAAATTGGAAACAATGATTGTCTAAAATTTTGAGAGGTAAAGAAGGAGCATTATGGTCTCGCTAAAAAAAGTGAATTAGTTCGCTTTTGAAAGAGTTAGCGTGGTTGAGTGGTTAGAGCGATGGACCTGTAATTCGGAGGCCTCGCGTTCAAGTCCTGCCCTGACCTCTAGCTGGATTTATTCATTTTAGTCCCGAGTTTAAATCGTCTGCGTCGCTTGTAATGTAACCAACTGGTTTGCCTCCTGCCAGTTGGGATTTTAAACCTTGTACAAACGTCCCATTTAAATTATTTGTTTTATTATCCCTGAAAAGCCCCATAAGGGAAGAGGATATTAAATCTTATTTTGTTTTGTGGGCTTAGTATTAGTGTCTTTTCTGTTTTTTGTTGTACGTCATTTGGTGATCATATCCACCTTTTACATTACCTACCCCGGCGATACTCTACTGCAGCGCAATAAACAAGCGTACAATCCAGTGCTACATGCAGTAGCTGGCATAAGCTGCCAGTATTCTGACATACGCCACAACACAGTGGCTAACTTATTATTAAATAAATAACTTTTTCCTTAAAGTTGTTTCACTTTGTTCTACCAGCTGTTTTTTCTTTTCTTTCTCACCACTCATCGCTTCCTGTCGCTTGGGGCGTTCGAGAGAGAGACGTCTTCGTTTTGGACCATTAGATTTCATACCGACTACTTATCGCTCTCGGGGAAGGCACGAGGCAGCCGTCAGACGGCTGTCTTTGCATGTTACTTGCGTAGTGCATAGTGGATAGTGCGTGTGTGTTTCGTTTTGTTCTCCCCTTTGTTCAAAGCATGAGTAACTATAATTCAAATCCAATAAGGAAGTCTTGGGTATAGACCTTCATGTCCTCTTGACACTCTCTTGCCCCTTTCACTTTTTTCTTTAATTATAAACGTTAAAAAGGACGCAAATTCAAATGGTAATAAGTAAGTAGGTAACAGTAGTTATCTGTAAGTCCATCAGGATAGAGTTGGAATTGAAACTTTTCTTTTTTTGGCGCAGGAGTTTGAGGAAGACGTGGAGACATGGCGAGGAAGTATCAGTGCTGTAAATCAGTGCGGTGATCACTTATTTCAAGAGTTTCCTCAATACGAGTCAGGAGAACTGAAAAACTCCATGTCAGAAGTCAATGAAAGATGGACTAATATAACAAACAGGTCCAAAGCAAAAGCCACTTTTTGTTGGTTTGTTTCTTTCTTTGTAGTTAGCAGAAGTTATCGTCTGTAGAACATTTCTGGTTTGTATACAAAAACCTTGATCTTTTTATTTATTTATTTATTGAAATGTGTCACCGTGTATCAACGCGTTGACTGGAAGTAAAACATGACATGTGGCCAAACTGTTATTACTCCCCTTTATTACCCAATCATCCTATAAAATGGGCTGTCAACACCACCCGGCCCTACATCACACTAGAATCAGAACAATGAAAGATTCGTGGGACGGGCCCGCGGTAGCACTGACATTCAACACATTCCCTTCAGTTATTTTAAGTTCCTGAATGTTGGTTCGGCCGCGAAAATTCAACGGTTTTATGGAAGCTGGCCTATATTCTTTTGTTGTCCTAAGAAGAACAAATTAAAATATGCAAGTTATCAAAAATGGTAGCATTTTAACCGTTCCCTTTTTCCCTTCGCACGTAATTGTTAAATTAGTTTTAAAGGCCAACTTTTGTTTCATTTGGATTTCTTCAGATCTGACTCTCATAAAAAGAACCTTAAGGAAGCATTTGACCGCATGGTTCGATTCCACGAAGACATGATCAACGCCCTCACATGGCTGACATCAGCGGAATCTAAAGTAGCTGAGTTGGACAGTGCAGTTGAAGCCACGAGTACTGAGGAACAGCAGGATACGGAGGCACTTAAGAAGGAACTGAAAGTAACAGATACTTCTTCTTTGCATGAATTATACTAGGGCTTTTTTTGTGAAACTAGCAAGTTTCTTTAACAGAAGACAGCTACTTATTCTTGATTGTCTGTTTCTTTTTATTGGCTCGGAGTTGACTCTCTTATATATATATATATATTCGCTTTTTTTATTTTCTGTCCACTAACGTTAACGCATCTTGATTTTAAAGTTGACCAATAACCCATAAGCATGACCAGCAAGCCCATCCGCTTGACTCGGATTAAAGCTTGCTTAAGGCTCTTCTGGTTGGCGAGGAAAGTCTCATTAGCATAGACTCTTTCGAGTTGAATGTTTGCCAATTTTCCCTCTTAATTTTCGTCGCAAAGCCTGGATTGTCCAGTCAACAACAACAACATACACAAACAAATAAGCAGATTATGTAATAGAAGCAAAACACAAGGCGAGCCATGCCGAGTGAAAATTACAAAGTGTCAGCTTGCACATAGTATTTGTAAAATAAGTTAGAAGTTTACTAGAATTACGGTTATAAAATCGTGTCAAGTATTCGAAATACTAGAGATGTGAAGGTTTCTTTATCATCAAAGATCATCAAATGTGATCGGCTAAACTCTCCGATTTCAGGCCTGACCGTTCAGTACAAAAGACAATTTTCAAAATACATCATGCAAAAGTCAAAAAGTCAACTAAAAACACCTGTTTAGCAGCAGGAAGTATCTACTGATCACAAGTTGAAGTAGGTGGATTAAAATGTCAAGAACAGTAAGAATTAAACAACTAAATTCATTCATCAGAATGAACCAAGTAAGACTGAAGGTAAATCTAAGGTTAAACTTTCATAGTTTGCATTTTTATGGTTACGCACCAGTACTTGCTCCCTTTTTTGTCATCATTTGTAGTTAACAGCCACAGAAGGGTATATCATCAGTAGTCACAAGCAGTCTTACTAACACTAAACTAAACTACTGAGTGTTTGGAGTTCAAATTTTGATTGATTAAAAATTTGTAAACAGGTTCCTTTAACTCGGGTTGGTTCAAACCAATTCTTAACCTGGGTTACTCAACCAAATGTGAATCTCTTAGCTCGGTTCTGTCTTTGCGAATGGCACGGAGTTAGTATTGTAGACATGGCTTGTAAATTAGGAACCATGTTTGTTTTCTCGGGACCTTAAGGATAATAGTAAATACGTATCATATAACTGATTGTTTGTTTGTTTTGTTTTGTTTTGTTTTGTTTTTCTAGTTTCTCGAGGACGATATAAATGGACACCAGGAAATGTTCGCTTCCTTGAATGAGAACGGACAGCTAATCATGGCTGAGATGGAGACTGGTGACGTGCTTACAGCTGTACAAGCCAAACTTGACGACATGAATGACAGGTGGCAATCTCTTAACGTTCGCACGTTAGACATCCGTGATCGACTGGAGGACACTGGTACCGAGTGGCGGCAGCTGCTGATGGACCTCCAGGAAATTATTGATTGGATAGCACGTGCTGATCAGGAGCTTACACTACAGCAGCCAATAGGAGGAGACCTAGAGAGCGTACAGCACCAAAACGAGAACCACCAGGTAACCACCGGTCTTTTAAGAGTTGTTCCAATTTCAGTTTCCGCCAAACCCACCACTCATCGGCCCGCATTGTGTCGGCTAGCTTGTTTACTTGATCTACTCCCCTTCGCCGCAATTCTTAGACACCGCTTTCCTAGAGTTATTTTGTTGTTATCGTCGAAATTATTTGACGTAAATGTAAAGAGATAAAATGCGCCCCGCTTATAAATTAGCCACTAATTTTAACACCTGGTTGGCTCTGTTGGGAAAGCGCCGGTCTGCTGAGGGTGAGGTCACGGGTTCGAACCCCGGCCTGACCAACACTCAGGGTCTTTAAATAAATGAGAAGAAAGTGCTGCCTTTGTAATGACATCTGCAACAGTTAGACTTTCTAGTCTTTTCTGATAAGGAAGAAAAACCGTTGGTCTCGTCCCTCAGCACTGGCACTCATCTGGTTCTTGTGGGACGTAAAAGAACCCACACCACTGTCCGAAAAGAGTAGGGGACGTAGACCTCGGTGTTGTGGTCAACCTTCACACATCACATCATTCACATCATGGGTTGGATGGGTACAGTAAGCTCATAAATGGACTGAGAGCGGCTGCCAGTGGCGCCTTTGTATGCTGATGTCCGAGCTTGCTCTTCACATGTTAAAATGTATTGTAAGAGGGTACGTCTGTTGTCCTCTCATCCACGACTCTTCCTTCCTTCCTTCCTTCCTTCCTTCCTTCCTTCCTTCCTTCCTTCCTTCCTTCCTTCCTCCCTCCCTCCCTCCCTCCCTCCTTTCCTTCCTTCCTTCCTTCCTTCCTTCCTTCCTCCCTCCCTTCCTTCCTTCCTTCCTTCCTTCCTCCCTCCCTCCCTTCCTCCTTTCCTTCCTTCCTTCCTTCCTTCCTTCCTTCCTTCCTTCCTTCCTCCCTCCCTCCCTCCCTCCCTCCCTTCCTTCCGTCCTTCCTTCCTTCCTCCCTCCCTCCCTTCCTTCCTTCCTTCCTCCCTCCTCCCTCCCTCCCTTCCTCCTTTCCTTCCTTCCTTCCTTCCTTCCTTCCTTCCTTCCTTCCTTCCTTCCTTCCTTCCGTCCTTCCTTCCTTCCTTCCTTCCTTCCTTCCTTCCTTCCTTCCTTCCTTCCTTCATTCATTCATTCATTCATTCAGAGGCAACAAGAGAAATTGCCTCACGTGCGCGATAATTTGAAAGTGTTGCTCCAGGATTACCACAGACAGATTTCCTGCCACCATACCAAAAATTAGTCAGGTAGTAAATAAATAAATAGTAAATAAATAAATAGAGAAATAACTGAAATTGTGCTCCTTCTATAGGCGTTCAAGGGAAAGCTTAATGTTAGGAGACTGGTAGTGGATCGGGCTTTGGACTCTGCACGAAGAGTGATGGATGAATACGAAGCCGAAAGATCTCCTGAGCAACCAAAGGATTCTCCTCGAGCACGCATTGCGCAGAACCTTAAAAGGCAGATCGATACTGTGAGTGAACGCTGGTCGATGTTGAGCCACCGATCAGAGGATTGGCAACAATGGATTGATGAAGTCCTCAGGGTAAGCGCTTGTTGCTTAGCGAGAAAATCTGCCAGGCTTTTGTGCCCTGCCCAATTTGTTGACGCTTTCCTCATAATTTCGACAACAGGGTCTCCTATAAAAGCCTTAATGTGAGCCCCTAATACTGAGCACGCGTTTGCAATCGTCGCTAGCGAGTGGATTAGTAGGAATGGTTGAATATGGGAGACGGTAGCTTGCTTCATCAGTTAGCGGCACATATCAATCCCAAATCTGTTACCTACTTCCTTTCTTCGACGCGGAGAACGGACGGCGTCTGCGTAACGCAGTCGCTAATTGTGTCCCGGTTTCTCAAGATCTTCTGAAAGGACGTGATTAGCTGCTTAGCCTCGCAGTGAGCATTTCTAAAAAAGATTCTGATTGGATAATCTAATCTAATCTCATAATGTATGCGGTGATTTATCCTCCTTGAAAGTGAATTTAGTGGGAAGTTTTCAAGAAAGAACAAATCAAAAGCTCGGCTTTTTCATCAATCTACAAGACGGGCGACAGAAATCTCGTACAAGGCCGCGGATAATTTAATGCGTAGGAGCGATTTCTTTTCTTACAATTCACTGAGTATCCAACTTTTGTCTTGTTGTCTTCTTTCCACGTAAGGCAAAGGAAATAGGAGATTAGTTAAAAAGGACATTAACGGGACCTTCGGAAGAGTCTGCATTATAAAAGTGTCCCTCTGAAGTTCATTTTACAGAAAGTATAAGGATAATGGTTTCCCCTTGCATGTTTGACTCTGTGTTGGTTAAACTACATATCAATTAACACGAGAATGAGTCTTACTCGATGTCCAGACACAGTTGAAACAGTGCGGGTGCTTTGATAAAGCTGCTTCCTAAATCTTAAAGCTTCCACCAAGCGATCGTGAAATTTTATTCTATTTTGCATCCGATTTTCAACCTTCTACATGCCAGAGATTGACTGTTCACGCGTTTTATTTCAACCTTGAATTATTACAGAAAGAGTGATAGAGCGCAGTGAAAACTGAATACACCAAACAATATCTTTTTAACACCCCCTTGTAGCTAGCCTCCCCGCAGACGTCCTTTGGGGTTCGTTTGTCACGCATTCATTTCTCCCCCACCTTGTAGCTCTCAAATGCGCTCTTTTGCAACTGTTTGAACCGAGGCAGTCGGGATTATTAACAATTATTCCTCGAGCCCGGGCTATTGACTTAGAGGCCATGAGGGCTAGAGGAATAATTGTTTTAGTAAAATCCAACTAGTTGGTCAAAAATATCGAGAATAAAAAAAAATTTAAGCTAGTTAATGCTAGACTATACTCCTCTTTTTGCCGCCAAAAAGCCCGTGCTTTTCACTACTAGTGGGCTATAACATATAGCCTAGTAGTAGCTCAACCAATCAGAACGCAGCATTGATAATAGACCACTAGCTGGATTTTACTAAAACATTTTACACTTCAGATGAAGTACTTGACGCTGCATCAGACTTGCTTTAGTTCGTCTGATGCACCTAAGCTCCTAAGTTGAATTGTCACGCGATGACTACGCCCATCAATATCCGGCTTTGGATATCATATCGTCCACATGTCAAGCGAACAATACAAGTTCATATTTCACTTTTAGTTCAACAAGTGTACATATTAATTAAGTGATTTAGATCAGATCGTTAAATGCTGTTCCTCGTTTACGCACCTCCGGCAGGTCCCAAAATGGTGAGTTCCTTCCTTGCGATAGTTAATTGTATAGTTCTTGGTGTGGTGGGCTTTAAATAATAGCTTAAAGGGTAAGGAATGTAATGAATGTTAAGTTGTTTTTCATGGAACAAATACCATCGCTTATAATTTCAGCCTCCTGCAGGCAGTGTCATTAACAAATTAAAGTGAGCGCGCTATCTATAGGGAGGGAGGCGAGATCAGACTAAACTCAATTTCAACTGATTATCTGCAATACAAAGCGTACTCTAACTGTGTATGAGTAAACATATTTATAACTTAACCTTGGATTACAACCGTATGTCGGAAAACACAGTAGTCAAATTGTTTTCGATCTCGAAAGCAACAACCTTGTTAGACTGTCTGCAAATCCCTTAATGTCAATCGCCGATGGCAGTTAGTGTCGCCGAGGTCCAAGCAAATATGTGATTTGAATTAAACACAGGGCCCAGTTGTTCGAAGGCCAATTAGCACTTAACCCGGAGTTAAATTTAACCCCAGTTTCTTTTTCTTGTGTTCAAAAGCGTTTTTTCGGATAATTTTCTCTGTTATTTTTAGAGCTTCCAATCACCAACTTGTAGACAAAAAGAATTAAAACTGAAATGCTTTTTATGCTTTCAAATCTGAATTCAAATCTCGCACTAACCCTGGGTTGTCTCAACCTAGCTTTGAAGAACTCGGCCCAGAATCATTGAACGTCGAATGACTTGTGCAGCTTCGGCAACTGCTTAAACATTCGATGAAATAAAAAAATTAAAAAAGAAAACATAAAATTGTAATATTAATAACAGGTAAACAATAACAATTTTGAAACTAGTAATAAATTTCAAGGTCTAATAATTAATAAATTTCAATGTCCATCGTTATTTTTGATAATTCGTCATTTATTTAATACAAATATTGACCTTGGGGAAGAAGATATCGGTACACTGCCAAAACGTTTTATCGAAAACGTGCTATAACTGTTGTTGTTGTTGTTGCCTTAGGGGAGTCGATCTGTCACGCGCGCTAGCGCAGGTGTATAGAGTCACGTTGTTAGAGCTGAATTTTCTACGTAGCTTAACTACTTAATTTTTTTTAAAAGAAGGGTTGAGTTTCCTGACTTAAGGTGGGCAAGTATTTCGGTGTGCATCCGTCTTCCTTTGTTCTTAGCTTTTTATCCTCTGACGACAGAAGCTTTGCAAATCGACATCAACAACTGAGTCAGGCCTGACTGCCGACAAAATTTGTGCTCGCTGCAAAATAAATAGAAATATAGTAAAATTCATATTTGGCTCCGAAGCTTGGGGAAGAAAACAAAAGAAACTACCTTGAGCCTAAGGTAATTTCCCCCAAACCTCAGAGCCAAGCATTAATTTCAATAGGGTAACCGCGAAGTGCCAAGGGACTGGCAAAATTTGTTCGCTATGGCGAGGTTTCCTTAGACATATCGAGGTAGTTTTCCATGGTTTACTATTACTGGGGTAAAGAAAACTGTTCGTTATACCGAGGACTGCGTTATATGGAGGTTCGTGATATTGAGGTTCCACTGTATATCGATTTTGTTTAGTGTAACTGTCAGCTTGTATTTGAATTTTTGTCTGATGTCTAGTCAGACACATATGAAGGGAGTCGTAAAACCAAATTATTATTATGCACGGTATATACAGAATAATTGAATAAGGAAACAAG
Source organism: Porites cylindrica (assembly GCA_964035525.1). Classification (NCBI taxonomy): domain Eukaryota; kingdom Metazoa; phylum Cnidaria; class Anthozoa; order Scleractinia; family Poritidae; genus Porites; species Porites cylindrica. The sequence continues at coordinate 190,193 of OZ037775.1, read as the reverse complement.
GATTAACCATCGGCTAAAAAAGGTCCGACTTGTTTAATATAAGCAAATTTGTCAGGGTTTGACAGTGATACCATATTACAGTACCCGGTATTATATTGTCACTTTTATTGTCGAGGTAAACAACACCAGACGAGGCAACTGCGTAAATGTTCATTTCACTGTGCCACGTTTAAGGGGTTATAGGCCTCTAAAGATATGAATTTCAAACTAGCTTAAAAGTAAGAATAACCTGTTATCGCATTAGAAACAGCCTTATTTCTACTTAACATAAAGGAACTCGTTAACATTAAAGGCAAGCGCATCGGAAGTGATTATTTTATCTCAAAATAAAGTTGCAAAGGAAAGCACTCTGTGCCATATATGATGTGTTGATGTAGCTCCCTTAGCGCTGGGCAATCGTGTTTTATAAAAGGTACTTTCCAGGTTATTAGAATTTCTTAACCTTCAATGGCAGTGATATCTTGAGTACTTTTTTTTAAAGCTATGATTTACTCAAATCAAGTGGCGGAATTGTTAAGAATTGAAAAATTTAAGCCATCCCAACCAGCACCACCCTTAATATCCTTTTTACTGGATTAGCAGCTTAATCCTATCGTTTTTCTTTTGTGGCTGCCGCTTGTTGTGAGATTGGTAGAAGTTTTTGCTCATGAATTAACTCGTTTAACTCCCAAAGAGCAATTTCCCTGAAACAAAACCATTTACAACATTTTCCAGTCGAGATTCAAATTAGGATCGTGCTTCCTTCAGCTATAGAGCAAAGTGTCATTCCGAAGCGCTGATTTCAGCTGGTTTGTTTTTCTTTGTAGAAGTTGCAGCTTTTCCTAAGTCAAATGGAGGAAATCGATGCACGACTTGTTGAGGCTGAGCACGTTAAAGCAACTTGGACACCAGTGCAGGATCTGATCATCGATTCTTTGTCAGAACAAATAGATGAGCTTAAGGTAACGGCGGCAATCTTGCTTAGACCGCTTGATAAGAATTTTTTCCTCTGGTTGTCCTCATTTCCCTCAACTCACAAGATCGTCGAGTGGGTTGTAAAAATGCTGGTTCGTTTCGTGCGTTGCGGACAGACGTCTTGGATTTTCCAGGGTGAATTAAGACGGAATCCATCAGGAAATTGAGTTATTTTAATTTTCAGTGGACAAACACATTGTACCAGAATAATTTAAAGCATATTTCATTCTTTTTTACATTTTTCAAGGGCTACAGATGTAACTAGTAATGTGCAATAACGACAAAGACAATGTCGTATGGGGGCCCGAGAAAATTAATGTCAAACTTAACAAAATGACAGCTTGCGCATGAAATTTTCAGAATTTTACCAATGTTTTCACAATTCTTGTGAAATTTGACATTCATTTTCTCGGCCTATCTAGTGAACACCATTTGTTTTTGTCCCAGTACTGATCGTCAAAATGTTTCCTTTGTGCAGAATCTCCAAGAGCGAGTCGCATCTCTTCAGAACATGTTTGAGACTCTTAGCAGCACCGAAAGCGAACTAAGACAAAAGGGCGTGTCAATCTCTCCCAGTTTACAGAACCGGATTGACCAGTTATACCGGCGTTGGAAGCAGCTGCAGATTCAGCTCCTACAAAGACAACACGCTTTACAAGAAGCATACTCCAGCCTTGACTTGTCATCTATGCCAGGACTTCTTGGTCAGTAGATCATGGTAGCCAAGCTACATTGCTAATTCTTGTACATAGTATCAGACAAGTTATCATTTAAGAAAAAAATTGTTTTGTAGTATTTAAAATATCCTTCACTGAAAATACCAAGTGCTTTTATAGCAGTATAAGCACCTCTTACTGAAAAATGCCGTCCTACTCTTGAGAATTTTGCTCGGCACAGACTCAACGGTTCATAGTTTTCACTTGATACAAGTAAGTCTGTCAGCAGGCGTTTGTCGTGTCAGAGAAAATTGCAAAACAATTCTTGATTCTCAACTTTAAGCATAACTTTCTTTATTAAGCACAAGTGGAAATTCGGCTTGTGCTTAATAAATAACGTGTTAGTTCCGCATTATATTTTTGCCGACAGGAAGTGTAGAGCCACCATGGGAGCGAGCTGTAGCACTAAACAAAGTGCCTTACTATATCAAGTAAGTTATCGCCCGCTATTATTTATCACCCACTTTATAGTGATTCTTACTAGTACAGTGTGTATTCTATTTGCGTTTGTTTCTAGTCTGGTTTACGTCGAATCGACCCTTTATAAGCATAAGGTAAAGGTCATCACAAAATCGTTGATAAAAATGTAAATAAAATTAAAATCCTTAGGCTTGGGTAAAAGAGAGAGAGAAAAATGTTCAAAACAATGCTTGAAACGTGTCTACTTTATCTTTCCAATCACATTTGCGATTTCTCCCCCGCTAAAATCGGTGTCCAACTCATGTTTAATTGTTCTGGAGCCTCTTACAAATAAAACTGCTGATCTCAATAGGTTAAAACATAGTTATAATAGTCATAATACTCATGATCTGAACGAAACACTGACTCAGGCCACTCTGTGATGAAGGTTTGGGGCGTGCTAATATTGTTTCAATTCCATTTCAGCCATAAGACAGAAACAACGCAGTGGGACCACCCGAAGATGACGGAACTTTATCATCAAATCGGTACGTCAACAGTGCTAGAACTGATCTTATGTATTGATTTGAAGTCAACGTTAATAGTTTATAATCTTGTAATCTCCTTTTGTAGCCGAACTAAATAACATCAAGTACAGCGCCTACAGAACAGCGATGAAGCTGCGATGTATCCAGAGGGCTTCCAGCCGTAAGTTTGCGTAATTTGTGGTGTATTTATTTATTTTTTTCTCTTCAGTACATTTCTCCAGTTGTCTTCTTTAATACTGTGACCACAAAGATTACCAATTTTGTACTTTATTTTGAATTTCTGCGGACTGGCTTGGACCCGTCTGCTACCGCTATAGGTAAGAGTTTTGTTTAGCTATTTGTGGCGAGGTTTAAAAGCAGAAGCCTGAAAGGGCAAGTTACTCTGTCATTCCAGCATTGTGAGTGTTATTTGTAAACTGTTTTATTTTTCATGCTACTTCTAGTAACGTTGACCAACCCCATTTGAATTAAGTAACAGGCTTACATTGTACCTTTTATTTGTATTGTGTTTTTCAGTTGATCTTGTAACGCTGACCAACATCCTTTCCTCCTTGGACCAGCACAATCTTAAAAACGCTGCTAACGAGGCTCTGATCGGAGTTCCGGAAATGGTGAAGGTTCTCTCTACTGTATACGATAACATCGAGATCCCTGCAGACAGCTCAATGATCAGCAGTGAATTCTGTGTGGACCTGACCCTTAACTGGCTGCTCAATGTTTATGATAGTGGACGAGTTGGAAAGATCCGTGTACTATCATTTAAAATTGGTCTCGTTACGATGTCGCGGGCTCATTTGGAAGACAAATATAAATGTATGTCGGTTTGCCTTTCTTTCCCTACGCAGACTAATTAGTTTCCTCTGCGATGTAAAGTCATATGAAGACCAGCGTTGGGTAAGAAATTCCTCCTATTTCTTAGAGATCGTTTTTCCCTGCAGATATGTTCCGGCTGGTTGCGGACGGAAATGGCGTCATGGATCACAAAAAACTTGGACTTCTGTTACACGATTCTCTGCAGGTAAGTTAGAAACGCTAAAACAAAGCAAAGCATCAAGGACTTGATAAAAGCAGTTTCATGCCTTTCTTAGTTGTTGTTTTTGGCTGATGCAAAATGTAAATGTGTTCTTTTTTAGATTCCTCGTCAACTTGGAGAGATCGCGTCTTTTGGTGGTAGTAACATTGAGCCGAGTGTTCGGAGCTGTTTCTCAAAGGTAGGAAAATTCCTCTTGTGTTAGTGTGACTAATATACGTAAAATGTAGAAACAGACACTGTACTTGTCGTTTCTATTTTTAAATAACCAACATGGTATTTAAGTTCATTTTTTATTAGGCCAGTCTCCTGTGTCCATTTCTTAAGTTTAAAACGATTAGGCAGAGAGAAATACAGTTTTTCCTTGGTTCTGCCGGGAGGCTGTTCAACTGTCGGCAGCTCTCTTGCTTCCTTTTCTTCATACAAGAAAGCCATTGGTGAATTGCAGTCGAGCCCTGCTTAATATGGACTCCTCATATTTACGGACAGTTTTCAACACTCTTTTAATACGGACACCTTTTTTAATGCGGACAACAAGCACTTATTTCTTGCCCAATGAATAGAATCTCCTAGAAAGTCAACCTCGCCAATGCGAACACATTGTTAACTGTGTACTTTAATGGACCTTTCCTTTTTAAGGGAAAAGAAAACCTTAAGTGGACAGCATGCATGTCGATGTTCCCGGCGGCGCCACATTGCACCAGATAGAATGAACTGTAGACGTCAATTTCATCCTTCATAGCGGACACCGTAGGACCTCGAGTCAGTGTCCTTATTTGCGAGAGTCCGTAATAGCGGGAGTTTATTTCAATCAGATGTCTACAATTTATTTTTGCCTGAGATTTAGTTGTTGCCCGTATTATTGGGGTATCCGTTATAGCGTGGCATCCCCAAGGCGAGAGTTGAATGTATTTTGGAATCAAGCGAGTCGTAGAGAACGGTTTTTTGTTGAAGTAATGTTTAAATGAGTGATTTGTTAGTGTTTTCGTGGATTCAGTCAGCGGAATGACGGCTTTGTCAAGGTTAGGGATGTTAAATTGTCCTCTGTTATTTCTTCATTAGTATTTTGTTCTAATAAAACGTGTCTTTGACGTTAATGACATGACCCGCTTTATATGCGGGACCTGACCTGTATTGCCGCTTCAGTGTCCATATGAACGGGGTTCAGTTCTGTTTTACTGTTAGACCAAGATGGTGCTTCTCAATCGACTGGCACAGAAAAAAACGAATCAGTTGTCCTTAGTTCCACGTCATTGTCACTCCATAAGGTGCGTGCGCACGTCAATTTTTCGCGCGTAATTAAATAGAGGCAATGTGTGGCAGGTCACGCGTAAACGTAAAAGTTGAACCTCGCTCAACTTTTAGGTTTATGGTTTTGCACGGAAAAATTACCCGACAGTGGAAATCAACCCTTTTTCGTTCATATTACGACAGAATAGGCCCGTATAGAGGAGTCGTAATAAAGTGTATGTTATCTTATGATATGTTACGTTCATTATTCTTCAACAGGCTGGTGAAAAGCAAACGATTGACTGCGCGGAGTTCATAGCGTGGCTGTCAGAGGAACCTCAGTCAATTGTTTGGCTTCCTACTCTCCACAGAATGGCCGCTTCAGAAGCCGGTAGGTCAAGCTAGCTTAGCTACAAAGTTTGAGCTCTCGGTTTCCGTCGGTAGTAAGTAGGCTAGCTTAGTTAAAAGTAACGCAAGCTCAGCTGGTAACACTAGCCTTGTCGGTAAGTCACGCTAGCTTAGCTGGTAAGTTACGCTAGCTCAGCTGGTAAGTAATGCTTGCTTAGTTGGAAAGTCACACTAGCTTAGGTGGTAAATAACGTTCGCTTAGCTGGCAAGTCACGCTAGCTTAGCTGTTACGCCATGTTTACTTGGTGAAGTAATAACGTAACCTGATAAGGCACTCTAATTTCATTTGAACGCCAAAAAAAAAAAAAAAATGCCCAGCACGAAAAACTAGTCTTTCACAATCTCCGCCTTCAAAAATTTCTTGCCATACGATAATTGTCGCCAGCTGGTATTAAACTAACTTAGCTGGTAAGTGTCGTTAGCTTAGCACGGCTTGTGAATCACCCCAACGTTGCAGTAGGTCACACGAGCTTAGCTGGTAGACTTCCTTACTTCTTCAGTCAAGCTGGCTAAACGGAAAACGTTAAAATGGCTTTCATTATAATTATCATTCTTGTGAATTTTATCCATATACCCGATTTTGAGCCCAATATTTAGTAACTGCGTTCGAACCAATAGCAGTCTAAGCTTTTGCTGGTGAGCGCCGCAGACATTTTGGTTTTGTTCCAAGCCGTCATTTCTGTCAGTTTGTTTACTACTTTCCACATTTATTAACATGAGTCCCTTTTATTCTTTCTTACAGTGAAACATAAAGCTAAGTGCAGTATCTGTAAAGAGTATCCTATTGTCGGCTTCAGGTTTGTAGTTTGTTTCCATTGCCTCTGCTGTGGTTGACGTTCTGCTGATAATAGAGTATAATCTCTTTGCACAATGATAGCCCGTGACTTAACATACATTTTCAAAGCTGCGTACTAGTGAGTACAGTGGGAGTTAGTTGTACAAGCGTATTTTTTTTTCTCTTTCTCTCTTTAAAAAGAAGTAAAGAGGAGTAAAGAATAATAAATAATCAGTTGTATGTCTTTACCATAAATTGCAGATTCCGGTGTCTTAAATGCTTCAACTACGATTTATGCCAGGTAAGGTGAACTATACAGAAAGGGTTGTTTTGCTAGGCAGAAGCGAAGACAGGCGGTTTCGGCTTTCAGATATTCAGATTTGCATACATTTTTCTACTGTTTATACTTTACAAAATCTTAAAAACAAATAAACGTGGGGCATCGCAGTTGTAAAAATTTAAACAAACACAGATCCACTTCTCTGTTTCTCGGAAAGGATCATGATGTTGTTCCTGTGTGTTTTGTCACTAGAGTTGCTTTTGGTCGGGCCGAGTCTCTCATGAGCATCGCCTCACTCATCCAATGCATCAGTACTGTTTATCGGTAAGTGTCTTTGTGTTGTTTATAAACTGGAAACGGGTGACTTCTGCCGGCTGCTGTGCGGGTCCTATCCAGTTATTAGCTACTTTGTCTTATTCTCCCCAGCTCCTCTCTCCCTCTCTTGGACGGCTGAGAGGTGATCAGGGTTGTTACCAATTAACCATCTTGTATTCGTATTTTGCTTTCTGAAGACAACTTCTGGTGAAGATGTCCTTGATTTCTTCGCGATGGTCAGAAACAAGTTCAAGAAAAGACGATACAAAAACAAACCGCCAAAAAAACTTGGCTATTTACCGATTCAGACAGTAATGGAAGGAGTTAACCTTGAGACGTAAGTCATTCGAATGTTTTCCAACTTTTTATGTTTTCCCACTCTTCTACTGTGCAGAGTATTAGACTAAGCAATGAGCACAAATTGAAATGTGTAAGTAATGAATTCATTGGGCGTTTTTCCTCCCCGATTTTTGTCCCTTGGGCTTTTAACTGAGGGTGCCCTCATGGTGTACGCACGTCTAATGAGAGTAACATACTACGCACTCTAAAACTGACAATGCTGTCGAACTTAGTACAATTTCTTACTGCCCAACACCGGCTGTATTGTCTCATAACAACGGTTGCTGCTTCCTTTCGCTCCGTATGCGGGTTATTCCATCTACTGACTGACTTTTGATAAATGAGCACTCCAGTTTTGTTCTTTTTGATGCGTTTGTTCAAGTGACTTTTTCTGGCTTGCATGTATCAGTAATCTTTGTCCTCTGTAATTTGCATGTGTTTAATCTTTGTACGGGACAAAGTTTTTTTATTGATTTAGAATCAGGAGATTTATGACGCTCCTTGTCTTAGAAAGAGCTATTTTTTTATTCAGGACTTACTCTGCGCAAAAGAGAAATTTTTTTTTCTTGTTCATTTGAGTGTGGTTAGCAAAAGTTTTTCCTCTCTCGGTTTGTATGTCAATTCATTCCTTTGCCGAATTTGTATGCATTTTAATATTATTATTTTTCGACGGCAGGCTGATTCGTAAAAGTGTTTAATGCCCTTTCTCTTCTACACGGAAGGGGATGGAGAAGGAGAAACTTGTTGGTTTATTTTGTGTAGTTCATGTTTAAATAATTTTTTAACTCTCTTATTTCGTTGTGTAATGTTTGATGTTGTTCTCTTCATGAAGCCCATCAATGCTGTCACCTCAGCAGAATGTTAACCATGAAGTTCATAACAGACTCGGCATGTTCGCTCACAGGTTAGTGGTCAGTTTACCCTTAAGTTGTTCCCCAGTTTAGAGTTTAGAGTCTTAAGTCAGATAGCGGTGTTGTATTAGTTGTTGAATCTTGTTATATTTTTTAAATCAAACCCCTTCTGGCGAAGTCGTATTTTGCATTACTTTTTCTTGCTCTTTTGACTCGGACATCAGCTGGATGTATTGTCTGTTTTTTGTTGTTGTTGTTGTTGTTTTGTTTTTGCGTCGCCTGTACAATTCACAACTATAAATATATATTTTTCTGTCGTCTTTAAGGTTGGCAGAGGCAGAATCGGAGAGTGGAAAATACAATCCGCACGACTTGTAAGTCACACACGTTCTTTGCACGTAGGGGAAACGTTTCGGTTTTTATTGTTTCTTTTTCTCAGAACTTAAGAATTTAATATTGTCGTACGGTTAACAAACTGAAATGAATATAGAAGTACACAAAATGACCGTCCTGGAATGATTCCAGTTACCGGTTGGACCGGCGCTCTTATCTCTGAGCAATAAATGACCCTTAGATCGTCACATGTTTTCGCATCTCGTGAGTACATTGGATACTAATCAAAGCATCTCACTCACTAAATTATCTGCTTCTCGCAAAAGCATTTAAATAAGTTCTCTGTTGCGTTCACTTAACAGATTTAGTGAACCATAACCTGAAATATTGCTGTGCTTTCCACACGCATGAGTATAATGATAAAAACACTTGAAAGTATGGACTTTGACTCTCCGTGTTGCCTGTCATGACACGTTCAAATCTGTAAAGGGAACATAGTGTTTGGCCACGTCTGTTTTCCAGTTGACTTATTTATTTATATCATATATATATTTATATTCATATATGTTTGTTACATTGTTTATATAATTAGTTATTTATTGGTATTTCTGCTATTTTAGAGATGAAGAGCACCAGCTTATAGCACAGTACTGCCAAAGGTATAAACCGGTGTCCGCACTCACCAACCTGTCCTAAGTTAAGATGGATGCTAAGTACTATTGCTATTGAAACAATCGTCACTTGACCGGAAACATTACTTAAGAGGCTTTATTTCGCTTTCATGACTGGCGGGAGCTGGCATTCGACTGACATTATATAGAGTACACTCTTTTTTTTTATAAGAATATTGTTTTCCCGAGCCAGGCTGAATATTCCTATTTTTCCGCTGATTTTAGGCTGTAAATATTCTTGTATTATTCTTAATAATAGCTTATGACATTTCCGTTTTAGAATATATTAAGGTACCAATTATAGTTTTGTTAAATATAGTCAGCTAGTTTTGCCGTTTAAAGAAAGGAATAAATTGAAAACGTATATTTGTATTGTATTTACAGATTTTCACAACACGAAATTATATCCTTTTCAAAATCTCAGCCTGGAGTTTTTTCTTAAAGTATTCTTAAGATTTCGCAAATTTCAGCCTCGATATTCTTATAAAATATATTCTTATAGAAAAAAAAGAGTGTAGTCACACATCGTTTCTTCTCAGAATAACGCCAGCGGGAGGTGGGGTTGGGGGGGACTCAAGTAACACCACATTATAGCGGCTGCGAATAAGACCAACTCGTAGACAATTTAGCTTTTACGAAATATTTGATTATAACAAAGTTAGTTGCGCTGAGCGTTCAACTAACTAGCTTATACCTCATTGCCCTTGTGAATTGTCGTTCATTTGTGGTGCTCGATGAATATTTGAACGGTCCACAGTATTGGTCTAATTTTGTCAGTTTTGTGTCCAGATCAGTTGTGTGTAGTTGTGTTTTACATATTGCATTATCACCTTACTTTTCTCAGTCGCCCTGACCGCTAACTTTCGCTCAAGTAATCGATATTTAGGGCATGCACTTTAATACATTTATCTAAAATTGGTGTTGGTGGGATAGCCAGAGACAGGAGACAAGATAAAATCGTTAAAAAAATTGAAATCATCAACGTAAAAATTTGAAAAGCATTGCTGTAAAAATGATGTTCAGAGTAGCGTACCTTGAAGACACATTTTACAAAGGGGATGTTACCAAACAAGCTGTATTTTACATAACTAATGAAATCCATGTTTCTATTGGCAGTTGTAAATACACCATTTTTTTTTCTTTCTTTGTTCCTTTACAGTCTAAAAAGTGATACTACTATTGCGGTAAGTGCCATAATAACTTACTGTGAAGTGTGTATGCTAAACCGTTTAAACAATTTATTCACACTGTACAATGTCCATCGTGCCCTGTCCGAACGTTTGTCGCGTCCACATAGCGAACTCCGTTTACTTAATGCAGAACACTTAAACTCGCCACACCAGTAATTTTGTATATTTATGGGTTTTAGCTTTTCATCCACACTTGTTAGATTGTGTTGTGTTTCATGAAACTGAATGGCTGATTGCCAACTGAAATAGTTTGATTCTGTTTCCTGTAGCCCAAAAGTCCTACTCAAATAGTCATGGCATTAGATGCGGTGGAAAAAGAAGATTTAGAGGCTGAACTACTTAAATTGGAGGAGGAGAACAGGTAGGAACTCAGAAAAGTCTACTTTAAATCACTTCACTGATTGAAAGTCCCTTAAAGGTATCTATTTTCATTTTGTCGTGGAATATTTTAAAGTAGTTTTAAACTTTTCGTTTTTCATTTATCCTTCTTATACTCAGGGATTTTTTAGTTTTAAGCCTTAAAGTTTGTAAGGCGTAGTAGATTATTTGTCATGACGTCAATCATCATTTATCAACAAAGCAGCACCCGCGGGATCACGGGACCACGGGACCAGTGTCCGCTTAAAACTGATTTTTGACTGGGGACTTGCTAATGATCACTTTATGTCAGTGTCCGCTTAATGGGGTATGCTGCAGGTCTTTCACTTTAAATATTTTGGACAAGTACGTTAAGTGTGATAAATGGTTTTTAGGGACCTTCAAGAGGAATATGAACGTCTAAAGTCGATCAGAGATCAATCTGGAGTTGCATCTGAGGACAGCAGCGATGCATCAACTGGAGGACAACAAAATCGTGACTCTGAACTCTTAGCTGAAGCGAAACTACTACGTCAGCATAAAGGTCGTCTCGAGGCTCGTATGCAAGTCCTAGAGGATCATAATAGACAGTTAGAGGCCCAATTACAACGCCTTAGACAACTCCTTGACCAGGTACAGTTATTCTTAACTGAAGTGATGTTGGAATGTTTTGTTTTACTCATTGCATCGGTCTTGTTTTCTGTCAATGGCACGAAACCATTTTTACAAGAAGTACGGCAAACTCTGGCTCGCACCTCGTTGTCGTGTTAACATCTACTGATTTCATTCTAGCCCGGCCAAGACAAAAGTGCGGCCCAGTCCTCCGAACGTACTACGCCGTCCTCTTCGATCAGTTCGCTGGGTGCAGACACACCCTACCCCCCTGGGAAGTCAGCCCGTTCAGGCAAAAGCCGCGGCAACGATAGTGATTCCGAGTCGGAACCCGGTGGAACAGCCCCTGTTACTTCCGGTTCCGCAACTAATGGATTTTCTGGACATGGAAGTGAGGATCCTGCTTTGAAAGAGGTTATGAGTCAAATCAGTTCTTCCTTTCCTGCCGAACAAAAAGGTAAGTCATCTGCTGGGGGCCTTTTCTATCCTCTGTTTCCGTGGTTAGCCTTTCGCGATTATACCCAAGTGTTGCAGTGTCGCAAGCCCCAGGCCAGCAACACGAACAATCGTGTTCCTTTTTTAACCATTCAAATTATCATCATTATCTCTAATTACTAGTCTCCTACGCAGCCGTGTGACTACAGAAACAACGACTGCTTAGGAGACCATGTCATTTATATCACCGTCATCTTAGTTCTTTAGAAAGGATTGGCAACGAAATGCGGAAGCTTTCTGTTGTCCTTTAAACTATTCTAATAGTCAGAAGGCTTCCGCATTTCGTTACCACTCCTTTCAAATCACGCATTTTCGTTCATTTTCTTTGTTGCACCGAGCCCCACTTTTTATAATAAGATGGTAGCTGTATAGTTCGTTCTTTGTTGTTTTAGATCGAAAAATGACTAATCCTATTAACTCTTGTGTAGTGTCGGCTGAGTCCTAACCACTGGAATCTAACACTGCATGGTTCTTCTTTGGTACGTAAGACATGGTTTGTTACGCAAATCTTGTCATCATTGTGTGACAACCCATAAGTCTTGGAACTTCTGTATTCCACTTACCTGCGCATGCTTTCTGCTTTGTTATCACCGATTCACTTGCAAGTTGTGTACTTCACTCGTACTGTTTTTTCTTGCGTGTTGTGCCTGATTGTACGTTTGGCTATATATACATATCGTACTACACGTTATATTTGTTATACCGTGTTGAATTTGTAGTATAACCATGCAAGTTTAAAGTGTTACCCGTGGTACAGAGGCCAAGGGTGCCTGTGTCACAAGGTTGCCTGTTTTATGCGTGGTTTTTTGTTCATTTCAGGTACGGACCCTGTGGGTCACTTATTCGCCACCGCTAAAGACGTCAACAAAGCCGTGGAATCCTTAGTTCAAGTAATGACGTCAGATGACGAGGCAGATTAATAATTAAATTTATATTTAGGCGTTAGACAGATCAATAAATATTCGTCTGTACGGCATTTAAGAAAATTTTATTAAACTTTTGTTAAAGAAATTGCGTAGATGCAGCATTTTAACTGGTGAGCATCTCTCTTCTAGCGGTCTTGCGATATTTAACTAAGTCGTATTTAGTTTTTCTAAAAGACAACTCAGCCAGAAGGTCTCCCGTCAGGACTAACAAACTGGCAGAAGTAACCAGAGTAAACTAAGATTGTTACACGACCACAAAGATTTGTTGCTGTTAATGTAAAGGTGTTGACGTTGTGCAGTCGTCAAAGGGAAATGTTTAGGGAGATAATTGATTCTATTCTGAATTAAAACAAAAGAATAGTCTGTTCTTATGAAACCGAGTAAATTTGTAGTATACATAGTATAAAGGTAGGCTTGTCATTGTATGTGCATATTCCTTACTGTACCCCGATTGAAATACACTAAAATGTTACTATTCCCTTCAATTCCCTTCCCTTGGGTGTAGGTAAAGTACGATGGGCGGCTTGGGTCATCCTTGGTGTAAAAGCCTGTGAAGTTTTTCTTTGTTTTCTAGCTATCATTTTCCTTGGCTGTATTGTGTTTTACGTCACTCGTGAGGTTCACAGGTTTTTACACTCAGTATGAGCCGACGGCTTACTGTCAAGCCATCGTCCTTAGTGGCCTGCTGACGACCTCAGACTTATTCTCAGCTTCTTCGGATTGCTAGACTTGAAGCCATTTTTTTATTTTTTAAAAAAAGAAGGAAAACGTTTGAAGTGCTTTGTTTAACTACACTCATTAGAAAATGTACCAACCTGCAATGTTGCACTATTCGGAGAGTTGAATATTCCGTCGTGTTGCGTCTAACGACAGCAGTAAACTTTCGAAATCCTTAACGATAATGGAGAATTTGTCAGATAACCCAACTTGGTTAAATAATGTAGTTCCTTCTTCCCTCTCCCGGCACGGATAAGACATCCCCTGCCTAGTCAATAAGCAGTTTTCGATTTTTCAATTAGTTTGTTTGGTTTGATTTTTGCTCTTTTTCCCTCTAATCGTGGGAGAGAAATATAAGCTATTGAAATTGGCCTGTTTGGAGGGAATGATTTTGTTTTTTTCATTTTTCACTATTTTTAAATGAGATTTATTTCTGAAAGAAATAAATGGTTTTATGCTGAATGTGACTTATCATTATTGTATTTCTCCAGCTACCAGCAAAGGAGGGTTTTGTACAGTACCGCAAATGATCCCCAACCGCAAATGATCCCGAGACCGCAAATGATCCCCAAAATGGACCGCAAATGATCCTCGACCGCAAGTGATCCCTAAAGTCGACCACAAATGATCCCGTGAAAACTTGAGGAATGGAATGGATTTTATGGGACTGATTACAAAAAAAGGACTGATTATAAAAAAGAAACCTTTTTCTCTCGCCTTTTAAAGAAAAAGGGAAGGAGGACGCTACATCTCAGGTCAATTTATACAAGGCGAAAAAAAATGGAATAAATCTGAAAAGGTATGGTATTAACCGTATACTTCTTCCTTCGTCGATTGCTTCAATTTTCTTTCAAGAATGTTTCGTCTTTGGAAAAATTTAAGACAGGCAGGACGTTACGCAGAAAAAATATTTTAACGCCTAGAAGCTCAACTTTTCTACTGAGAAATACAAAGCCGGGCACCCTCTACCTAACAAGAGCTTTATTGACTTTACTGATCTTTTTAAAAGCGTGAAATTAATCAGCCAGAATATTTCATTTTGATTTTCATTTTTTTTTACGTGATAAACAGCAAGACATTTGTTCGTAACTTAGGTGCCCGTTACGAAACAAGACATGATTTAACATAAACACAAGTCAAAATGCCCCCGAACTTATCAATGTCCACAGGTTTCGGTTTATTTCGAAATAGCAACTTTCTTACATCTCATGAACGTGTTGTGAATAGTTATATTAGCGTTTTTATGTATATTCATTTGTTGTGCTTTGCTGAACACAGTTACCAGGAATCTAAACCTGGTGTTATCGCGTGACAAAACATCGTAAGAAACCGCCACATTCACGGACTAAAAGAAAATCGCTTATGATTATTCAGATCCAGGAGGCACTTAGGAGAAAATTAAACAACCTAATTCCTTATTTAGCGGCAATGAAGAGCACTGCATTTCAAAAGAGGTCAAAGGAAATGCTCTTGCATCAAAGGGCAAATCATGCCGACCAGAAACAACAATAACCGCAGAAAATTCGTGTCATGACCTCTCAGTATGAAATAAGCGGCAAAAATCACATTTGCTCAGTCAAAACGTTTTCCTCAGAGGTATAATCTACCCGCCAGAGCCGGAAAAAAGTCATTGGAACAAGCAGCATTTTAGCACGAGGTAAAAGTCGTTTGTTGCCTACCGAGTTCGTTTTTACTCTTAAATGATTTTTTTCATTTAGTTTTTATTCAAATATTTATTTGAGAAGTAAAATTTAGCTTTTAACCTGACTTATTGTAATAATAATAAAATCGACACGATGATCCGCTAACTTGAGTCCAAGACATTCCTATTTTTCTTTCGGGATCATTTGCGGTCGACTTTAAGGATCACTTGCGGTCGAGGATCATTTGCAGTCCATTTTGGGGATCATTTGCGGTCTCGGGATCATTTGCGGTTGGGGATCATTTGCGGTACTGTACAGTTTCCTGTCACCCGGGTGATTTGTCACGAAAGTGTCATTTATGTCACGGGTCATGTAAGTCACAGAAGTGAGGCACAACGCCTCCT
>OZ037775.1:107500-170000 GCA_964035525.1 Porites cylindrica | reverse complement strand
TTCTCTTGGTATTGAAAGTGTATAACAATTTTACTTATCTGCGAAAATTTGAGCAGGGCATGCCGATTAGTTTCGGAAAATCTCTCTTTGAAAAAAATCGAAACTTCGGAAAGAATGTATTCCACCGATCTGATATGTCGGTAGAGCCGAGCCGCTTATAACGATCATCATTATTGTAAGCGCGGGCTCATCACACCTTCATCATCATCATTTTGCCTTGCGAAAGCAAGGAATGTACACCTAAAAGGCAGTTTGAAAACGGATGAACACATCAGCTAGCTTGGTCAGTCTGCGTCCCCCAGTATCGGAACAGTGAAAGAGACGTCTAAATTCTAAACTTAAAATCTAAATTATTTGCTGTATAAATCTTCCACAAGGGATATAGATGTTGTGGTCCAATTTTATCCTTGGTTTAATTATTTTCCTTTGTTCTAAACTCATTATCATACATCACCATACCTAAAGACAAAGGAAAATAAAAATTAAACCAAGGATAAAATTGAACTACAACATATGCAGTATTGACGTTATTGACCAAGCGTGCCAAGTGGGTCAATGTCGCTGAATATTTGCCAAGTTTTTTTTTTGCGTTTTTATTTGTCGAGGTCAATAACACTTTCAGTGTTCGTAAAGTTTGTACTTTGAGAGGTCTGCAAAGGAGCGCACTTTAAAGGGTCTAAACTGGATATTTAAAGGGATTTTAAAAAGGGGACTTAACGAGTATTAAACACTACATTCTAAAGTCATAAAAATGTGTATTAAAGACTTTAAGGGGTCTTAGAACAGCTGTTAAAATGGGCGCTTTAAAAGGGGTCTATAGGTGCCCACTTTAACGGGTCTTAAAAGTACGCACTTTCAGGAGTTTTAAAGTGCGTACTTTTGCGGGTCTTAAAGTGGGCACTTTAAGAACTTCAATGGACCACTTAAAGGGGGCTTAAACTAAGCGCTTTAACAGGTGTCTTATATGAGGCAGTTTTATTTCACTTTAATTTGAAACTTGACTCAGCTTCTTAGAATGATCCCCTATAACACAATTTATTGGCATAGTAGCTTTATTAATAAAAAAACAAACCTGGAAATAAAGTAAGACTTTTTCCCACGAAGTATTGGGATTATCTCGGTCTGATAAATACAGAATAAAGCGAATTGTACCCCATATGCGCACCAGAACAAAAATAACAGGAACAAGAGTCAGCCTTCGTTCCACTTTCAACAGGGCATTCTCTCTTGACTGCTGAGATGATACTTGATTGTGCTGGTAACAAACCTACAAATGCATCCGATAACAGAACTCAAATTACTCAACATTTACTTGGGAATACAGTGGTTCTACACTCCACACAAGCACTCTACTAAAGTTTTAAAACAATAGGTTAATGAGCAAAAGATCAATCAAAAATATGAGTAACTTGACAGGATAAACAGGATAAAGGACTGCAGCCTGAAGACTCAATCGTAATTATTAGTCACTCTAGAAATAAGAAGGACACCAGGCCAAGTTAACTTTGGCAAAGACTTCTGGGATTGTTACTGGGGACAGGGCAAACAAATTGGCCGATACTAAACTGTATTGGCCAATGCTAAACTGTATTGGCCAATACTAAACTGTATGGTGCATCCCCAGTAACCGTCCCACAAGTCTTTGCAAAAGCCAACTAGGCCTAGTTTCGTTGTTGCTTTTAAAGTGGCAAACACCCACTTTTAAATTAAAATGGGGCCATGATTTAATGGGTAAAGATATTTTGAGACACTGAGACTAATTGGTCTTGCTCCAAAATCAATCTTCAGAGCTGGCATTGAGTAATGTATGTAATGCTTCCCACATTATAAATAAATGAAGTCACATAATTTATCAAATTTTATTAAAAAACAAGTATGTGAGGACAGTATTTTTTATAGTTTGAGTACTACTGCAGTTTGACTGGCGTCAGTTGCTGTACCAAATTTCTACAACAAAACATCCATGCTCATAAAGAGCCCTCCCATTGTTCACCCTTATATATAGCAATACTAAGAGATAAGCAAACCTCTTGGATAAACTTCCCCTTCCTTATCAACCCTTTTGATCAAACAGATACTACGAGGAAACCCTCTTTCTTTTCTTACTTACATAATTTTTTTTAATCTTTGTTTACACAAACAATAGAAGGACAGCTATTATTCAATCTATCTGCATGTGCTTTCAAGGAATTCTATGGTGCACTATATGTTCTTTTTATATTTGATCTGATAGTGGTAGTTTGTCAACCCCAAACCTCCTTGGTGTTCCCACTCTATCAATTCAGCAACTTCCTTTGCATAAGCAGCAAACTTTTAAAGCCAGTTTTTTAAAAAAAGCACTTGGGTACGTATTTAAGGATCTACAGCATGTGCACTAAATGACACTGGTAAACTGATCAAAGGTTTTGTTTTATTTAGTACGACTTGTATGAAATGCAAACAAATATGCATATTTTATAACAAACTGCTCAATTAGTATCATTATAAATATCATATCTTCACTTAAATTTGTATTTCTACCATTCACAGTCATTCCTTTCAAACAGTGATCTTCCAGGTGGTAACCCTCTTTTATATAATAATTGATCACTTATCATCAATTATCAAAAAACTACAATTTGATTCCCATTATTTACTGTAAAGTTAAAACTTATCTATTGAGCAGTTGCCCACATTAAGTTTAGCAATCATCATCTAGACTTCCCCAGCCAGTGGCTAACAGTGTTGTATTCAACTTCTACCAAACAGTCTAACAGGATGATGTGATTTTTTGGTATTGCTAACAAATATACAATCATGTATACTCTGATCCGTAAAAATAAAAATCCACTTATCACCCCAAACCCCTTGTCTGAAATTTTGTTTGATTTCTAAAAAAATCTCTCAGTCTGTCTTAACCCAGACAATCACAACAATCTTTTATTCATATTTCTCAATTTCTTATTTTAAGATTTTTTAATATACAATATTTTAGAAAACAAGCATTTTATATACAAAATGGCTAGGGCCTAAATAAACCGTAAGGTTTTCGAGGCAGACTCGCGACTGCTTGCAGTCCGCCTTTTCTCTTACAATCCATCTAGTCCTTATCTCATCCAGCGCAATTGCAAACCAAGGCGTTATTATTCCAATAACGGATTGAGGCCAGACGAGAAAAGACGGACTGCTGACTCTTTTGTAGTAAACAAACCCTCCGTCAGCCCAGAAACGGAGTAACCGATTGGTCAATTGCACAACTGGTCTGTGGTAAGATTGCAAGCAATAAAAATAGTCACGCGTCACAACCAACTCCAAAAAATAGTGAACCAAGCAGTAATCTCAGTAATAAAACTTTTAAGGATATCTTACAGAAGGAAATTGCTGTAAATTTCCTCAAGGGAAACGAATTCAAGGCAATCTTACCAGATTTAAAGAAATTGTAATTTTTCCAGTTGTTTATGTTCTATTTATAAATCGTTTCAAGTTACTTGGGTTTAATTGATTAATTAAATTACCTTGACAGCTTCGCTGTCCCCAGACAAAACAAAAGAGTCAGCAGCCTCTTATTTTTTCTTCTCGGGCTTACACCCTCGTTTCTCGCCGCTCATGGCTTTGCCGCCCGCATGCTTAGGTTTCGCGTACAGTAACTTTGCAAAGAAACATAAGAGACTGCTCGCAGTCTAGGCAGACTCTATATGAGGAACGTTTTTAATTTTTGTGTAGCACTCACTCAAAACAAATGCAAACATGCTTACAGCACTTACACTGACATACAGCGGGACAGTTACAGATGTTTGCTTTATCTCTGGGGAAAGAAAGCCCTCACTTTTCCTTTAAATTCAACCAGCTTAGTATGGACCGGGGGGGTACTCAATATATCCTTGGGTGGGGAGGTGCGGCCCGGCCCCTTATACCCTGACCCTGTTTAACACAAAAGTCACTGATTTTCCTACCCTGTTTAAGTCAGAATTCCAATTTTTGATACCTTGTTAAGACATTTAACCCGAAACCATACCCTGAGTAAGACGATAATAAATACAAAATTTTAATAATAAATAATGATAATAATCTTTATTGAGATTCATATAAAATATGGTTTTCAAAAAGGATCTCTCAGTTTAGTTCGTAGAACATACGCGCAGGCTGTTATTGTCCAAGAAAAGATACCCTGTTTAGGACAAAAATTGATAAAATCGATACCCTGATTAAGACAAAAAATGATAAAATCGATACCCTGTCTAAGACAAAAATCCCGAAAAACACACCCTGGCTGGCCGCACGTCCCCATGAAGCCCATTGAAGGGAGTACCCCCCCCCAGGGGTACGGACACACCATTAATATGGACACTTTCTATAGACCCATTACTGTCCATATTACATTACTGTCCACATTAAACAAAGCCTTTTGATATCTCAGAACTCCAAGAGCATTTAAGTCTAGTAGACTTAAATGCTCTTGGAGTTCTTATATCAATAAATAGCATGTATAAAGCTGGCACATCATAAACTAAGCCACCCTACCCCCTTCCCTCTTTCTGAATTTCCTGGATTTGTCCCACGGAGCTTGGGTATCTATCCATAATCATTGTTCAACATTAATGCATCAGTCAATTCCACCTGCTCCCAGCTCCCCCCCACCCCCCCCCCCCCCCCCGGGCTACTGTGGGG
Organism: Porites cylindrica; assembly: GCA_964035525.1. Classification (NCBI taxonomy): domain Eukaryota; kingdom Metazoa; phylum Cnidaria; class Anthozoa; order Scleractinia; family Poritidae; genus Porites; species Porites cylindrica. The sequence continues at coordinate 165,353 of OZ037775.1, read as the reverse complement.
CATTTACATGCCTTGTCAGTCCAGGGGGTGTGGGGCATTTGCAAATTTTGCACTGCTCGGTGGCCAGGCATTCACCAACCCCCGGCCATTCCCGAGGTTTTGACACGCACGCGGTTTCCTATCAGAATATAACCACACAGAAGGTTTTACTGGAAAAAAAGCAGATTGGCTCATCTATCAAGGACAGGAATAAATTGAAGAGGGTTGTAAAGGCATGTTCTCGATTTTATGCATGCGTTTCATTGCTTATCAAGCCAGAATTACATAGCGAAATTGGAGCTATCGATGTGAATGAACGTTTTTGGTCATTGTATCAAATTTCTGTTCATATTATTTGAAGAACATCCTTTCACATTTATAAAACTATTCATAACATATAACTTTACAGCCAGGGGCATAGCGTCCATATACGCACGTACGCCCATGCGTACAGCTGAGATCTGAGAAAAAAATTTTTCTCGTTAAATCTGCTGGCCAATTATTTCATATTTTCACATTGTACTAGTGTTTTTTATTAGAATTCCCATTATCCAAGCATCAATCATTCAGTGCTGGCCACTAATAATGGCAAAATGCATTTGAGTGGTAAGCAAAAATAGGAAAAACGCGTCATGTACCCCTCCCTCAAGGTCAGCCAGCCACATCAGTATTTTTGAAGGAGAGGTTACTATGCCATGACATGTGACTTCAGAACAAAACGTATTTGCCGTCAATGGAGATTAGGAATATACTTGTGAGGTCAAACAGTGAAGCCCCAGTGATTGATTTTCCGAAGAAACTGTTAGAGAATCCTATGAATATTTCTGCGACTTGAGGAGCGTGATCACTGGCTTCTGTAGTGTTTTCGCGTGTTTCGTGAAACAAAGTAAACACATATGGCTCGAAAATCGATACACGATTATTTCAACGTAATTAACAAGACAACTAAACAACGTCTACATGCACTGCCGTGTGTAGCTTCAGTAGCATGAAGAGACTAAAATCTCCTCTGCGAAGTACGATGACGGACGAAGGATTAAGATCCCTAGCAATCCCTCATATACCTAAACATAAGAACGTGGATTGGCAGGTTGGTAACAGAGTTTGCCCGTCTTTGCTTGTGACCTGTCTTCTTTGTTTTTGTACGACTTTCTACTGCATTTTTGCTGCATTATTTATTGAAAATGCCCCGCAGAAAAACCAGGAGATGGCATTTCCGAGACTCTAAATTTCAAAATTTTCTGGGGGAGCATGCCCCCAGACCCCACTAGATGTGAGCGCCTTCGGCGCCTACGAACAATTTATTCTCGTGCGTACATCTTCAAAATCCCACGCTACGCCCCTGACAGCGCTCTATTAATTTTAATGTCAATAATTTTATATCAGCACTAAAACCATATACTGGTGCATGTCATCGCGGCGTGAAGTCTTAGTTAGAATCCTAGCGTTATTACAAAGGAAGACGTTAATTGAAACAAAAAGTCGCACATTAAAATGATGAAAATGGCACTATTCAACTGTGCGATCGATGAAAAATGTTGCAACATTGACGGAGGACGGGGCATTTGCCCTCTTTTTCCGTCCCCACCCCGGGGGATTTGACAGCTCAAGAGTCCCCACCCCCGGGAATTTGCCATCCAAGGTAAAAAAATGCTAATGCCCCAGGATCAGCCCGGGGGAGGTGCTGGGCGCAGGTGGAATTGACTGGTGCATAAGTGACCTTTTGTTCAAATAAAGGCTCCTAATAGTCTCGCTTTAGGTTTTCATTTGAAATATTTTTTCAAATAATATATTTAACAGACGACATTCTAAATACAAAACTTACCTCTCTGCGAATGTAAATCTTTAACATTAAGTAAAATGCTGAACAGAGGATATAAGCTGCAATTTCCCAAGCCTTTCCTGTCAGCAGCATCCACAAGTGCTTATCTTCAGTCGTTAAATTCCACTTTATCCAACACCACCCTGATGTAAAATAATCTTTATCGTTTCCTAGTTTATCTAGTCCCAAGGCGGTTCCTACGATAATCAAAGGAATTCCCCAGCCAAAGACATGAAAAACTTTGAGCATGATCTCTGCTTTGTGACGCTTTTTCTTAGCTACAATAGTGTACAAAAAGACAGCAAGAAATGTTGTCCAGAAAAAAGACCATAAAGAAGCACAAGTAGAGACGAAACTCTGTGTCTCGCAAACGATGTCACTTTGGGCACTGTGACGCCATACTCCAAACAAGTTACTCGTAGCGACAAAGAAGTCAGCGATGGAGATGTAAACAAGAATTCTTCTTGAGATTGATCGGTAATCTTTCCACGCAACAAACGTACCGATAATAAGCGTGGTACCCAACACAGAAAGCGTCGCTGAAATAGTGACTAGAGCTCGGTTGACAACTTTGTTTGCCTCAACTTCAAATCTTGTAGGAGCAGCAGTAGTAAAATTGCTGTCGGCCGTGGTCGCTGTCATCGTATGCTCTCAAGTTGCAAAATGAAACAGAAATGAAGGGATACGGCAATCACCTTCCTTATTGTTTTCTCGGAAATCAATTAGCCAGTTCCGTTAGTGTTAAGGAAGCGATGGAATACAAACTTGAACGCTTGAACACAACTTTAATCCGCTCGATTTACAATACACCGATTTACAACACGTTGATGTACTGCCCGGGAACCCGACTTACAACAAATCTACGAGCGACTAGCAAGGAAGTCACGTGACGTGTTCTCTACATAATTTATTCTGCTCTCACAGGTCCAGTCTCACGGGGCTTTTAATGACCCGAGTACGAGTACGAGTACGACGATTTCAGGGCGGAAAAACGTAATGAGCATGCGTGAACTTTTTTTCCCAGATCCCCTGGCCGGGTTTGAAAAAATGGCGGGATTTCAAATATTTTATTGCCTAAAAATAAAGTGTCTTCACTCATAACCTGGAAAGAACAGGCAATTTGTCTTCAAAAGTTGCAAGCTGTGGTTATAACCTTGTCGTTACTTAATTTTCTCGAAGAATACCTCATATTAAAACGGGCTTTAACGACATTAATTTCCTTGCGTTGTACTGGAAATGTGCATGCGTAGGTCCGATTTTTTCCAAGATGGATTCACAAAATGTGTTCATATAAGGAAGTTCCTGGATATATAAGGTCCGAAGCTCCACTGTGGACACAAAAACAACATATCTTTGGACAGTGATTTGCCCAAAAAAATTAACGCTTGCCCACAATGTGTTTGAAGTCACTGAACTTTGTCGCACTCGAGCTGATATTTTAAAACCCTCGCTCGATCGGACACTCGTAGTTTCGCAGATCACTAAAATATAAACAAAATGCTCAATGTAGAAGTTATTGCGTTGATATGTGGGCAGAAAAAAGGTCAATCTTTATCTAGTAAAACCTTCCCAAAAATCGGTTTAAAAGCAACTATAGTTTTTTAAACTTGCTCGTTTCGCGCAGATATATAAATTTTGCTTTGTGGTGTCAAGTTGAAAACGCATAGCATCTGTCAAAAACCTACGCGTAAGTAGGATTTCCTTCGAATAAAGTTAAAGTTACATTATTTCAAAAACTTCTTACTGACAAAGAAGAAATGAATTTTCTAAGCGAAAACAACCTACCTAAAGATCTTAAAAGCCAAAGATCACTTGCAACTTGGCAGCCAAGCCATGATTCAGCATTTAGCTATTTTCAATAAGCTTAACAGGTCCATGTGAGGGTCTTCGTTTAAGCAAATTAAACTCAGCCGATCATTAGAAAATACAGAAAATTGCACATAAGGGTTTGTTTTGCTCGCCTCAGTCAAATCAAGCTGCAGCAATTGTTTACGGGAAAAGAGTCAATTGTTTTGAACTCACTGCCGGCAGTTGTCGTTCTCTACTTCACAGCCAGTGAAAAGGACAATTTGCGTACAGAAAGTTATTTCTGTTTCGTTTACAGTGGGTTGTTCTGTTTTAAAACTGGTTGGAGTAAGGTCTTTTATCAAAGACTCAACCTGACTCAGTTCGCGTTTGACTGCTTCGCTCATCTGTTGAGGTGTTGCCGATTCTGCCGCCAGGTCATCCGTGACGAAATCTTGTAGTTTTTTCGGAGGTTTTGTGCTCCTGCTGCTCTTTCTAGTCGCCATAGTGTAAACATCGACAACAATGCACCATAAGAAAACGATTCAGGAAAAATAAACGTGAGTTCAGCGAAGTAACGATCTGTTAAAGCACATGGCGAAAGAACTGCGTAGAGCGCATGACAAAGAAATAAACTAGTGCCAGTCCTCCCCCCCCCTTCGGCTAGAGTTAAATACAAATAAATGCAATTATTTTAGACATAAAGAACAGAACCTTTCACAGTGCACTGGAAAACAAAACAATGTGATGAAAAATGAAAAAAAACTCTGACTATTATTACTTGGGAAACAGAAAAATGACCTTGGTAAGCTTGCTGGCCTTCTATTTCCGAGAAAGTTTAATAAGCACACAAGTTTGTTCACTCTGATGCGTTATAACAGCAATGTGGTTCTTTGACTGAACACAAAGATAAAGCTGGTTCTGCAAAGGTAATAAATCTGGGCATGTAAAAAAAGTAACCATAACTACTAATAACAGAATACAAGCGGGTTTTAATTCAACCCGGCGAAATCAACTCATAAATTAATCGAATGCACAATCAGAAAAACACTCGCCTCTTAAGAAATGTTCAAAACCTTTTATTCCACCTCAGACTGACGGAATGATCCATTTTTCCTTGAACATTGGTTGTTCTGAATCCAAAGTAATTTTCAAGCGACGAAAAAAAAGCAAACATGTCAAATAAAAATGCTTTACAGGGAGCAAACGTTCGCACCTCGTGCATTTCACTCAGGACTCCAGCAACAAACAAACACAGTCAACACACAGAAAAGCCCGCCTTGAGCCTGCGATAAGGGATGCCCAGAAGCTTGCGCAGAACGTTTTTCCGCCCTGAATACGACGATGGGCCGTAACATTCTCCCCACCTTGTCCTCCTTCGGGGAGGACAACTCTCTTCTTAGGCTTATGAATAGGTACACTTTTAACATTAACAGAGTTCGCTCGAGGCTTCTCCCCACCGTCAACAGGAACATCAGCTTCACGGGCAACTTGTGGGGCCGCTGCATCAATTTCCAATCTGTGTAAGCGTTGAACAGGCCTGTTGAATACACCTTTCTGTGCTTTCACGGTAGCCGTTCGCACGAGTCCGTCCTTACCAGGATGAACCTTTTCCACCCTGGCCATTGGCCACTTGGTACGCGATACATTATCATCTGAGACCAATACGATATCACCTTCTCGAATGGAGGGGTTTTCCTCTCGCCATTTACTTCTCACGGACAGAAGGTGCAGATATTCTCGTTGCCAACGTTTCCAATAGTGGTTGAGTAGTCTCTGTAGGTAAAGATACCTTTAGACAGTTCTTTTACTAGACTCCTCCAAGATTTCTTCTTTACTCTCAGGTAACTGGTTAATCGGTCTACCAATTGCAAGATGAGCAGGTGTAACCGGCTAAGGGTCTCTGCAATCGTCGCTCACTGCCGTTAATGGTCGCGAGTTGATGATGCCTTCAATTCGAATTAATAATGTGTTCAACTCAGAAAAGGTGAGAAGTGCCTTTCCAAGCACTTTACGCAATGATTCTTTGATTGCTCTGAAAAATCGTTCCCACCATCCGCCTCGCCATGGCGAACGCTCGGTGATGAATTTCCACGTAATCCCTTTCGACGAGAGCTCAGAATTAATTCGATTTCGATCCAATGTATCCCACACCGTTCGAGTACTAGGATCATACAATTTCTGGATTTCCTTGCTTGCAGCCTTAAAGGTTTCTGCGTTGTCGGACCACACTGTATGGCAAAGACCTCTGCGGCTTGTCATGCGACTAAAGGCTTGTAAGAACTCATCAGTGGTAAGGCTGTGTGTTAGTTCCAAGTGAATCATACGAGATGATGCGCATGTAAATAGACAAACGTACCCTTTCTGTACGGTTGAACCTTCTTTTACATAGAGAGGTCTTGCGAAATCAGTTCCAACATGCGCGAAAGCTGGTGAACATGAAACTCTCTCTTCCGGCAATGGGCCCATTTTCTGCGCGCAAGGTCCAACTCGCTGTGTTTGGCAAGCTACGCATCTTCTGATAACCACTTACAACACTTAATCTCTGCCTTCTTCACTTCTTCTGCCGACAGTTCACTTTCAGAAGACTTACATTTAGTCTTGAACAACTTGACTGCTCTCAGTACATAAGCGGTTACTCGAATCAACTTTAACCATGTCCCGTAACGCGACATATCAATTAACGGCTCTCTAACGACTGCTGTACAACCATGAGCAATTTTCCTTTCCTCTTCGCATACTTCAGAGGGAACAGTACCACCTTGGGGCTGAACGGGTAAAGGTTTGTCACTCGAAGACAGCCACCGAGGTCCATTCCACCATAAGGTATTGGCAATCATATCATCACAGCTCAACCCACGCGTCAACAAATCTGCAGGATTCTCCTTACTAGCACAGTACCTCCAACACTCAGGATCCCATGTAGACTGTATTTCTGCCTCTCGATTCGCCACAAATGGTTTCCAGCGAGAACTCTGACCTTTTACCCAATGCAGTGCCACCATACTATCAGTCCAACACACATCACTACTCACTTCCATAGGCAAAGTGTCTACAACAAACTTCAACAACCTGGCATTTACAACTGCTGCTAAAAGTTCCAGTCTGGGTAGTGACACTTCCTTTATAGGTGCAACTCGGGACTTTGATATTACCAGCTGCGAGGATACATGACCTTGCTTGTCTGCTATTCTGATGTACACTGCTGCTCCGTACGCTTTAGGAGAGGCATCTCCAAAACCATGTAGCTCTATCTTAGAATCTTGCGTGATGCCATTTCCGAAGCATCGGGGTATGGTCACACCTTTCAGTTGCAACAACTCTGACTTCCAATGTAGCCACTTTGCTTTAATTTCACTGTCCAAAGGGTCATCCCACAATAATCCTTTCAACCACAGTTCTTGGAAGAGGATTTTGGCTCTGACAGTGAAGGGAGATATCAACCCTAAAGGGTCAAACATTTTCGATGCTAGACTAAGCAGGCTTCTCTTTGTCATTGGATCCGGAGACAATTCCACCCGGTGCAAGAAATCGGAAGTGATCAGAGGTCAAATCCCATGAGACTCCAAGCGCTTTAAGGGGTTCACTCGACTCAAACTCCACCAGTGACGATGAGGCTCTTTTGGCTGGGGAAATAGCATCCATTACGAGCTGTGAGTTACTTGCCCACTTTGTCAAGTTAAACGCCGCTTTCATCATGATCTCTGACATGTCTTGTTGAAGTTTCACGGTCGAGTCCACCGTATCGGCTCCTGTTAGGACGTCATCCACATACACGTTTTGTAGAATTTCTTGGACTGCATTTGGGAACAGTTCTGCGTATTTTTTTGCATGAGCATGGACCGTCGAAATAGCAAGGAATGGACTGGAGTTCACACCAAATGTCAGTCTTTGCATTCTATAAACTTTGGGTGTTTCGTTAAATTGTAAATCTCTCCACAGGTACCAGTGAACGTCTCTATCCTCTGGCGCTAGCTTGACCTGAAGAAACATCTTTTCAATATCTGCTATGAGACCAATTCTGTTTGTTCGAAATCGAATGAGTACAGATGCAAGGTTGGGCTGTAAAGCAGGACCGGGAAGGACACAATCGTTGAGAGAAACACCATCTCCTTCTCGCGCGGAAGTATCAAACACGATTCTGCACTTAGTCGTCGTTTTGTCATCACGGAACACAGCATGATGCGGCAGGTAGCGTACAGTTCTATCTTCATCATTCTCGTTAGGCACTACCTCTGCAAATCCTTTCTCTACATATTCATTGATTGCAGAATTGTAAGCTTTAGCTTTCACAGGGTCATGTCTTAACCTTCTGTCGATGCTTTCCAGACGTCTAACAGCTTGCATGTAGTTACTTTCCAGTTTAGGAGGGTCACTGTAGCCAACGCACTAGCAAAAATATAAGTCGTAAAAGAGTTTTAATTCAACTGGAACAACTCGAACTCTTAACCTTATTTCCATGATGTTGCCAGTGGTTTCTAGGATAAAGTAACAAACATAATACATTAAGAGCGGAACGACTAATTACAACAATGGAAATAACGTAGGGAATACAGATAACATAGGAAATACGAGATAAACGAAGACAGAGGACATTACCTGACGATTTGGGAATACGGCGAACGAAGTAAGATAAAGAACGTAACGTAGTTGTAACAGCTAGCGAACTCGAGCAAGATACTTTACGATTTGCATAACCGGCGCGAAAGTCGAATTACTTATACGTAAACACGCGGACTGGGACTAGGCGGGGGATTGGTTACTACACCGGCCCCGAATTAGCTACTAGGTAATTCCAGCAACAAAATAACCAATTAATATTCCTAGACTACGAAGAACATACAGAAATGTGACGAAAATTAACTTAATTTAGAGTAAACAGTTCGCAATGTAGCAGTCTTAGCCACAGAACTTATCAGAGTTCATTAGTTCTGGACTCCTTCAAGGAGGCACAGCTTCCTGATGTCACGTCTGTAGACAGATGTGGCCGTCTTCACTGTAACGCTACGTACATGACCATGGCTGTCTGGAAATACCTCTTCAATCAAGCCCATTGGCCAGCGACCTCTAGGCGTCTTCTCGTCGACAACAAGAACCAGATCACCGACAGCGAAGTTTCGACGAGGGACGCTCCATTTCTGCCTTGTTTGGAGTGCAGGTAAATAATCTTTCATCCATCTCTTCCAAAATGAATCTGCCAGGCATTGTGCTTGGCGCCAGCGCTTGCTATACTTGTCGTGACCTTTAAACACATACGGCGGGAGGCAAGAATTGGATCTCAGGAGCAGTAGTTTGCTCGGTGTCAGCGGCTCAGGATCATCTGGGTGGTCACCAAGGGGAGTCAAAGGCCTGTCGTTGAGAATCCTTTCCACCTCACAAAGAAGGGTTGACAATGTTTCGTCGTTCACCAGCTGTTCCTTTAACAGGGCACCCAAAATCTTCCGTACGGAGCGAATCATTCGTTCCCAGATTCCACCTTGATGGCTGGCCTCAGGGGGGTTAAATGACCACTGAACGTCGTTCGACCTTAGACTGTTGTAGATTTTGGCTTGGTCCAGTCGCTCCAGTGCTTCTCTCAGCTCTCGCTCGGCGCCCGTGAAATTGGTGCCGTTGTCGCTGTGTATTTCCTTGGGCTTCCCGCTGCGACTAACAAAACGCTGATATGCACAGATAGAGGAGTCTGCTTCCAATGTGTGTGCGACCTCAATGTGCACCGCCCTCATGGTAAGGCATGTAAACAAACATCCGTAACGTTTCACTTGACTGCGTCCTTGCTTGACAAAGGGGGGACCGAAATAGTCCACACCCACATGGGTAAATGGTGGATCTGTCGGAGCGACTCGTGCTGACGGGAGTGGGGCCATAATCTGTTAACCAGGTCGAGCATTTTGCTTGCGACAGTTCATGCAACTCGCCAAAACCCTGCGTACTGCTGAGAGGCCACGTACAATCCAGAATCTCTCTAGGATGAAGGCCAGAACTTGAGAAGGACCACAGTGCCCTTGTTGGCGATGACAATTCTGGATGATCAAATTTGTCACGTGATGTTTACTGGGGAGAATGACCGGGTGCTTCGTTTGGAATGAAACAGGGGCATTCTCGAGGCGACCTCCTACTCTTAATATTCCTTCGGCAACAAAAGGGTTCAAGTTGCGTATTGGACTAGATCATGGAACGCACTTCTTCTGGTTCTCCGAAGCTTCTTGGCCTACCGCAGCTAGCTCCGCTGGAAACGCATCATGCTGGACAGCTTTGATGATCACACTCTCTGCAGCAATAACCTCCCTGACAGTCAAGGGCCTCTTGGGAATGCTGTCTGGATCCTTGTTAAGGAGGCCAACCAAATACTTCTTGAAACGTACTAACCAGGCTATGGCCTTTCGAAGACTGTCCCAGGGTGAATAGCGGGACAACAGCGGTTCCAACATTTTACCGCTGACGATCGCGTTTGTTCGACCAGGGCATTTTCTGCATTCACTGTCATCTTGAGGCAATTCCGGCAACTGGGACGGTTGGTCAGGCCAATGTTTCTCGTCCTTCCACAGAAACTTTGGGCCGTGAAGCCACATCTCCAACGCGTGAAGTTCAGAACCTTTCGCCCCTCTGGACGCGATGTCGGCAGGGTTAGCACAGCTGTCAACGTGTCGCCACTGACGTGGTGTGGATTCATCGTGTATCATCGCGACTCTGTTTGCAACAAACGTGTGAAATCTTCTTGATTCGTTGCGAATGTACTGCAACACTACGGTAGAGTCCGTCCAGTAGATTGTGTCGTGTATGGGATACTCTAGTTCGTTCCGAATCAGGTAGTTCAACTTCACAGCGACCACTGCAGCTGCTAACTCAAGACGTGGTATGGACACTACCTTCAGGGGAGTGACGCGAGACTTGCCAAGAACAAAAGAACAGTGCGGAGCACCCTTGTCGTCGACGATTCGGAGGTACGATACCGCTCCATAACCAATTTCAGAAGCATCTGAGAAATGATGTAACTGAACGTTGACGACTGCACCGAATCCTGGTGGCTTGAAACACCTGGGAACTGATATTGTTCTCAAACATGCAAGTTCCTTCAGCCATTCTTGCCATACAGTGGAATCTGCTTGGGAAATCTCTTCGTTCCAGCCATACTTCTGCTTACATAGGCTCTGCAAACAGACTCTTGGCTGGCAGAATGATGGGCGCGACGAACCCGAGAGGGTCGTACATGGAGCTTACAACAGACAAGATTCCTCTGCGTGTGAGGGCCTTTCCTTCATCCATGATGCGAAAGTTGAAGTCGTCTGTTTCCATGGCCCACTGCACTCCCAAATGTGCGTTCCACAGGAAGATCTTCCAAATCCAAGTTTACTACTGAGGGCGCTCTCTCTGTTACTGGAACGGTGGGGATTACGTTCCTGTCATTACTAATCCATTTGGTAAGCCGAAACCCTCCTCTTGACAGCAATTCTCGTAACTGGCCAGACAAACGTGCCGCCTTGTCAGTCGCAGGGACAGATTTCAGACAGTCGTCTACATAGAAGTTCCGGTCAAAAGTGGTAATGGTTTCCACATCAAAGTCGCCCTGATTATCCGAGGCTGTTTTCTTTAGACAAAAACTTGCGCAACTTGGAGACGACGTGGCTCCGAACAAGTGCACTAACATCTGGTAATCAACTGGCTCTTTGGAGAGATCATCATTGGGCCACCACAGGAATCTTAACGCATTACAGTCATCGGGAGCTACCCGCACCTGATGGAACATGCCTTCCACATCCGCAACCATGGCAACGGGTTATTGGCGAAAACGTATGATAACGCCCAAAAGTCCATTCGTAAGGTCTGGACCTTGAAGAAGCTGATCATTCAGGGAGGTACCTTTAAACTTGGCCGCGCAGTCAAACACGACTCTCGCTTTCCCTGGTTTCTGAGGATGGAAAACTGGATGGTGGGGTAAGTACCAGACTGGTGAATCCTTCACATTTTCCTGTTCGCTACAAGGAACTTGTCTTGCGTAGCCGCTGGATACATAACCGTTAATAGTGTCTCTGTACTTCTCGAAGAGGTGAGGGTCGCGCTGGAATCTTTTCTTTAAGTAGCGCAATCTTCCGAACGCAAATTCACGATTGTTCGGGAGGTTTACTGACTTGTGCCTCCATGGCAACCCCAACTGATAGTGGCCATTCACGAGCTTCACGGAAGTTTCCATTTGCGACAGTGCTCTTTGATCTTCAACTGACATTGCAGCCTTTGAGGAGATCATAGGCTCGTTAAAGTCACTCCTAAACATGCTCTCCATTTGCCGATGAAGCGTTTCGTCGTCATGGCGAACAAAGTTCACACTGAAACAATCTCTATCACACGAATTCAGTGGTCCCATCAGGGTCCAACCGAGTGGGGTACACACAGCATAAGGTTGACCACGCCTGCCACGCCTCTGATCGCATACCCAGTGAGCTTCGGGAACATCGCTGCCAATAAGCACAGACACTTTATCAGATTGCGCTCTCGGAAAGTATATTCCTTTCAGATGAGGCCACTTAACAGTATCTTCCTTAGTAGGTGGACTACCTTGAGGTAAACACAACGTATCCACTGTCCAAACTCTATCTAACACGACTTCTTCTTTCATTTGTAATCCTCGAACAGACAAAGACAACTCAAATCCCTTTCGAGTGTCGGATGCACCATTAACGGTCGCTAGTGAGAATTCCTTAGGACGGCCAACGACTTGAAATTTCTCCATTAGACTCACATCACATAACGTGACGTCCGAACCAGGGTCCAGTAGCGCGTTTGCCACGATTGTGTCGTGCTGACCCATTCCTTTCACGACAACTGGAACGATTCTTAAACAAACATTCTTCTTGCCAGAGTCTGTAGCACCACACCGACCAGCATCCCCGGCCCCGCTGACGGCGCCCGTTCCAGTCTCCCCGGTTCCACTGATGGTACTCGCTCCAGTCTCTTCCGAGGTGTCTGCAGGATGGTTAGGAGGGGTGCTATTATTGTTGCTCTTCTTCTTAACGTGCAACATAGTGTGGTGTTTCCATCCACATCCATTCACTTGACACATCATTTTACTTCTGCAATCTATGGCCATGTGACCGCTTCCAAGACAGTTGTCGCATAGTCTAGCTTGTCGAACGAAGCTTTTTCTTTCTTCTGGGCTCTTTGCTTTCATGAGCTCGCATTTCCACAGTCTATGTTGACCAGAACACAAAGGACAAGTTACGATAGGAGCTGTGTTTACTTGAGGAAGGTCTTCGGACTGCATCGCGAAGGTGTTTCCTTTCGAGGACTGTGACGTTATTTTGGGCGGTGGCTTAGAGCTCTGTTCTTTGTCTGGTGTCGATCCAACTATTCGTCCGTACATAGTGTTTGCCAGCAAAGCTTTCTCTTCAACAAAACCAGCTAAATCCATGAAGGTAGGTTCCGTTCCAGCTAAGGTTAATGAACCGGCTCTGTCCGCCCATTTAGACTGCAGATGAACAGGGAGACGCTTCACCACCTTAACGAGATTGTCCGAGCTGTTAACATCTGCCTCGTAGCCCATTTGTACGAGAGTCAGCGCACAATTCTGCATTTCAACGGACAGATCTAATAAACCAGTGGAATCAGTATTCTTGATCTGCGGACCTTCCACAATCTTCGTGATGTGCGCGTGCGCAATGATGTGTTTCTGTCCAAATCTATGGTACAAAATTTCTTGGGCTTTCCTGTAGCCTTGCTCTGGACCGGACATTATGGCACAGTTTTTAATGGCTTCCCTAGCCTTCCCAGTACAGTGTTGAATAAGGTAAGTTAGTTAAGCGGGTTACCATCAAACGTCAAAAGCTCTCTTTTCGGCATTTCAAATCCTTGTCGAATTGTGTACGCCATAAGTTGCAAAGCTTCTTGTTGCTGTGTTAATATTTCTTGCAGCTGTTGGTAACCAGTGGGGTCTCCAGCGCCGATAGTGTTCTGCGGGGGTCCTAGGTCCCAAGGTTGAGCACCTGGATTCAGCACTGATTTAGAATAGTTTCTCCCAACTTGCTTGAAGTCGCCACTCTTAAAGTTCGGTCCAACCTGAAGGTCTTTCGCAGGAGGTAAGGAATCGCGTGTTTCGTCTTTGTAAACCGGTTTCAACTCTGCCTCGATATCACGTTTTGAATATTCCGAAGTTTCATAAAGCTCATCAACGGCCTTAGCTTCCTCTATTTCCCCTTCTGCGGTCAATAAAGCAATCCGGCGTTTCAATTCATCTTCTTGAATTTTCATCTCGGCAATTTGACGTTCCATTTGACGTTCCATCTCTTGGCGCTTTAACAGATTCTTTAACTCAACTTCACGACGAAGCAGCTCGGCTTTAGCCTTTTTTGATCGATGACTTGCACGTGAGCTGGACTTGGAGCTCTTCGAATTTCTGCTACTTGAGGTGACAACTGAACGTGTGACAATCTGTGATTCGGCAGTATCACCATAATCTTGGCGAGAAACCACTGAAGTGTTATCCACGGTACGTTGAACGGATCGCGACCATTCTTCAAAATGGTCGTCGAATTCCTTTTTTCCTGTCATTATGCTTTGACAAGCATTAAGCGCATCTAATTTGACTTCGGGGTCGATGGCGAATTGATAATATTCGTCGTAGGCTTGAAAACATCTCGCAAACGCGATATCAACATCTTTCTTCTTACAAGCCACGTGATAATTATCCGCGTTTTGCATTAATAACTCGACGTCTTTGTACAACCTGTTTAAATAGCCAAGGTGACCAGCTCGACTTCTCTTCAGGGACAGCATTCTTTCACGCCTTACGGCGTCCCCTCGTCCGTTCGACGAATTTTCAATTGACATAATTCCACTAGCGTCAGAAACTGTAGCCAACGCACCAGCAAAAATATAAGTCGTAAAAGAGTTTTAATTCAACTGGAACAACTCGAACTCTTAACCTTATTTACATGATGTTGCCAGTGGTTTCTAGGATAAAGTAACAAACATAATACATTAAGAGCGGAACGACTAATTACAACAATGGAAATAACGTAGGGAATACAGATAACATAGGAAATACGAGATAAACGAAGACAGAGGACATTACCTGACGATTTGGGAATACGGCGAACGAAGTAAGATAAAGAACGTAACGTAGTTGTAACAGCTAGCGAACTCGAGCAAGATACTTTACGATTTGCATAACCGGCGCGAAAGTCGAATTACTTATACGTAAACACGCTGACTGGGACTAGGCGGGGGATTGGTTACTACAGTCACTTTTCCACGGCAGTCGTACTTCATAGTTCTTCCCGTCAAATTTCAATCCTCTATTGAAGTCAGCAACAGCAACTTCCTCCTCCCGGGAAATAACAGTGTTTTCAGTCTCAGCGATGCCAATAGATTCCAGTTCCCAGAATCTTTTCAAGCTTTTAGTGAGTCCACTGTTTTCTACAACGGTAAGCATGGATGTGGTATACCTTGAGTAACGGTTTACTTGTCCGGTAAGAATCCACCCGAGATGAGATTCAACAGCAACAAGTGACTCAGATGAACTACCTTTCTTGTACAACCCAGTTACGAACGAGTAGTAAAAGTCTGCACCAATAAGGACGTCTACTTGGACGGAATCGCGAGGGTAGGAATCTGCGAGAGTTAAACCTTGAAGATGAGAGTTCTTACGAAAGTCTAACTGCACTGGCCCGAGGGGGTTACAAATCTTGGGAATAGCAAGGGCCTCCATCTCCACCTTGGAATTTCCTTTCATTGGCGAAAGTGCAAATTTAACTCTCTGCAATCTCTTGGTTTCACTAGTTGTTCCACCGAGCATTGTAACACTTAATAACTCTGAGGGACCTTGCAAGCCAAGGGACTCTGCAATGCTCTTGCGCACATATGAACGTTGACTACCAGAGTCTAGCAAAACACGGACTGTCATTTCTTGACTATTAACAGTTAACCTCGCCAACGCTGTCTGTAGCAGTGTTTCCTTCAAGGGCAATGCAGGTTTAGCTGAAGCTAACCCACTTAAACTGATGTTGGAAGGCTGCTGGGGTGTAGCCACTAACTGCTGACCATGTAACAGTTTGTGATGACGGCGGCCACAATTTGCCACAGAACACTTAGGTTGGCGACAAATCTTGGAAAAGTGCTTGTGGTTGCTAGGCTTTAAACAATTGAAACACAGTTTATTCTCTTGAACTAGCTTCCACCTGTCATCTAATGACTTGTCATTGAAAACTGGGCAATTGGGCGACTCGTGACCTGCCTTACAGAAATTGCAGCTTGGACCAGTTAGCTCGCGTGCCTCACCAAGTAATGCAGAGGCTGTATACGCTCCATCCTCACCAATTCGAGGAAATGACGGCTTTCTCCTGTTATCTCTACCCTTATCAGAACTGCGATTGCTTTGGGTATTGTTCACATTACAACCTCTCTCTCCCGCTTCTTTGGATACAACTTGGCGGTTCAGAAATTTGAAAAACAGCTCAAGATCTATTTTATCCTCTTGAGTGTCTGCAAGCTCTAAATCCCATTTTTCTAGTAACTGAGGTGGCAACTTGGTCTCAAAGATGGGTAACAAAATACAACCATGACTCGCTGGATCTTCACCAAGCGCTTCTAAGGCTCTGGTTCTATTCATAAATGTGTCATAAAGATCTCTAAGGGCGGATGCACTGATCGCCGACTTAGCATCCATCTGGATGACAGATTTCACAAGGGATGAGATTATCATACGTTTTCTTCCATACCTGTGTTGGAGGCAATGGACCGCTGCTTGATAATTTGCTCCAGTTACTTCAAATCCTTCTATTGTTTGCAAAGCATTACCAGTAAGCACTGAGCGTAGGTAAGTAAACTTCTGTACCTTGGGTAAGTTATCATTGTTATGCACTGCGGCTTCAAACTGGTCCCAGAAGTTTTGAAATTTCAACACATCCCCATTAAACTTTGGCAGTTCAATCCTGGGCAATTTAAGACTTGACGATTGACGACTGTCAGTATGAGTATTTTCTTTTGAAGACTGATGATCTACCACTTTGGAATCCTTTTGGGGGTATTCATGAGCAACATGGATAGCTTTATCCACCACACGTAAAAGATCTCCCCATTTGCGAAGTTCTTCTTGTATCATATCCTCCGCGATCAGCGCGACTATTTCATTTCTCAGCTGAAGATATTTCTCTCTATGCACGGTAAGTCTTTCAATTCTCAGCTTTACTTTCACTTTGTTACTTGTACTTTGACTAAGCTCCGAAATTTCCCGAATCAGCCCGTCCATATCTATTTGCAAGGGTTTGGCTTTGCGTCTGATCGAGTTAATCTCTGGAATTTCTACTTCACTCGAAGACTCCGCTGACTCAGCAAGATTCATTTCTTCCTTCGACTCTGGTTTGACAACATTTGACTTTGAATCGTCTACCAACCTTTCAATCAAGACCTTCTTTTTTCCAGTAGTTGGTAATCCCTTTTCTTGAAGCAGCTTTCGCAGCTGATCGACTGTAAGTTGCGATAAATCATCATTTTCGGTCTTTGGACTGGCGGCCATCTTATCGCCCACGTGGTGATGACCTTGCGAAGAATTACAAATTTACTGTTCAAATGTCACCTTGTATCCGGCTGTGAAGGACCATGTTAAGGAAGCGATGGAATACAAACTTGAACGCTTGAACACAACTTTAATCCGCTCGATTTACAATACACCGATTTACAACACGTTGATGTACTTCCCGGGAACCCGACTTACAACAAATCTACGAGCGACTAGCAAGGAAGTCACGTGACGTGTTATCTACATAATTTATTCTGCTCTCACAGGTCCAGTCTCACGGGGCTTTTAATGATCCGAGTACGAGTACGACGATGGGCCGTAACAGTTAGGCGCGGGTCATTCTTGTCCCCAGAGCCACTCGGCTTAGGGCTCTGGGGACGAGAATGGGCGCGGGTGGGAAAGTTTATGGGTCTTTTAACTGCTGAGAGGCCTCATGGAAGATCTCTTTTTCCACACTTGCATCTTTTCTGCACTGAAGTGAGAGCCTTAAGTGTGATTTTCTGTAAAATTCGAACTTCGGCCTGACACGGTACCTCATCGATTTGGCTGATTTTTGGCATGTAGTCTTAGAATGGTGTCCTAAATGCTGAATGCATATTCTAAGGTTCGAATTCTCGTTGGTTTCAAAGATACAGGAATGACAGTTTTGACGAGGCCTCGAGCGGCCGCCATGTTGGTGAACTGAAGGAGATTTACAGTAATTAATTCTAGCCTTATCATTAAAATAACGTAATCGTGACTCATACAGTTGCAAAGAACTATCCTTCCTCCTTTCATTTACCTACTCTTATCTGAAAATGGTTAAGCCTGAGCTACGAACGGCTATAACTTCTCACAGCACTTTTTCGGTACTTAAACGGTACACAAATTTGGTAGAAATTGGAAGGCCAATATCACCCATGCCACATCGATTTAGACTAAGCCATTTTAAGTAAACATAGTTTGTTTATAGCTAAGTTAGATTGTTGAATAAAATAATTGGGCAAATGCAACGGAACAGAAATATGATTGCATGAATGCGCAGTGGTTCAGCCACTTGGCCGCTAAAACTTCAAAACAAAATTCGGTGAATATTTGAAAAGAAAATTCTTTAAAAATTGATCGTGCCTCTTAAACCCTCTCTATCGCTTAAAAAACCCTCCCTTGTAATGTAAACAGATGATCTTTTGATTCTGATCTTGCGAAGAGCTTGAAATATGCGCTAAAATGAAAATTATAAATTTTGTTACACACGGCACTAGCTCAAAGTCGCTCTTCGATTTCCCAGACCAATCGGGAGCCGCTCGTGTACTGCACAGTTACAATTTTCTCTGTAGTATTTCGCTGTATACAGCTACAAATTACATATTTTCTTAGGAAAAGATAACGCAAACGTTGTCAATTTTAATCAAAAGGCTAGAAAAACCAACCGTGCACTGTAGCTTTATGCAAATTGTATGGTATTCGATAATTACACGTGTAAACAGGAACCTACCTTTGCTAATGTACACTGTTTGGCAGATCTTTCCAGCGTAAGATATAAAACTAGTACATGAAATGAAATTAAAGAACTCATCAAGTCAAATTACCTGATCGTACCGTCATTACTGAATAATAAGTCCGAGTCCGCAAAATATGACATGGAGGGCGCGATCTATTCTACCAAAATTCCAACCGGTCCGACCGGGAAAAGAGGACCACCTCAAAAGGTGGACCCGTTTTTTCGAAACTTTTCCGGTTGGACCGAACCGATCCATTGAGTTTTGGACCGAAATTTCCGGAAAGTTTGGTTGAATGGATCGCGCCCGGAATGATCGGTGGGAGACGAAGCTATTTTTAGGATTACAAGGAACTGCACGCTGGAACGGAACTGAAATGAACAACCTCAATCAAGTTCAGTCTTCTTGACGCTATTAAAAGTTTCACTCGAATTTGAACAGGAAGTTGTTTTCTATTTTCTTTCTCATTCATGCATGTATTCTGCAGTTCGCCCACTATTTTTTCGTAACTTTTAAGTTTCTAGCTAACTGTAACTGTTAAGAACTACCAACCCCCCTCCCCCCTCCCCCTCTTTGAGCGAACTTTCATTCGGTCTGATTCACAATAATTTTCGAACGATGACAAAGTGATATTTGAAATGACATTTTATTTAGTATTTTTGAAGGCGCCTTCTTTTTTTCCCGATAGCCAGGAATGTTTTGAACGTAAAGGCTCAAGTGGCGGTGTTTTTCACGACTCTGCTTGTAGACTGACCTCACCACCAGTACCACGGACATAAAATCTGATCGGAGAGGGTCATACAGTAACTGATGGGTCTCTGAAAAGCGAAATGCAGTCACTTGGGGCGAGTAGGCTACATAGATGATGAACTCATTGTTTATAACCCCATAACCGTATCCCAAAAGTCGAGCCAGCCCGGGGCGAGCGAACACAATTTTTGGGGCCACTGGCCACGCCCTTATGTTTAGCGCAGGTTTAGCGGGAAATTGGTTGATTAGTCAAATCCCCTTAACTCCACGACCATGCACCTTTCCAAATATAGCCCTTCTTATCATCATATAGTTAGGGCCTCCCGTAAGCATTTACAACTATTTTGATTTGTAGAAGACTGTTTAACAGTTTTCATTACTTTAATGTCTCGTAAACAACACGAGGTACATGTTCTGATCTCTCCCCCCCCCCCCCCCCACCCTTCCCCCATCCATAACAAAAAATTTTCAGACCAACACTGAATTGCATGAAGGTATGTACAAAAATATGACCATCTCGAGGCAAGGTTCATCACTGTAACTTACCACATAAAAGCCTTTTCGTTGTTTGCCATCGACTGATTCTGTTCTGAATACTAAGGTCCCATAAACAACGCCACCTTTAGAAAGAGCCCGCCCTTTTCAATCCAAGAAAACCCAAGTAGCGATTTCACCAACGGACATAAGCCGTAAGAAAAGGACCGCGTCAAATAGTTCATGAAATCACAAACGCCTCATGACACCTTTAATTCACTCTTTCTTCGATAAACTAATTTTTAACTTTTTAAGCATAAATGACATCAGAATGCGCGATTATGAGCATTGTAGCTTATGAAAAGAAAATTTAACACCTGATGTACATGAAAGCGTCTAAGAAGGGGACTAGGGGGAATTAGGAACATTGTGCTTACCGCTGGAAAAATATTGGCTAGTTCTTTGACTAGTGAATAGACTCAATTAAAGCCGTTTTTGTTCAGTAAGGAGCTGTTAGATGGGGGGAGGCTACATAAAGTAGATCGCATCAGAATACGGCATAGGACTAGGCTCTCAAAATCGATAAGCTGAATGCAAGACCAATTATTATGTAAAACAGAGAAAAATTCCTTGAGGGAAAAACATTATGGCTAGGGAAAAGACCCGAAGGTGGAAAGTTAGGATGGTAGCTTCTTTCCAGGTAATCGATCATTTATGCACCTATCAATGTAAATCCCGTGGGGGGGGGGGGGGGAGTGCGGGCAAGGGGAGGGGATTTGATGCCTGGGACTATCCCCGCTGTCCGGCTTTTGATCGTGCGAAGCGACCCCGGGGTCGGGACATTTGACTTTAACCGACAGAAGTCAGGTATCAATTCAGAAGCAGTTAGCAAGTCCGTCCCCGCTCGAGGCTTCCTGAAAGTCACGTTGTTGGAGAAAGGTATGAAGTTTTCATTTGTTTTAATTGCCATAATGCGATACTTTAAACTGTCATCTAAACAGATAATGTCTATTTTGAGGAAATTTTTATCTTCAAGTTCCCATCTGATTGTAAACCTCGATTGAAATCGAATTCCGCCATGAGAGTCAGAGGATTTAATATGGGTCACTGATCCGACCTGTTCCGACATGTTGAGCAGATGTTATAAAGGATCTTACGTTTTATTAATATTATACAGCACGGTCAATCTTCCTGAAGTGATTTTGTTGTTCAAGATAAGAGATGCTAGTGGAGAGAGAAAATACTTAATTACAGCGAGTAATTTAATGGAGCTTCCGTTAACCGTAAATAAAAGTAGTAACAACGTGTTTGAAATGTTCTTTTATTCGTTTTATATAGTATTATAGCATTGTTTGTTTAGATTTTTTCCCCTGGGGTGGGGGCTTTTTTGACACTTTTGATTGACCTTTCGTTTCCCACCCTGGGGAATTTGATCGAAAAATTTTAAAATTTGTCAAATCCCCACCCCTTGCCCGCACTCCCCCCCCCCCCCCCACGGGGTTTACATTGATAGGTGCATTACGTTAACTTCCACTATCCGACGGGCATATCGGAAAGACTGAATGGATGAGAGTATAACACATTCAAGAAGAAACAAATTTGTGATTTTTCACAACTCAATAAAATAACTAAAATTGTGTACTACTCGGTTATACAAGATTTTTGTTTTCAATTTCACATTTTTACGATGGGGCATTAGCCCCCGTACTCACTAGACACTACTTTACAATCATCATATTAAAATCAGTGAAATACTCCAAAAAAATTTGGATTCCTACCCTTATACCTTTATTAAAAATTAAAGTTGGGAAGTTTGTTGTTTCCTAAAAGTAGTTTGAACAGCCGAACGACATTTCTTTACACGGAGTGGGGAAGGCAAAGCTTCACTTATCTCTTCTAAGGTAGAAAGTGTCAGCAAAACGTGAGAGTCGTCCTTGAGGGTAAAGTGTCTAACCTAATTTTCTCACCGATTGCAAGTGCCATTTCATCCACGCATAACCTTACCTAGTTAACAGAATTAGCAAATGTAGTGGGGAAACGTTGCGAGAGAACTGAGTAAGATGTTAGGCTAAGTTTTGGAAATTTTCCGCACACCTGGAAAGTCCTGGCCACGCTCCTGATAGAGACTTTTGCTGGAGAGAAATTGAAACATGTTCGCTAATATAGTGACGACCAGAAAGGACAAGCCATAGGATAGTTCCAGAAAACCACCCATTAAAATAGATCACGAAGTTGTCGCGGCGGAGGATGAACTTGAAGGCATCTGATGAATTGCAATTTTTCAAGGGAGCCCAGACAAGATTATGTACGATGGGCACAGCTTGTTTGATCTGGAAAATTTAGAGAAGCTCAAGGCAAATCGCTAGACAACACATGTTAGAGCTGAACTAAAAATCTTTTGCGCCTTTGAACTCTGTCCCTAAGGGTAAAGGAGAAAGTTTCCCTTTATCAATGCATTAACCGAGTTGATTATGAATGTCTCCTTATGTTGGACGTCTTACTAACAAGCACATTACCACTACTTGTCCTCAGAGGCGTTTTTCATTTGACGAGCAGAGAAAATTAGGTTTTGACTGTTTGAAATTCTGGATGTCAGAGTGAAGACGCCTTTTGTATGATGACGTCATCGTCCTACAGTAAAAAGCGTCCGTTTTTTACCACTGATATTACGTCAATCGGTACACTTATGTTGTCGAAAGGTCCGTGAGCATGGTAAATGATTTTACCTTAAACTGCAGACACATCTTCAATCACTCCTTATTGTTCGCGATATCGGATAAACACTCTGGTCTCTAACTGAATTTTCTTTGCTGTTTACTTTATTTTGAATTAGGACTGTCTTGAGTTGTCCATGCATTGTCTAGCGATTTTAAGCTTTTTCAAGGAAACAAAAATCTGGAATTGTCCCTAGGGTGAGGCATTTGCGCACAGTTTTAAAGCCCTTCGGTGGGGTGACTGTGGTTTTTGCTGTCCCGGGCTCATCCCTCATTCTTCTTAACCCCTTCCAAACCAATTTTTCTGTTTATCAAGAATCTCCTCAAAACGGGCTTCGTGATTGAGACAAAATACCTGAAAATTGTACACGGAACCGTTGTTAACGGTGTACAAGGTAGAATGAGTCTATTCATTACTTTGCCAACGCCCAATTTTTAAAACCGGAAGTAATGATGTTTATTTCAAGGGCTCATGTCTCATGAGTTTTGAGTAAATCTTCAAACGCTGTAAACACATGTAGCTGGAACTATCATCGCATCGATCCTCGCTCACTAATAATGATAACTTATATCAACTTCCATTATTTATTGCCTGGCTAAGATTTTCACGGATTCTTCAGTTCAGTTGTTTGAAACCAGGCGGTTTCACGTGAGTTGTAACGCCAGGCAAGGAACGTGACGACCCGCGATATGCGTGGGAAAATATTACTTTTTTTCGATCAAGGTGAAAACTGGCAACTTTGTCGTCGAGTAAGGTAATACATCTCAATTTTCATTACTATGGTTAATTTTAAAAGCTCTGGTTTCGGTAAAGGAACTGGAGGAAAATCAGGAAAATTCCAGTTCGACTGTGATGGTTGAATTTTGTTTACGCGTCATAGCATAAACATAACAAATTCATTTTCCTTTTCCTTAAACAATCTGCCTTTTTTAATACTGTTTTTCGCAGCAGAGTTATCGATTATATTACAGAGGCTAATTTTATTACACAGATCACTCAGATTTAATGACAAACTCTATTATCGATTGTAATTTTGGCAACACCTGGCGAATATTCGGTGTACAGATTATTGACAAAGTCGCTAGAACAGTCTTCCATTCATTACTTTTGTTTCTGCTCCGTTAAATTTGCCCAATTTTTTATTAATGAACTCGATTTAACTACAAACAGTGAGTATTCAGGTAGATTGGCAAGCTTCAATGCGATGTGGCAAAAGAGATATACGCCTTTAAAATTCTGTTAATTTTGCGGGTGTAAAAAATTCAAAAAGTATACCCACCAAAAGTTTAATCGATCGTTGCGAAAACGTTATCAATTTCGAAGTAGTTTCTAAAAATACAATAAAGAGGGATTGTTCTTTCAATCTGTATTGGCAAAGGAAGATTAGCTTTGAAGACAGGGTTGTAGTCGAAGGCTCAAAAGTAGCTTCTATTAACCAATATGGCGCCGGTCCGAGGCACCCAAAAACCGGCCATGTCGATAATTTCCGAAGTAGGAGGAATTAGAACCTAAAGTTACCTATTCCTTATTAAAGACCTCAAATCAAGTCTACATGCCAATTTTTAGCCAATTCGGTGAGATAGTGTGGCAGCGCCTTTTTAATATAGCTCGAATCTTACAGACAACTGCTCTTAAGAAGGCGTCAGTGCTAGCTACTTCAGCAGATGATTTGAACTCAATTTCGTAGTGGTACGAGGAGAGAAGAAGGGAGCAGTGTTGCAGTCTAGCAGCAGCCAAACCTGGAGTCGCAGAATCCGGATCAAATATTTTCATCAGGGTTTTGTGATCGGTTCGCAGAGTGAGCTTGCGTCCGAAGAAGATACATGTAAAATTTGGTGACCCCAAAAATAATAGCAAAACCTTCCTTCTCAATCTGACAGTAGTTTTTCTCAGACGAGTTCAAGGACCTGGAGGCATATGCGATAAGTCGCTCATAACCATTAGGGAAGCGCTGAAATATGACTGCCCGATGCCTTACTGGCTTGCATCGCTCTCAAGAATAACAGGAAGGCTTGGGTCAGAATGAACAAATACATTTGAAGATGAGAGTGAGTCCTTGGCCTTTTTAAATGCCTCTTCGCACCCGGGGGAACAATTCAATTCCTGGTTACCTTGGAGAAGCTGATTGACTGTTTGGAGGATAGAGCTCAGGTTTCGGATAAACTTGCCATGATAATTGATCATTCCAAAGAAAGCTCTCAGCTGGGTAAGGTTCTCAGGGCGTGGTGCTTGTTTGATTGCTTCTACCTTTTCCTCTGTAGGAGAAATTCGGCTGGCAGAGATGACACACCCCATATACGTAACTGATTTCTGCATGAATTTGCATTTGTTTACCTGAAGCCGCAAGCCATATTGGTCTAGACAGCTGAGGGCGCCTTCTAAGTTCTTAATGTGTTCATCGTCATCCTTGCCAGTAATAAGAATGTCATCTTGTATACTCGCCACATGTTCTAAACCCTGAAGGATGATGTCCATAGTGCGCTGGTACAGAGCGGGTGAAGACGCAATACCGAAGTTGTCCACCCCGCAGTTTCAAGAACATATCCTCCGGGAGAGGAATTGGATACTGAGGGACGTGAAGCTGGGGGTTGACAGTAACAGCATAATCATCATAAGAACGTGTGTTTCCATCTGCTTGGGGTCATGAACCATTGGGGTAGCCCATTCACTGAATTCCACCCGTTTGACAATTCCTTCCGACTCGAGACGGTTGTATTCAGCTTCAACAGCTTCCTGAAGAGCATAGGGGACAGGACGAGCCTTGCAAAACTTTGGACGTGCGTCAGGTTTCATCTCTAGTTTGGCTGTGATTCCTTTTACAGTTCCAAGGCCTGGTTTGAAAACGTTAGGGTGATTTTGGATAGTTGTGCGCAACTGGGAAGCCACGCCCTGTGGGAGGTCTGTCTCCGATACGCGAATGTTGCAGATCTGCGTCCAGTCGACTCTTATTCGAGACAGGCAGTCTCTTCCGAAAAGGGATGGGCCTGAGCCTTCAACAATAAGAAGTTGGACATCTGCGCTCTGGTCTTAGTATAAGTTGCCCGTGTACCTTGAGTGGGTGTCTTGTGTATATACGTAGGCGAGTATTGGACGGCATGAGGGACATGCCGATGAAGTGTTTCTTGTAAGTTTCTTCTGAAACAACTGGGACGCCTACCGCAGTGTCTAATTCAATTAGAAGAGGTTCCGTTCAGTTCAACGGGTATCTCAATACCTTGCTGGCCTGAGCTCAGATTGTACAGCGAGAGAGAAAAAAGATCAACCAAATCATCGGGAGGACTAGTTTGAGGGGTTCTAATCCTTCTAACTGGTGCACTTTCTGAGGTTTCCCTTTGCATGCCTCCCAGATGTGACCAACTTTACCGCAGGAATGACATGTCTGATTTCTGTATTTAGACTGAGAACGTGCGTGCCCTGTTTTTCCGCAGCTCAAACAGTCCAAAGGGTCTTTAATGTTGCTACCAGAGGAACTGAACTTGCCTCGCCTGTCAGGACCCTTACCACGATGGGTAGGGTGAAAACTTCGACGATTACCAGAGTCGACTTTGTCAACAGAAGCTGAACTATCTTGCGAGAACGCAGCAACATCCCTTTCGGCAGCTTCGGCACGGAGGGCGACCTTCAGTGCTGCATCGAAAGTGTGTTCCTCGGTTAGCAGTTTCTTTTGTGTCTCCTTACTGCCAAGACCACACACGAAACGATCGCGTAAAGCTTCATTCAGGTGAGTGCCGAACTGGCAAGTTGAAGCCATATGTTTTGGGTTAGCAGCGAACGCTGTGACACCATCGCCTTCGCGTTTTGTACAAGTGTGGAATCGGTGTCTTTCGGCGATAACCAGTTTCTTTGGTGCGAAATAATTCTTTAGGATAGTGGTGAGCTGTGCAGACGTTTTCTCGGAAGGAGGAATCGGTGAGCAGAGATCCGAAAGAACATCGTAGGCCTTGGCGCAAATAACACATACTTATATGAAGAATATGTTTTCACTCCGGTCCTCTTCCTATGATCTTCGTGGCAACTACATTCTTTCACTAAGTAAACCTAAAACAACTACCTATGGTCTTAACTCCTTTTCTTACTTTTCAGCTAAGCAGTGGAATGCACTGCCGGACTTTTTTCGTACCAGTTTTTTTGCAGACTTTAAGACTAAAATACAGGATGTTACCTTCATGTAGATTCTTTTTGCCTGACATCCTTAAACTTAAAATTGTGAATTGTAAATGATATTTTCTTTCCTTGCATTTAATGTATATATATATTTTCTATATAGTTTTTATGTAGTGTCAGCTCGAAGATATTAGCTTGTTAGCTACTCTAAAATTCGAGTTTAAATAAAGTTTTATGTTATGTTATGTTAACAGAAATTAAGATTGCTCTTGGTTTGTGGGACTCTGCAGAATCGGCGGGAACGCTGTTTGCCACGAAACACTGTTCCGGTGGCTCCAAGGTAGCCATTGATGCTTGTTCTAGCTGAATTGAACTCTTCTATTTTGCCGAGGCTTGGCATGGTCGGTCGATTTCCGTCGCCAGGAATGTAATGTTCTCGGGCAAACAGACAACTGCACGCAAGATAGCCGATCAACTAAAGAACTGTGTTAATCAAGGAGCACATAGGTTTTACAGCAACCGCATTCATACTGAGGGCTCAGTATGAATTACTGACACTATAACAAATGTAATGATACACTATAACAGCCGCCATTTGTTTACTGAATGTCACTGTTCCAATGCGTCATGAGTCCAGGAACGCAGAAGCCAACAGGAAGAGAAAACTGTAGTCAAAAACAGCTCCGGAGTGTTGATTAAGTTTCATCGAGGGCAGAAGGGGTACCTGCTGAAGGATCATGGCCTTTCCTGAGGCCTGTTTTTTGAGCTTGATTATGTTTACTGAACTCATGTGATCTGGTCATTGAATTTTAAGAATGAGATTTAAAACAAGTATTCATTATCGATACATTTTGTTTGTTATTAAAACAGACTTAAACCCTGAGCGAGATAATGTATTTGGTGTGAAAAGATAAGAACAAGGTTAAAATTAAGGGCGTCAGTCATAAAAGAACAGCTTCATCGAAAAAAAACAACCAGGCAATTAACCAAATTTTTTATTTTGCAGAACGAACCAGAGCTCGAAAGATATGGTTTATATTAAATAAAAATACCAACCATTAAAATTACGTTCAAGCCAGTGTTAGCATAAAAGTATAAAAGAAAGCTTAAACAATTTAAAACTATTTTTAAATAGTTTTAAATTGTTTAAAAACGAGAGCTTATACGTTTAGCGGCCAGGAATGTGCGCCGTCATTGATCAACAAGAGCATACGAGCAGTTGGGGAATATTATGATTGACAAAGTGAGGTTTACTCATAGTTAGATTTGACATTATACGTTCCTCTTATTCTTCCTATTCATCGCCAGCGAACTTTCTTGAAATACAAAGAAAAGTTCCCTGTTCTTGCCTGCAAAAAGACGTAGCCACATGTGTGTAGCTTTTCCAAATCGAACGTAGCAATCTCCACGCAATTCTTCGTGCATGTTCAGAAGTTTCACCGGGGTGTGTGTATGGACAGCCGCAACACCGCGGCAAAACGTCTACGCGTGCGCCAGGATGAGCATTTACGGTCTCTGAGGTTGGTAGCAAGTTGATAACTCTATTTACTTATTTAATTTTTTCATTCTCAGAATCAGAGAGCGAAAGCTGGTTCGATGGCTTTTAGAAGTCGAAATTTTCATGCCATGTATTTAGCAGCTGGAAGTTGCGTGTTCGCAGGAGATACAGCCGAGCCGCACAGTCTGAAATTATTGAGGTCTTCAACCAAAGAACAACCATCACATGTAAAAGAATTAATAACAAATAAAATACGCATGTTTAGTTTCCTGGCCAAGATCATTCAATAGACCGAAAGCTCCGTGTATTCGTGACTGCAGTCATCAAAGTTGAGGTTAATTTTGTTATTAAATCCCGCCCATCTTTTTTTTTTATTTCTTGTTTTCTGTGATAAAGCAATTATTGAACGGACTAACCTTTTATTTCCTGTCTCTAGAGTTAACGAGAATAATGACGTGGTTTCTTTAATAAGTATTGCCATCCTTTTCTTAGGTAACGCCTTCTCCCAAATTAACTAATGCTAAAACAAACAAATTCGTTTTGTCGAGCGCTCGCGACCTACAAACTTCAAACATCATTTTCAGCGTTGGTGCAACCAGATAACCATGTGGTGCAAAAGGTTGGCACTAGAAAAATATATCAGCTATCGAACGAAGTGATTTTTTTTTGCCCCCTTTTTTCTCTGTTTCTCCCTTTTTGCTTTTAAACTTGGCGCGACGGCAATGTTATGCTTACGCAGTTGGTTGATTTACTAGATCGGAAATAAAAAGCTGACCTGTTGTTAAATTTTGTGCTCATGCGCAATGCGTTTTGTCGCGGTGTTGGCAGCCGCTGTTCCAGCCTGCGTAGCAAGCGTTTCCGTTTGGTTTCCGAACAAAGAAAGACCTAGGAACAGCATTTTCGGTTTTGGTCACGCGAGAAATGAAACGAGAGCGAAAAAATGAAAGAAGGGAGAGGAGGAGGGGAAGGGGAAGGAAGAAAACGCTTACAGACAAACCCCCCTCCAGGATCTGAACAACGAAGAGCGATTTTCTTTTGTCAGCGAATGCGATGTTTTCCTGGAATGTTTTGCCATGCTGGGCCTAGCTCGTTGGTGTTTTTTTTGTTTTTTTGCGGGGTGATTAAAATTCTCTCGGATAGTGATTTTCAGATCCAAATTTCAAAGAATGGATTGCACCTTAAACTTAAGCTACATCAGCTATGGAGAACTATATTGTAAGTTACTAACTCTTTCAAGATTGCTGATGCCCTGCGAGCAGTGGCCCTTCGATCTTCCTAGATAAGTCGGGACGAGGAATGGACTTACTGACTTATCTAGGAAGATCGAAGGGCCTCTGCTCACTGGGTAGATTGCTGATTAAGCAATGATTACTTGGTAATATTTTTTGAATTGCGTCTGTTCTGTTATCGCTACTTTCTGATCAGGTAAGATCATGGTTTCGGTTCTCCACGCGAACTTCATCAATTGCCGGGTTAGCCTTGTTCTTAGATGCTTTTATCTAGTTGTCTGTGCCGTGGCGACGACGGTAAGTCATTCTGTCTAGCTGAGCTTTGACCTTGAAGAAATACGCCGTCACATTTTACCACTTCAAATCCAACTTTCTGGAACTTTTGAGCTAAAACTTCAAAACTTCACCCTTGCGGTCCTTCCTTTTAGACGGATTAAGAGGACAAATGTACAAAGCCTGCATTGATCGTTCGGATTCATTGAGATTTTACAATTAACGCCGTCCACGCGTTCCAAAATACCCAAAAAAATTATTTTGGTTTCACACACGCGTCTTCTAAAGATCATTTCGGCTCCTCAGAAGGCCTCGCATTTTATTGGTCAGTTATGACAGCTGACTCGGATACCATCAAATATCGGTGCGCTAACTCATGCATGACAGGCCAAGTGTGGTTTTCAAAATCCCGGAGTTTGTCTGCAAGCGTTTCCTTCCTTTTTTCCCCATCCTTTCCTTCCCCATCCAACACCTTTGCTTCGAGAGCTTAACTGGCTTCCTGTTAAAGAACAATTATTCTATGGAGACCCCGTTTTGACCTTTAAATGTCAGAACGATCTTGCGCCTCAATACTTAACGAGCAAGTTTACCAAGCGCTCAAATGTACATACTCGTAACACTCGTACACGGAACTCTTTGCAGATTCCGCTATACAGAACGGCTATAGGCCGGCGCACATTTTCCTACAGAGGGGCCAACACATGGAATAACTTGCATAATGAACTTAGGCAAAGTGACTCATTGGCATTTTTCAAGCGCACCCTGAAAGACACACTATTGAGGCAGACATTTCCTTCATAAGCTCTAGAATTTAGTAGAATACCATCATAAATGGTGATTTCGAGTTTTTATTGTCATTTTTGCTTTTATAAATTGCAAATAGTTTGTAAATAGTTCCTGAAAAAGCTCACGAGGATGTTACTATTAAAGTTATTATTAATATTATTATTATCCCTTCCCCTCTCTTTTACTTGGGCCATTTTTCGCGCGGTCTTTGACTCTAGTTCCGCGCCGAATATTGGGAAAAATGCGCAAAACCGCGTAGGGGCTGGGGAGAGACCGGAAAGAAGAGAAAGTCTCCGAGGTATTTATAGCGTGAGAAAACAGCCGACATTTGGCAACCCTACCACTGGTTTCCCCGCCAAATGACGTCTGAGAAGGGGATCTGGGTAGTGACGCGTCATCAGTACGGAATTTCTATGATTTGTGCAATTCCTTTCATAAATTAACATTGCCCAGGCCGCGTACTAACTACTTGAAACGAAGTTTCAGTTACAGCGGTCCTTTGTTGTGGACCTCTTTACCCGAAAATGTGAAAGATATTAAGACGGAATCCGTCAGAAAATTGAGTAATTTCAATTTTCATTCGACAAAAACCTTGTACCAGAATAATTTAAACAACATCACATTCTTTTTCACAATTCTCAAGGGCTATAGATGTAAATAGAGAATACTTCATGGAAAGTGCTGGCGTACGGTATTTACGCACGAGTTGTTGACGTATCAGAAATCGAACGAGTGAGCGCAGCGAACGAGTAAGATTTCTGATACAAAAACAACGAGTGGGTAAATACCGTACAAAGCACTTTCCATGTGGTATTGTGTTTATTATAAACATACTGAGACATTCATCATTTTGGCGGCCTTTTTATTTTAAATATTTCAAAAATGCTGAAATTTGCCGCTACACACTTACCGCAAAATGACAACGAAAACGAAGTATCAGCTTTTTAGTAAAAACGTTTGTTAAAAACATAAATGACGGTAAGGATATGAGGTAATCCAAGAACTATAAGGAATCTTAACTGTTTGTTCTCAATGCACAATTGAAAATGTGTGAATTTGAGTAAAATGGCCGGTTTCAATATAAGCTTAAGCTTAAATGAAAGGCAAAGTAGCTCCGATAAAAAGCACAACAAAAGCTTACGTCTCGTTCTGTTTTTCCCTTTCCGCTGTTGTTTCGCCGGCTCTCTACCGTTTTCTTTATCGACAGTGAAACAAACGAAACTATTCCACTCCATTTCCGAAATGTTTTTCACTTTTTTAGCGAGTAAAACTCTTTGAGTAAAACTTTTCCCGTTTAATGTGTGCGAAGAAACTTCTAAAACCTAAAAAGTCTTATACAGCGAAATAATTCATTTAGTTCTGTGACAGTATAATAAGAATGCCCTTCCTTTACAAAATCTTAGCAAGTTTTTGTTAAATCAAGTACAACAGCATCAGTCGTAGGTCTCGTAGTTGTTGTGACAGCTGTCAGCAAGGGACCGAGTTTCAATCATTGGTATTTCTTCGCCAGAGTATCCACTGCTATCCTGTAATTTCCGTTTTATTGGCAGAAGGCAGCAAACAAAAAGTTTTTGGGCAACACCACGAAGGCGAGTCTTGAACTGTTCAGTGAAAACACAAAACCGCAGGAAATTGGCAAACCCTTGGCTGCTGCCTCCAAACCCCTGTGAGAACAAAAAGGAAGAAGAGAAAGAAAAAATTTGCAACGAATGATAATCATGATTAGCTGACTTTATTTTGTCTGGAATAAGTCATTCCTGGCCATTTTGAATTCCCTATTTTGGTCCAATTTTACTTCGTAAAACTTTCTTTGTAGCGCTTCTTTTATATCGCCATACAAAGTTTTCATAACACTAGCGGGACAGTCTCGCATATCAGCGATTCCATATTAGGAAGTAAATTTTGATTGGTTCCCCAAAAAAACCCAGCATTGAAACAGAGTTGTACGCTTCAGGGTTATATGCTGCTGTTATAACGTGACAAGGGTCACGCGCGCTCTGATTGGTCAGTTAGCCATCTACCATTTGCCTTTTGGTGCACGCCATGAAAAGCTAGCGCGGTAAAATTGAGGCAAATTCAGCATATCTCCTCTCCTGTGCTGTTTAAAATGCACCGATAAAATATACAAATGAAAAATGGAAGTTGAAGAAAATGTTCAGTTGTCGTTCTGAGGTTCAGTTGTCTTCGCGGGTGGGACCTCAGGAGAAAAACTCCAAGTGAGCAAAGTTTTTTGAGGATTTAAGCGCGAGATTTAAGGTACACTTTGTGTGTTTTTATTGTACAGAAAGTCTGTTTTTCAAATGGAAATGCATCAGTTAATACTGGGTTATTGACGTTTTAGTCAAGTTAAAGTTAAACTAAAGCAAATTTTGTAGGAAAGGCGCTCAGATTCGAGACAGCTAATTTTTTGTGTAGCTTTCATCGCTAAAAAATTTTAATTGAGTTATAATTACGGACACATTACGCTGGAATGTACGCAAATTTCATTTGAGTACAGGAACTTTGGGTTTTCAAACAATTTTCTTCCAAAAATGACTCTTCTGTTTATTATGTAACTAATGAGCTTAAAGAAACTACACACTAAATCTGGAGTGCATAGCAGTCCTTTGTTGCTTTTAGAAAGCCTGAGTTTTTCCATTCATTTTCTGTAATCCGTCAACACAAAAATTACAGATAATGTATGGAAGACGTCAAATTTTCTAAAAAGCGACAGAGGACTGCTGTGCACTCCTCATATAGTGTATAATTTCTTCAAGTTCATTAGTTTAAGTTTCCAAAGAGAGTACATTCAATTAGGAGGAATAAGTTAACTTTGAATTCCCCGCCATCTTGTCCTGATTACCCAGTATGCCCTCACAACCGTAAAGGGGTCTATCAGCGACAGCTGTGTCGGCGAATTTTTGCAATTTGGACTTTCAGCTCGATTCCCCCTGACAAATTTCGATACGAAACTAGCTAATTTTTTTAAAATTGGTGTTACCTGTTATTCTAAAGGAAACACTTTCAATTTTTCATATTTCTTCTTTTCGTTTATTGCAAAAATTATCACACAATTATTTTTTGCTGCCGCAGTGAGTGAGCCTGAAGCCAGCGAACGAGGCAGCTCTCTAATCGGCAAAAAATTACATTATAAGGGCATTCAATCACTTTTTCTTACCAAACGCAAGGAACTGTGGTTATGCGCGACCTAAAGATTTAGGATGCGCAATGGACTCGCAAGTAATTGTGGTTAAGTGCGAATGGAAGATTTAGGATGCGCAGTAGACTCGCAAGGAATTGTGGCTATGCTGGAATGGGAGATTTAAAATGCGCAGTGGATTACCACGTACTTTCTTCTTACCCTGATGTTCAACTGCAATTGGAATAATTTGTAATCTCGTAAAGTATAGAAACAAAAGGTCTAATTACAAAATAAACAACTTTGTACGTGCTCCGTACTTTTGCAGTTGGCCAACACTTTTCGACCGAGAACCGAAGGCATTCATGACGAATTCATCATAGTCGATGCCAAGGCAGAATGTAAGAAAAGTTCGAGACCTTTGTATATTTGTGTTGGTTTTCGGAAAGCAGAACACGCTAAGACCAACAAAATAGCGTAGCATAGTAGCAAGCAGCCGTTTAATATCTTTCAGGCATATTTTGCACAAAATGCAATATTTTATAAGTCCGATGTTTTGATTATAGTGGTTTGGGTTAAGCACTGAAAATACTAATTTAAGCACTAACCATACTGATTAAGGTTAAGCCCTGAGAATAGTGATTAGGGTTAACGGTTAGCTTCTCTTTTGGGTTGGGGTTTACGCTATAATATTTGAATAAAATAATCAACTAGCAGAGAAACCACGATGGCCTAGTGGTTAGAGTAATTGTAGGCAGGCGCTATGCTCCGGGATCGAATCTGCTCATAGTCGATTCAATTTTTTTTCCTTTAACATTGAAGAGACTTACACTTTGACAACATTATTTGTTGATCAGAAACTAAGTCTCTCAGTCTATTCTAAATCGACGTATCATAATTTTGGTCTGGCTGGGATTCTTCGATTTGTCAAAATTATTGAAAAAAGTATCGGACAGCCGGTCGTTTAGTCTTTTGAAAATCATGACCGGTTACCGGCCATGTAGCCGCAGCCTTTATTGCAGCATTAGAGCTACGAGCCCCAAATTTATGTATCATATTTATCAAAAATTGAGTATAACTGCCCTCCAAAATTGTTGAAATTAGTGTTTAATTCGTGACACAGTTGGCCAAGTTAATGTTGTGTTTTTATTGTCGTTTCTCAAACCTATCTTGTAGCGCAGATCACAGTCGAACAAATTTCCTTAAACTTGGCAGATGAAATAAAGAGTCTTAAACTCAAAAAAAATTAAGTTTCGTGGAAATCGCTCGATTTTTGTGCGAACAGAAAGACTGAACACCATAGCTACAAATTTTCTCGTATAGCCAAATCAAAGCTTCAAAATAAATTTCAGTCATTCATTTAAAAGCGAGAATGATTGAACTTATACATAACAAAAATCGAGAATTATCTGGCCACTTCTGACGCGACACGAGCACGTTAGAAAACTACTAAAACTGGCTCATAATTAAGTTAGTCACCTTAAACGCAATACTCAAAAGGAAGATAATTTCTAAATTTTGGTCATCACTGACAACGATTTTGGATAGTCCTCTTAGCCTCATATCACCTTCAACTAAAAACTTCACATTTAATTTAATTCCATTTCTTCACTATTCCTTGCCTACGGTAGCATTTCTACCCTTTAGGTATACTAGTTTAGTTTATAGTGTTTACAGTAGCAGCTATAGTTTTCCGTCGAAGTATTTACCGGCCAAGTAGACAAGATGCCATTCAAAATAACAAAAAAAACGTGTTGCAATTTACCTTAAGACGGAGAACGGTTGATTAGGCGAAAGAAAAATTGAAAGGCTTGATTTGTTTACTCGCGGGCAGATGACAGCATACATCAACTTGTCTACAGTACCGATGACTGACCCAACCGAAAGCAAATGGAATTGTTTTCTCTTTTTATTATGTTATAAAAGAAATGGTAAACGTTGCATCTGTGCAACCATCGAGTTATGGATGCACTTTGGGTGGTTTGCTAAACACTAAAGAAGCTAGAGTTGCTATCGCCTCGTGCAACTCCTTTTTCTTTTCAATGCTGTAGTTTTAAAAAGGATATGGCTACTGATCTTGATCTTGACTAATAAATATTCATGACCAAATTGGGAACAGAGAAAAAGTCCGGATAACTGAAAAATCCTGATAATGGAGGTCCGGATAATCGAGGTTCGACTGTATTTATTATTTATTTATTTATTAACAGCTTTTCTGGACACATGCCAGCCCAGAGGGAATGTGCACGAACGGTACTCAGGTCCCATGCGAGGTACCATCCCTACCCAATACCACAACCCCACCGGAGTTTACGACCCCTACTCTTTTCGAATAGTGATGTGGGTTATTTTACGTCCCACAAGAACAAATCAGGGAAAGTGCTGTGAGAAGGGGACCTACGGTTTTTCGTCCTTATCCGAGAAGACTAGAAAGTCTAAACATTTGCAGATGTCATTACAAAGGCAGCACTTTCTTCTCAGTTATTTAAAGACCCTGAGTGTTGGTCCGGCCGGGGTTCGAGCCCGTGACCTCCCGCTCAGCAGCCCGGCGCTCTCCCAACTGAGCCAAACAGGCGGTTCTTTCGTGCTTAGCAACCTCCCGCGTGCATCAAAAACTCGATGGATGCACGCTGCACGTTTATCATTTCTTAAATAGAGTGCATGATATATGGTAAAGTTCAATGCAATGGCTTTGTATTAAAAAAACTGGCAAGATTGAACTCAGCTTGTGGAATTCACCCGTTTAACATGCACTTCGTTCGTCACTTTAACTAACCGCCACTTGAAAGTCTTCAAGGTCACACAAAAAATCTAGAGTCCTTGAATCAAATACTTCTGAATCAAATTGAATTTTTTTCTTGGTCAAGTTTACTGATCTTGGAATCGTTTCAATATATACCTAAACTGCATTTGAGGTTGAAATAAAACTTCTACATGGGATCTTAAAACGGGCTGTGGAGTGGGAGGGGTGCGATACAAATCTTTTTCCAAGCTTTAAGTTCTTATTTTGTTTATTTTTATGTTTTAATCTTAGTTCCCTGTCCAATGTCCAATGGGGAACCTTGAGGAACTCCAGATTTCACTGTTTTGAAGTTAGAGCACGCGCGCGCCTTCTAATATGACACATTGTTGACGACCTTGCAGGTATGTGGAGAGAACATAGGCCTTCAGTTTCGCAATCAAAAGGCGGTGGTTTATGGCGTCAAACGTTTTGCTCAGGTCCACTGCGACCGCCGCTACAACTTCCCTGTTATCAATACTCTTCCTCCAATCTTCAGTCACTTTTAGCAATGCAGTGCAGCAAGAGTGGGTTTTCATAAATCCAGATAAGGTTGAGGACAAGACGTTACGAAATGCATTCCAAGTTTGGTCGTAAATAATTTTTTCAAACACCTTCGATGGCGAAGGTAATATTGAGACAGGGCGGTAGTTTGCTTTGTCTGTGTCAATCCCACGTTTAAAGACATGAGTGAGGCGCGCTTGCTTCCATTCAGACGGCAATGAGCGTTACATAGACGACAACTTTATGATTTATGGACACTATCAGTACAGGACCTTAACACATTTACTTCCTTTCTCAGTGACATTCACCCCACCATAAAATTCACATGCGACTATTCCTTCACATCCACACCCTTTCTCGATGTCAACATCTCACTTCACAATGGCAAAATCCTCACTGACTGGCTTAACACCAACCTACAGACAAAAGCCAATACTTACTCATGTCATCCCATACACATCAAACGTGCTATTCCTTTCAGTCTAGCTCTCAGACTCCACCGCATTTGTTCAACCAACGAGACCTTCACACTACGCACCAATGAACTTATTGACTATCTTTATAAACGTGGCTATAACCGCTATTTTCTTCAACGGGAAAAACAACGAGTTAAGAAAATCACACGGACAGAAGCACTTACGCCCCATGACACTTCCACACTGGACAAACCAGAACGTGTTCCCTTCGTTATCACCTACAACTCAGCCCTTCGTTCCATCTCATCCATTATTCGCAAACACTTTCACATCCTTATTTCATCCCCCGTTGTTATAACGTCTTTAAAGCTGCGCCCATTGTAGCTTGTAGACGTAGTAGTAACCTCAGTGATTTTCTTGTTTGGGCAATGTCACACAACGCAACCAGCCTCGGGGCTCATACCCATGCGGAAAAAAACTGTCTCACTTACAAATACATATCTGACGGACAAATTTCATACACATTCTACTATACAGGCGAAACCAGACCTATCACTCATCACCAGGGGGGGAAGGTAACTATGACGTTACATAGTAACGGGCAAGAGCCTCGGGTCGCTTGTGCAAATTAGCAAGGGATACAACAGTTATTTGGACGAGCGAGGTCGAGGGAAAGCTAAGAAGCTAGCAAATATCGCTATATATCGCTTAATTGATGGAATGTCTGTGAGCTCTGGTGTTGCTATAATCTGCTTGTGTAAACCGTTTTGATATTTTGTGTTCGTGATTGTATAATTTTGTTAATTTGTTTTGCGGGCCGTGTTGCGGGATCGCCATCTATTTCACGGGACCGGCAAGGTCATCAAAACTTAAATCTTTTTTTTCTCTAAACTAGGAGAGGTCTAGTCTCCAGAATAGGAGGTTCCATTCACAGATCACGCATGTTTGTATTTCATATATTCTTTTGCTAATTAAATGGGCCTAACTTCATATCATTCCTTTCGAGTTTGGGCCTCTGTTGATCTCCTAATACTCCACCAAATTCAGTAAAGCTATCGTAGTTCGATCGATTAACTACATCGAGTCGGCCCAGTTGAACCCGAAATAATGCGAAATGGCTATGAAATACGCGCTTAAGCTAATTTTCCTCAAATGTATATTTGAATCCGTGATAAATACAGCTCCACCAGCTTCAAACAGCGTCTATGGCAGAGAAAAATTGTTTTGATATCACAAATTAATTCGTCAAATCATGTGTGTCACTGTGGTGCAGTGGTCAAGGAGTTGCTTGTACGTGCAGATAAACCGGGTTCGACTCCCGGCGACGCTATTTCTGTTTTTTTGTACCGTTTTTTTTTTCCTGTTTGGTCACTTTTTTAACACTATTTTTCCCTTTGGCTTTTTTTCTTTATTCTTACTGCTGACCCTGTTGGTCATACACTTGGATCAATATATATTTAAAGCTTAAGTCCGGAGTTTTATTTTGGAAAAGGGATTTCAAAAGCTCTTGATCTGCATACTGGCCAAGCTTACGACCAGATAACAACCATAAGCCCTGTAAAGACATGTCCCTCCTCTGAAACAGCTGAATTTTTTTCAATGTTAGTTGACATCATGACAAACAACACACAATACACCACAAACTGTACTAATTTACACCCAACACCCACCAGTGACCCACTGGCGAAAGTTCAACTTGCCTTTTGTACATCGTCTTAATCATCAATATTATCACCCAAAATCTCCACTGGGTTTGCCCCCTAAAAATAATTAAACGAAACCTTTTCTTGGTTTTCGGGATTTAATTACAGAATTGCAGGTGTATGTCCAATACAGTATTAAAATGCCGTAAAGCAACAAGATTTAGTGCTCATAGTCTCTCACAATTACCTGTCATTTAGCTTTCTCTTTCAACGCTACAGCTAAGCAAACTTTGAGAGGAGGAGTGATATGGGGTTCCACTAGCTCTGAAGAGCTGAAAAAACGCACAACGTAAAGTATAATACATCCTTTGATGAACCTCTTATTGCTGTGTCTAAAGTCCTCAATCTTGCTGTGCACTGGCCCTCAAAAGTGTGACCGGTCGGTATGATTGCTCGTAAAATTTGCTCGACGATAGAAAGGAATCTTTAAAATTCATTACTTCACTGGACCTTTCATTCCAAAAAACTACTTAAGTCTAGTTTTCTATGACAATAGAAACCTTAAAATGTCCAAATCCAAGAAATCGGAACAGTATTTTCGTGATAAAATCGAAATTTTTATCTTTCCCCTATTCTTTATTTCAAATAGCAATGTCTTAGCTTAAGCTCATCATCGTATGTAAGACCCTGAAGAAGGAAGGCCCTGTCTTCCGAAATATTGGTAGAATTATATATATTCCCGATCGTAAAATCAGCCTTGCTTCTTTTGTTTCATACATCATCAGCATTGTCGAATGTGTAGGCCGATGACCATGGGATCCTTTTTAATTCAGCCAAAAAGTCAGGCAAGTTAAAATTCTTCATACTCCTAAACTCGATCAAGCGTAGCCTAAATTCCAGACGATTACTTCGAGTCGTTTTCTCCTCTCAGCAACGTCCGTCCGGTGACGTCACGACCCGAAAACCGGGTAGTGATTTTGATTGTCCAAACATTCGCATAATTATGTACAATTATGAGAAATTTTAGCGGGATTGTCGTTTGATACTCAGCGAATCGCATGCCTGGCACGCTTTCTTGGAGTTCAACATTTCGACAACCTTTATCGTAAACAGCTAAATTGCCCTCGTCTTCGAAACTAAATTGTGTTACGAATGAAGAATCATTGCCGAGAGTCGGTAGATTTTTCATTTAGAGTCGGTTTCGTGGTTTCGGCAGTGACTTTGTTTCATGTTTGTGCGAAGTTTTCTGGGATTTAAGTTATAATTTGAGCTTCTTGCCATTTCCACCGCCAAGTGTTTCTTGTTTTCTTCTTTCTTCGTTTAGGACCAAATAGCTTTTTTCAATTAAAGAAAATTGTTGTGTTTTTGAAGTGTTCCGTGTGTGCATTTAAGCTTATTTCATTGTGTGATTGCGATCGAGTTTGATTATTGAATTACAACGGATTCGTTCAGAGTACCGCATGCAGTTGACAGTTTAAACGTTAAAATGAATTACAGTCAAAAAGAGTAAAGCAGTTCTGTATCATGTAGACATTTCCAGACGATAAGTTCAGTTGAAAATCGTGTTTTATTTTGCATGAATTAAAGCAAAGGAATAGTGACGTCACTGGACGGCATTAACGACTGGTCGGTTCAGACGTCATTGAGGGAGTCAAAAAGACTCGAAGTAATCGTCTGAAATTCGGACTAGATCAAGCACGGCTTTGGCCTTGAATTCTTATTTTTTCGCACTGTAAAGATTAAGTAGTGATCGCTCATTCCACCTACTAGTAGCATAACATTCCGGGTGATTAGTTAACAAAACATCGATGAGACTTTTGGATGTTTTACTTATTCTTTTCGGTTCATTGATTCGGTTTACGAGACAGAATCGATTACAGAAGTCTATCAGCCTTATGTCAGGAAAAAAGCCTTTATCAC
This sequence comes from Porites cylindrica, assembly GCA_964035525.1. NCBI lineage: Eukaryota > Metazoa > Cnidaria > Anthozoa > Scleractinia > Poritidae > Porites > Porites cylindrica. The sequence continues at coordinate 124,573 of OZ037775.1, read as the reverse complement.
TATTCTTATACATGTCCACATTGAAGTCTCCAAGTAAAAGCAGCTCCTTTCTAGCGTTATCCTTATTTTTGGCAGCTGTTGATAGGGGGGCTAGAAAATCAGATTCCTTGCACTTAGTTGGACTTCTATAACAAGAACACACTATAAAGCGACTGTTATAAGAGTCGTTGGCATCCAAACAAATGGATTTAATATTGCTACTTTCTAGTTTTATGATATTAATAACAGAAAAACGACGTTTACAAAAGCCAAAAGAAAGGAAAAAGGAAAAAAAATTAAATGGAGTATGACTGCGTAAGATCTGTAGTTATCAAATATCTATCAACAGAGGGTTATCGACTTAGAATGAAACCCAGTGAGTGCACCCGGAAGGACTTGCACCTGATTTAATGATGATAGTTGAGTAAGTGTTGGCTTGTATCAGCTTTTTTGTGAAAATTAATGTCACAGTCATGGAAAATATCGGCAAGAATTCGACAAAAATTTTGACGCAACTTCCTTGCCAATATTGCTAGAGATCTCTCTGATGCCCATTCGGCAGGTACCCCCTTTTAATATTTAGCCTAAACGGGTTGTACCGCTGTAAAGGGAATGGTTTTCAGGTATTCTTGTTTTGAGGGTCTCGAGTCCTAAACAGGGGAAACAATTTCACGTCTTAAACAAGTGTCTTTATGGACCTAATTTTTTTCAAGGAATGTCAAGGTTGGCGATGAGCGGTTTGTAATAGCAACAATATTTTACAAAAAGTCTACTTCCACGATCTAAGAGATTAAGAAATACGCTAATTAGTCTCGCTTGATTTAGCTGCGAGACTCTAAAAATGCAAGCGTTTCTTTTTTTTTCCGTGTGAGCGCGCCAAAAGGAAATCATGGTCCCAAGCGTTCCTAGCAGAGACCGTGGTCAAGAAAGCTTAGGAGAGATTGATTCGAAAGTACACTATACATGACCTTTTTCGGAACGGGTCGGCCCATAAATTCTATCGTTTAAAAGCGTTGATTACTTTGGAACAAGTGAATACTTCAGTGGTCGAAAAAAAGAATCTTTACTTCGATCGTGAGGCTAGCGGGTCGGGTGTTGTAAACTTTTATCGTATGCAAATGAGGCTTGTGATGAGCATGTAGTCTATACTCAGCGATGATTGAAATGACGCGCTATGTTCATCACGTTTTTTCTCTCTGGGAATGATGTAAGGCTCTCAAATCGAGGCCCTTGATTTTCGTGTATTTGTACACGCGCACTCAATCAATTCGGAAACAAATCGTCGAATACCATATAAGAATTAATTATCCTGAAGAATACTCGACCGCTAATAAAGTAGGAGGTGAAAAACGTTTAGCGAGGAAATCCTGTTTGGTGTAGAATTAATCGTCTCCTCATTTCTTATCTAATCGTCGAGCAAGCGAGACTTTTAAGAGCGTTCTTGTTATGTGTGAGAAACGAAATGAACCAGGATAACTAAAGGAGGCCTTAAACTGGTTGTACGAAATGAACAGTTTTTGTATTAAACAGGCTCAGGGTTTGAAAACTTCGACGGCGCATGCACTTCTACCCAAATGTCCCTTGAGTACCCTCTCTAAGTAATATGACAGGGTGATGGCGTGATTTAACACGTAATGAGCGATTTAAAGCAGCAGAAAGAAAATCACTGGTTACTCATACCGCGGTAAGGAAATCTTAAGAATATGTGTTCGCCGGGTGTAACATTTTACATAACTGAGCCATCATTAAGTTTACACTTTAATAAATTGTCGTCAATCGAGATGAATCCCTCACCTGGAGACAAAGAAGCACTGTATGCCACCATGTGTGTAATTTTCCAATGTCAGCATACATAAATAGGATCCATCTAAGTGTGCCCCACATGTGCACCAGAATAAAGACAATAGGAACAAAGGTTAACATTCTGTCGGCTTTTAGAGCAATGTTCGTAGCTGCTTGCGATGGAAATGGTCTTTTAGGGTAAAGAATCTGCAAAAAAAAGGGCTAAATTAGGGAAGAGCGTCCGTCAGAAAAGGCCCGCACAAAATAATAACGTAAATAAGTCAATTAATTTAATGAATACATATAAAGACTGTTTGAGTGTTTGGCTGAACGGAATCTAAGGAGTGTGAAATTTCATGGGAGGTTTAATGGCTGAAAATTATTCTTATGTTAGTAGCATGAACATGCGATATTATATTCTCAGGTATGCCTTTTTCCTTTTAATAATAATAATAATAATAATAATAATAATAATAACAATGATAATAATAATAAACTAGGAAGACATTGTCAATGAATGGATGTTTACACACGCAAGTAATGCTGCAAATGGTCTTGAAGGAGAAGGTGCTTGTTGAAGAAGGGAATTTTCAGGGCTACCAGAGTACCAACATGGAGAGTTTGCTTGACAAACTTTGTGGTCGTAATAGGAGTCCTGATGATGGCTCGGGATGTATTTTTTAAGAAGGAAACAAAGGCTTGATGCTAACTGCTCAAGAACAAGCTTTAAGAACAAATTCAAGCACAGAATCATAAGACGTCTGAGACACGACTGTGACTCCACTGAAACAGTATGCACAGTCGGCCAGATATTACTGTAGTATAGTGCACAAAGGCCAGGAGCCCATTCTCATAGGCTTCTGACAAAGGCACATAGGAGTAGACAATTATCGACGTAGCTGAGTAATATCTTGATATATCATCTGGAGGAACGAAAAAGTTAAAATCGTTAATGAAGATGTTAAACAGAAGAGGCCGCAAAAGGGAACCCTGAGGTACACCAATTGTAATGTCTCTATAGCTAGAACATTTACTAGAACACATCCCATGAACTTTAACTCTCTGTTTACAACCCGTCAGGTAGGAAGGACATCAGTTGCAAGCAAATGACCAGAAACCACATTCCTTAAGTTTAGGTAGCAGTAGACTGTGATCGATTGAGTCAAATGCTTTGCCAAGATCTATCGCAACTGCAACTACCGCTTCCCTGTTGTCTAGAAATCTCCTGAGTCCTCAGACATTTTAAGGAGAGCGAAGCAGCAAAAATGGTGCAATAAAAATCCTTCAATATTCAACGAAAGTGACTTTGAAAGGCGATTATAGGTCATAAAGAATTCTTCAGTAAAATTTGGACATGATATTATGTCTTCATTTTTCTCTTGATATTTTACGTCGGTTATTAATTCACAAATTACAGTCAAAACTCGGTACGAAAAATGACAGACTTTGCTCAGGATGATAGTAAAACCTGATCTGCTTGCAAGATTGTTAAGTACAAATAGACTGGAGAGGTCAATAAAAATCTTTAGTCAAAAGTAGGCCCTTACTCATTTAGATCTCAGTAGTTGCCTTTACTAATAATAATAATAATAATAATAATAATAATAATAATACAATGAATAGATATTTCGAACACTAAAAGTTTAAAAATACTTTGAGTACTTCTACTGTACGTGTACAAACCTCATAAAACTTGTAAAAAAGGGGTTTAAAAATTTTTTTCCAATGACATAAAAGCTCTCTGGAGTTAAAAAAAAAGGCTTAAATTACTTATTAAAAGTGGCCAGTGAGGGGCAACTCCATATCACAAACGGCAACGAATTCCAAAGTTTAGGAGCAGCGACAGTAAAAAACGATCTGAAAAAGTGGTTTCAGTCCTGAATTGGACAGGATTTATATTGTATCAACCCAAAACACTCGGAAAGTAAAGTATATCTGCCTACTTCTTTAAGATTAATAAGTTCCTGAAGGTAACAAGGAGCTTACCCATTGATGGTTTAGTTAATAGCAAAAGTCAACACTGTGTTATTGTTTACCCTTCAACTTTGCAATGCATTGCTATTTCATTTTGCCTAAAAATACCACGGCGTCCAATATATTTCAAATCATATTTGACCAAAGATAACACCTCTCAGTAAACAGCAGGTCAAACACTAGCTACTTTCAAAAACATTTGTTTGCACTCTAGAGTGGTAAATAAAATTGGCTTGCAGAAAAGTTTATTGATTAAACAATATACAAAGATGTGTCAAAGCGTCGCGTGTGACTTTACGCCCTAGTTGCGTGACACGGCGCTAACACGACTCACCTACTATTTCCGGTCTACATTGTTTACACCTTACCCATGTTTCCCGAGATGTTCCAACGCAAACTCGGAATTTCTGCGAAGACGTCATTTCACCGTGCAAATTCATGTAAATTTTTCAAAAACCAATGTGGAACAAAACCGAATACAACGCTGAAAATTAAAGTTTTTTATAAAAAAAAGTTAAGTGATGTGATTTGCAGAAGAAATATCGGTCGCCCTAAACTGATGTACAGTGTTGCGACCACCGATAACTAATATTTAAACATCTAATTATCTTGGAATGGAGCTTGAACCCGCGGGACATTGTAAATCCCGCGGAACAAAACGACTCGAATAGTAAGCGTTCTCCTTCGTCGAGCACAGTTATTTAAATCGAATGCTCACAAAACAGGTCATATGACTATTGCCACTATTACTGAGCTTCTAATCTAGCTACAGTTACAGAATATTCTATTTCTGTGTTACTTTTCTTCTCCTTTTTTCTTGTGTCATAATCTAAAATTGGAAGATAATGGGAGCAGCAAGCAAGTAGTGATTATTCAAACCAAAGTTCTGTACCTTTAAAAAGGCTAATACTATAATTTGTGACTTCCTTCCGCTCCCACGGATGTGTAACGCTAGTTGGATAACATATAAAAATCGTTTTAAAGGAAAATTTTTCTAAGAATGTAACATTTTTTTTACGAGGAATTAACAGATTAACAAAAACTGACTAATCGACAGAATTCACTATATGTAGTTACAGCCTTCAATATCGAGTCAACTCTAGGGTTAAAGGAAATTACCTGCTCCCGAATATGACATTTCAACATCAAGTAGAACACCGTGACAAGCACAAAAGCGGCAATGTCCTAAGCTATTCCTATAAGCCAAAGCCATAAGTGCAAATCATCTCTTCTCAGATTTGAGTCTAGCCAACACCAACCGGATGTCAGAGTGTTGCTGTTGTTTCCTAGTTTGTTTAGTCCTAAAGCAGTTCCCACGATAATAAAAGGAATTCCCCATCCAAAGACATGAAAAACTTTGAGCATGATCTCTCCTTTGCGATGCTGTCTCTTCGCTACAGTGGTGTACAAGAAAACGGCGAGAAACGTTGTCCAAAGAACCGACCATAAATAAGCGCACGCCGAGGCACAGGCTTGTATCTTGCAAATCCTTCCACTTCTATCGTGTGGCTTCCACACTCCAAACAAGTTACTTGCAGCAAGTAAGAAGTCGGCGATGGAGATATAAACAAGAATTCTTCTTGAGGTTGATCGGTAATCCTTCCATGCGATATATGTAACGAAAATAACAGTTGTACTCAACAAAGTGAGAATCGCAGAAATTGTGATTAGAACCTTGTTTAACAAACTATTTGCCTCGACCATGAAACCGATGGGAGTTGTTGCAGGAACGGAAGTATTGTAATTGACTGCCGTTGAAATTATATTAGCTCCATTTTCTCAGCCTGAAATCGGAATATGGCAAATCAACTGTGTTCTGGACCAAGCTGATTTCGCAGACTACTGCCTCGCGTGACTCGTCATGCGGGATTTAAAAGGTCGAGATTGTTTGCTGATCAATCAACTCGATCAAACTGTCTGAGGTCACGTTAGGCTATTTGATTTCAGCGTAGTGTTTGGAATTCATGACAAATGCCCAATGAAATATTAAACTTTGCGCAAATGTTTCCTTGGTTTTCACATATAGTTTATTCTATTAAAATAAATGTTATGCATGGTCTCTTTCTTTTCAAAGAAACATACAGTGAAACCTCTATTCAGGGGACACCCTCTGGACCAATTACCAAGTGTCCCCAGAGGTGTCCCCTGAATGGAGGTTGGGCTGGGGTTTGTTGATAATTAACCTCGGAAATCTGCTGCTGTCATTATTTCAAGCGACTAGATAATGTATAAAAAAATCATGATTGACTTATTTATCTCTGCGATATTGTGAGTTGAATTACCACAAGTGCAATACATCGCGCTCGATTACCCTGCGAGTAGTGGTTTCTGGAGCCACTAGAAGTAACTGTTTGCCTTTCCATCGAGCATGCGTCCCCACCTGACGCCTACGTCGAAACGTCAAATGACATTCTTCTGTTTTGCAAGAAACATTAGCGACTTTTAGATCCAACGACGCGATGGCAACGAGAACGTAAAAAAATAGGTTTAACAGCACGGGCATCACTTTTTTTATACTTTTCTTTACCGTTTTTGCACGACTGCAGCGTGAAAATGTCTAATTTCGCGTCTTATGGAGAACATAAACAAGCAACGACGAAATTTTGTCTCTTTCTGAGCCTGGATATGGGCCAAAGTAGTTCAACTCCACTTTGGTTCGCCTACATGTGACAAAGTAAATAATACATACATACTTTATTCGTCGCAAAAGGGCCAAAAGTTAATGACTGAAAGTGGTAAAAACTATGTACACTAATAATTGAGTAAAAATTGACTTAAAAAAGGAAAGTCTTAAGATGTCTCCAAAGAATTTAACATTAAGTTTTCTTCAGGCAACTCTTGAGGTCCTTTGAGGTCGATTTCAGCTAATATAAAGGGCAGGGTCGAGTTGGTTCCAAAAGTTTAACTGTTCTGAAATAGAAAGCTCTTTGTCCTGTGGCGGTTTTATACGGAGGAGTTTCTCGTGGTATAACAACAACAACAATCAAGCTTTATTTAAGGTATCGCTTCATCAAAAATGCTCATCCAGTGAGCCGTTTACATAACAAAATTTTCAGAAAAAGCATACTAATGCTAAAAATATATATCTGTAAATTTTAAGAAAATCAATCCTTTAATTAATTACACAAAAATCAACTGTAAATGTACATTATATAACTAAAAATAAGTTCTATCTCAACCCCCTCAAGGCAATCCCATGGTTCAAGGCAAAGACAGGGCAGACTTGAAAGAGTTGGGATTTTTCTCGTCTTTAAGCACATTTTCTAGGCCATTCCACATGACTGTCCCCCAATAGCTAAAAGTCCGCTTAGCAGCTTCAGTACGGATCCTTGGTACAAAAACATTGTTCGAGGCACCTCGTACGTTGTAGGAATAAACCCCGGAGGTTGGTTTAAACATGCTCTTTAAACTCTCAGGGTAAAGGTTATTTAGAGATTTAAAAACACTTATTGATTGCGAACTGTTTAGAGCGTCTTTGCTCAAGGTTATCCCATCCCAAGTCTTGGAGGATATCCGCAGCATTAGTGTAGTTTCTCTGAAAATTTTGTTAAGTAAACGGCTCACTGGAAGAGCATTTTCAATGAAGTGATACCGTAAATAAAGATTGGTTGATTGACTGATTGATTGATCGGAAAGAGAGAAGACAAGGCCGGGGACCAGTCAGGAAAAACATGTTTCAGTTGTGGTAAGAAGGGACGTTTCGCTCGGGATCCGTGTTGTCCAGTAAAAGGAAAAAAGTGTACTAAGTGTTCAAAATATGGACATTTTGTTTCTTGTTGCAAAGGAAATCGTCTCTCCGTAGGAAAGTGGTAAAGACAGCCAACAGAACAGAGCAAGAAATGATAAATGAGAGCTGGAAGACAGACAAACCAAGTGACAGGTTACTCCGAGGAGGACGAGCATGTCAGTTGCGAGGAAAGGAACTCAGCATTTACATTTGCTGTAATGGAGGAAGCACTCAAGCAGGTGTGTATGGTGTCGATCTTAAGCGAGTCAACGATTAATGTGAGTATCTATGGCTTTGTTCAGGAAGTGTTGATTGATCAGGGTCGGTGAGTAATTTGATGAGGAGGAGGATTTCTTTAAATTGAATTGCTTTTTCAAATGAGGCTCGTCCTCCTCCAGAAGTAAAGTTAACTCCACAAAATCTTCAACTGCTATTTTTTGAACGTTTACATTGGGTTTCCGTCTCCTTTTACAAATTTTTGTTGAGTCGCGGCGCCGACATTCTGTTGCGAAGATTTTCTCATGCTCATGCTCTACAGCTACGAAACCGGCTTTGGCGATTCATTCCCTCGTGAAGTCAGTCATGCAGAAAAGCGTGCGGCCTAATTCTGATTGGTCGTTGAAGTGACAGCTGGGATAATTGAAATAAGGGGCGAAATGCAGCAGCAGGCGTTCCCTTCTTCTCTTTCTTACACTCCTCCCCCCACCCCCCCCCCCCCCTCTTTAACGCAGGCTACCTTATGGGCCATTGTACATGTCGTTGGTTGTTGTTCACTTGTATTTCATATTCTTAATAAACTTCTCTCTCCGCCGAAAACGAATTGTGTGTTGTTTGTTTCGGGGCCGACTATGGGAATTTTACAGATGGAAACAAACGCAAAAACTTTGGGCGACATTGAGAACAACTGAAGCTCTAGGATGCTAAGACACCAAACCTGGCATTAGCAAATAACTTGCCTTAGTATTCTATTTCTCCCAAATAAACTTTTGAAACTCCCAGTGAAGCTTTGCGTTTTTAAAGCTTAGCCGCTCATTTGCCCTCTGTCCAATGAGGCTATGAGTTTAACTTGTGTGCGAAATCTTCAAAGTTCCATTTTCGTCGGATGAATCTTGTTTATCCTAATCTGAGATTTAGACCTCCAAAAGGGCCCGGGTGTTACATTATACAAAAAGAAATGTTAAAAATGAAAAACCGATCTTTTAAACACTGCGAAGATGGAAGGACAAACATGCTTTATGGATCACGTACCGCCTTCTGTGTTAATCTGGGTTAATAGTTCACAGTGTTCATTTTTTAGCGCAGCAGACCGAAAATTGACCGAAACCAAAAACTCTACTGGACGTGCCCTATAAGCAGTCCAGTAGTGACCATTTACTGCGTGATTAGGGAAACTTAAGTTGTAATACTTGAGTCAAACTTTTTTATTTGCCCAAAGCGGAGCCTCCACCGTTATTACATAATCAAGTGACCCTTGTGACAGATTCCTTATTTTAGGGTGGTAGTCCTTATTACATTTGGCGCCAGTTTCGTACCGCATTTAGCACCCTTATTACATTTAGCACCAGTTATTACATTTGTGACCTAAACGTTATATTTTTTACTTTGGTTTGAAACAAAAGCCCGCGGCTTTTGAACGAGAAAACACAATAGAGGTCACAATATACCCTTCCGCCTTCCGATTGTTACCTTAGAGCTTGCAAAAATAAACATTTTCTGAGCAATTTAATACCATCACTTGAATCCAGTTTGAAGCTGAATAGCGTGTCATGACCTCAGACGACGTACCTTGAACTAAATGATAACCAAGCAGTCTTAAACAAGAAAACGACTTCCTACTCATCGACGTTTTTAACAGTTTACAGCTGCTGTATAAAATTTTTAGTTTCGGCGTATAAAATGGCATTAACAGAAGCGACGATCGGAAGTTTCGAAGACATGGCAAACTCTTTGACAAACCGAGTTGTAATAACTATTTCAGCGACTCTTTCGCTGTTGAGCACCACTGTTATTTGCATTACATATATCGCATGGAAGGATTACCAATCAACCTCAAGGAAAATTCTTGTTTATATCTCCGTCGCAGACTTCTTACTTGCCGCGAGTTGTTTAATTGGAATGTGGGAGCCAGATCATGAATGGGGTGAAATCATATGCAAGATACAAGCCTGCGTCACCGGTTGCGGTTATTTATGGTCGCTTCTCTGGACGACATTTCTTGCTGTCTACATGTTCACTACTGTAGCAAAGAAGCAGCGTCGAAAAGCTGAGGTCATGCTCAAAGTTTTTCGTGTCTTTGGATGGGGAATTCCTTTGATTATCGTAGGAACCGCTTTAGGATTGAACAAACTAGGAAAGAACAAAGGCGCTCTAACTTCAGGGTGGTGTTGGATAGACTCAAGCCTGGAACGTGATGATTTGCTCTTATGGTTGTGGCTGATAGGAATATCCTGGGATGTTGCTGCTTATATACTTGTCACTGTGTTCTACGTGATGTTGAAATGCCACATTCGGGATCAGGTAACCTTCATGTGTTTTATAGTTGTCTCGGTTATAAGAACTACGGTGATGTTGATATTGATTTTAGTTTACCTAGGAAACTTCGAGTATACACTGTAAGCGTATTTCCATCACAGCGTTCTTAACAATGTTATTATCAATACTCGAAGAGCATTTTAAGCATAAACCGATTGCAGGAGATGACAAAAAAAGCACCTATCTGTGGGGAAGTAAGTTAACACATAACAGTGTATGGTTTAACATTGTTGTCTTGAAATCAGCCATTAGTTTAATTTGAATAATCACCACTGCCTGCAGTTCCAGCTCTTAAACAAAAAGCTTCAGGCACTGGTGCTATATAAATAGTTACAGCAGCTAAATCTCGTGACTATGAGGTGAATAGGTTTGACGTCAAAAAAGTCACATGACAAAGTGCTGATATTAAAGGATGCTTGATTAGGTATTAGCTGGTATTGGATTTTATTTTTCACTCGCTTCGGTTTTCTTTGTTCTTTGTCAATTGCCAACTGTCCGAAAAATTGTCGCAAAGTACCTGTTTATAACAGGGAAGAGCGGAGTGGATACAAACGTTGCTGGTAACGGGAAAGACAGAAAAACGATAAACTTTTTTAAGCATTTAACATCTTATTTATTTATATATTTTAAAGACAATAAAACCCGTTCGAACGTACCCGTGATATAAAAGACTCCAGGTAAAACAATTCAAAACATTTTGAATTAAAAAAATGCGTATTTATCTGCAGTCAGTATAAGAGCCTGTGGCCTGTCACTGAAAAGCAGGAGTAGTGTTAGAGGGATGATTTTCTCCTGTTTGGTGTCTAGTAAGTGTCTAGCAAGGTCTAGCTAGGTCTTGCTAATAGCCGGGCTCCCAAGCGCGCGAAGCGCGCTTGGGACGGAGCCCCATACTCATGGAATATGGTCAACCTCTTTTCGTTTGGTTGTCACGTGATTGACCGAGCGTACGTACGTACGCACGTACGTACGCGTCTACAGATTGTACGGGTGGGGTAGGGGAGACTATCAAAAGGAAGGGAGGGGTGTCTCAGGCGTGTCTTGGCAAGTCCACAACTTTAATATAGGACATTCACAATATGGTCAATTGACAGCTGTCAAAACAGGATTCACCTCATCGAGATGACGTGATTTATTTGGAAACTGTCCGCTGACCAGTTAATTGTTTTACTAGATAGCGAACAATGTTCAATCTCATACTTTTCGCTAGCCTGAGGCCATGCCCTCTCCCTATTCGATTTACTAACAGTTACCAGCGCCGTACAAACGACTTATTGACGAGATCAAGCAAAACTAAATACGAGAGAACGACTGGAGAACTGACAATTTGACTAACAATAGACGACTGTTTAACTGTGACAATAGACGGATCGAAACGCACCAATCACTGATTACGAGTCTTTATAGCCAATAACATCACGGCTTAACTGACAGACTATAATATAATAACATCGCGACGTAATTGACCAATCAGATCAATAAGCAGAGTATAATACCATCAACTGACGTGATACAACTCACTTTGACTCTGAAGATGACTACCCCACAGGTTGTCGAAACGTCAGTCACTGTCAACAACAACAGTCCTATTCAGGACTACGTTCACCCGGACGATCAAATTCAACCTACTTTTGAAAGGATACTGTTGTTGATTACATGAAATTGCTATAAATGGTATTTGTCCTTTATAATGGGCATTTATTTACCAAAAACCTAACAAAACTAGGTTAACAGCTAGAAGATATGCAGTTTTTAACAATGGTTGTATACATCATACATTTATTACATAACGTAATATAAATTTCCCATATTAAGGCGAGACTTTTGGTCAAAATGTTTATGAAAATGTAGTCTAACCCCACATATAGGAACCTGTTGATTTTTCTTAGATAAACTGGTTCTTCTGCCAGCAGGTTCTTAAATCCCAGGTTCTTCTTCGGAGCGTTTTACTGCATATGTCCAGAAAGTGTCTACTCACTGTCTTTCTGCATTCCAATTAAGTGCTTAAGTCAGTGTCTAGCTAGCTAGGTAAAATGGCGTTCCTCCATACTATTAACTGTCTTCCTCCACATTTGCCTGCGTGCAGACGTCTCCTATTTCCTTTGTTGCACGCGGAAAAGGGACGTCTGCGTAACGCCGTCGCTAATCGTGTTCCAGCGTCCCGTTGGCAGGGTATTCTATTTCGCATAAATTGTGAAATAATATCCGGTTAGAAATAAGAGTTGACAGGCCAAACAAAACATCATAAGCTCGTGATACGGGCGAAACGTGACCTTGAGAGTCTGCTTGAACAGAGGTTTTTCTTCTTTTCTCTCTCGCGCGAAGATTACTAGCACTACACAGAGCATGTAGCATTCTAACCTTTGACTGAGTAAATCTCATTTTTGCCGCGCTAAGTCTTCCATTTAGAGGTCATGAAGCAGGTTTGTTACATGCATACTGAGTAATCATTTCCTGTGGTTTATGCTTCTGTGGGTGTTCCCGATAGGACTTCATTTCAGATGCAGTTGTAAAGTGTTTAAATTTTCTTGACCTCTGTTTGTTACGGCTAAATAAAGATTTTAGTTTCTTTGGCTGGCTTTCTCCAAAATGCCTGCCTGGTGCGAAGTCCACGCCGCTTTTGTAGTTTTCTCAGACACTGTTTACAAATATGATGTGATGTGTCATGCGCAGTAAATTGTAAAGAAATAATTTCCTCGTACACGTTAAATTTTCTGCGTCCCCGCACAAGATTTCGATCGCTCTGCTTTTCGATCGACGAAAAACAGAGCACACAATCGCACATGTTTTGATTTGCTTTGGTTAGAAAACCCCGCTTACATAAATCATTTAAATCACCGCATACATTATCAGACCACATTCGATAACAACCAATCAGCGTTAAGTCGAACAATGCGCACTGTGTGTCAGCCTATCACAGCGTGTTCCCAAGATCTTGGGAACCCAGCAGGACGCTGGAACACGATTAGCGACGGCGTTACGCAGACGTCCCTTTTCCGCGTGCAACAAAGGAAATAAGAGACGTATGCACGCAGGCAACCTCCACATCTAATAAGCGCCTCTCTCAAACAATAGAAACAATAGGCTTACTTATGCATGCTCGCTCTATACCTTTCTGATTGGCTCATGTAGAATGTATTGTGTTTTCGAAATAAAAGCGGGCAGTTTTCGAAAGTGCTATCTTTCTTGCAAGTGCAGTTTGCCAGGAAAAACTTTTGTTCGACTTCGCTTGTTTAAGAAAACATTTATTCACTTTTTGAGCATCATGGCTTTCGTTATCAACGTTGATGAGCTTCCAGCTCTTTTGGACGCCTTTTAGTCGACCCAAGAATGGGAATTATTGCTGGAACCCATTCTAGTACCAGTGAGTGCAACGTCTATCAAAAAAATACGAATAAACCCGAGGTGGATCACCTAGCACCACGAGAAACGGCTTATGTCCTCTATTTGTGTAATAATCGGCTATATAAACAAAACACATACACATGCACAAAGTGGAGCTGAAAACTCTCTATTTCAATTTTGTCTCACTATTACAAAAAACAAACAAAAAATAATAACTTAACAAGAATGGATTGAAACTTGCGGCTAATAAAACAACGCAAAAAATACCTTTTTCAAAACTTTACTGAGAATCAAAATACACAGCGATTTGAAAGGAATGAAAAATAAATCCTCTTGTTCTTCGCCCATGGAGTACTTGTAATTTCTTACGCCGAGCTCGTTTCTTCTGTTTGCGGTAAGCATCATTAACATCATCCAAATAATCTACAAATTGAATACGACGCCTTTTGCACTTTGGGGCTTGTGATGGGGTATCTACTGTGGGAGGAGAGGTCAGGAAAGCAGGATTTAAATGTGGTGGTGGGGTGGAGCTTTTGTTTTTAGGTTTTTGGATAATAGGTGTTACGTTGAAGGGGTTGTGGGGAGTTGATAATGGTGCCGTCGCTGTCGAAGAATCTTGTGTGCTTGATGCTAAGTATGGAACAGTGCTGATCATTTCTTCTGGTCGTGTTTTTGTATTTAATTGTTCTTTAAAAGCCAGGTATCTGTTTTGCTACTGAAAGTATCGCTTAGCTTTTTCATCGTCCCGAAGATTATTTCGAGAAAGCACATCATCTATGTTGCCTTACATCTCTTGCCTAGCTGGAAGAAGTGGGACGGCGAATAATTTTGCTGCTTTAGATATTTTAGAAGCTCTTGAGGAATATTTTCTTGAACCCATGTTGGTTATAGCTTTCTTCACTGGGCAGGACGTTTGTTCGCGGTCAACAATTACCTTGGGCAGTAGTTTTTAGATCAATCAGCAGATAACTAAAAGGTCTGTTTACTGCCTCTTCGTACTGATTTAAGAAGAAATCAGTTTGCCCGGGATGCATTTACTTGGCCAGAGTCAAGATTTGCAATTTGTCTTGTGAATTCTTAAATAGCACCAAATAATGACTGTTTAGACTTACGCTGCGTCTACCTTTCCCATGATGAAATAGATTCTGCACGATATAAATCACTCTGTAGCTGCCCTCGAAAATCGTACTTGGCATCCGAAGGAGTTTCGTTGTTATTCACAAGAACAAAAATACTTTAATCCTCAGATCTTCAGTTTATCTCCAGACAATATTTAACTCTTCAGTTCTTTAGATAACAACTTAGTCTGCCTCGTCTTCCTCTGCCTTGTCCTCTGCCTCCGTATCTCCTCGTGTTGCTTAGTGATCGCACCTCTTATTCCTATTTTTTAAGGTGACTCGAACCAGTTTTTTTAGCGGGGGACCAAGCTACTTTGAAGCTCTCTGGTATCCCCACCTTTACTTTTATCGTAAGTCTAACACATAGAATGGATAACATATAGATCAATCTACAATATAACATAAAATTTTTGGCGATCGGAGTAAATGTTACGTGGTTATAATGCCACGCCCCTTTGAGGTCTGAGTCGAAAATCTGCTGTTGCCGGCATATTTTCTTAAAAATCTCTCGGCTACACATAGTGCGCATTAGTGCCTTGCGCTGAACAGAGTTTCACCAAAATCGCAAAGACCCAATTCGAGAAATTCAGCGGTTTCCAAATTTAGGCCATAATTTATGCGAAAATGATAACCAAACTTTCCACGATTATATCTAATAAACTATGAGACTTATCCCTTTATTTTGGGAATCGTTAGGATAGGATAAGTGCTTTATTATCAACAGAGCGCCTACGGACACATGTGTTTACAACGATAACAAAGATTTTCGTGCAATAATTACAGAGGTGTACATTTGTAAAATTTATACAACTATTAAACAAGGTTATATTTAACGCGTCCATCTCTTTCGCGGAAGCGATCATATACGTATTTAGCCACAATTTTTTGCGTTTTCTCTCCTTGCTTCATACTTATCAACGTTGTAAAGGCAGAGCTTGGAGTCATAGAGTCAAGAATAAGATTAGTTTCCTTTTTTAGCGTATTGAACAGCTCTCTCCTAGGATCCCTATAGGCTATGCAATTCATCAAAAAATGCTCCTCGTCTTCTAATCCAGTTTTACATAATGGACAGATTCTTTGGTCTGGTGGTTGATAGGGTTTAACGTATCGTCCAGTTTCAATTGCTAGTTTGTGGTTGCTTAATCTTAGCTTTGTGATTGCTACTCTATGATTGATGTTTCTTACATTTGTGAGGTAAAATTTTCGTAGTCATGGGTAAGTTTAAATTTCCTAAAAGTTATTAGTTTGTTTTTTTGATGCGGGTCCTTCCGTTCATCATTGTGTATTTCGCTAATCCATGTTTGCTGTTCTATGTCTAAGAGTCTCTGTCGTATATAGTTCATGATTGCAGGAGTGTTAGTTTTCGCTGACCAAGACCTGCGAGATTTGCTTGCTTACTGCTTATTTCGAGCGAACTCGAACTCCATTAACTAGCTTCATCCATTCCTTCCGGTTTTCCATGATGTTCTTCAGTTCAGCAATGCTCAAACCAGTATCATTTTGCAGCTGGTCTAGATATGTTAATGCTGGTCTTCCTCTCTTTCTTGCGCCGTGCTTTGGTTCCCAGAGTAGTAGATCACTTATCACCTCATCCTTTTTTCTCCAACAGTGTCCTATAAACCGCAGCCTCCTGGTCATCAGTGTATATGTTATCTTAGGAAGGTTGCCGTACAGTTCTTTGTTAGTTTTATGCTCCTTCCAGGAAACTCCAAGAACTGCTCTGAGCATTCTTGTGTACGTACCATCTACCGAATGCTCACCGAGATATGATAATTTTGGTACAGTGAGACAGGCCATCGCGTGATACATAGAGGTTTAACTCACAAATTTTGATCAATTCTCGTGCTTCTTGTGCCTTTGCAAAAAAATAAAGGAGTGCCACACACTAAATCTACTTACTAAAAAAATCTCATTTTTTCATAGGTTTGATGCAAGCCAATAATTAGACCAACTCGTGACGGGAATCCCTTCTATTTTCTCATACTAAATTATCATATCTCGGTGGGCATTCGGAAGTCAGCCAAGCGTGGTCCTTGCACGCGTGCTGAACAAGAATGCTGTATAATGACAGACTAGAAACAATAGACAACTCCCAAAGCACAAACTCAGCCAAAACGCTAAAAATCTTCAATGCTTACTCAAGTTTGGGCTTATAGAAGATAATGTCACAGTTTTTCAATGACCATGAAATTCAGAGCCCGGGTAGTTAGTTAATCAATTGTGGCCCTGAAAAAATTTGAAGGACAAAAACTACGAATTTTTAAGAAAATGCTTTTTTCGTGAGAAGGACTCTTAGACACTGACAAACGTCAACAAATAGCGAAAACTATAATTTCTATATGTTTGCTTTGCTCGAAATCGCGCTCATTTACAAGGCCCTAAAACTTTTTGCTGACTTGCAAGGACCCATCTGTTATAACGATGCCCAAAATAAAGGGATGAATCTCATAGTTTATAAGATATAATCGTGTAAAGTTTGCTTACCATTTTCGCATAAATTATGACCTAACTTTGGAAACCGCTGAATTTCTTGAATTGGGTCTTTGCGATTTTCGTGATTTTCTGCTCAGCGCAAGGCACTAATGCGCACTATGTGTAGCCGAGAGATTTTCACGAAAA
>OZ037775.1:0-102500 GCA_964035525.1 Porites cylindrica | reverse complement strand
AATCATTTTGAGGGAAGATATAGAATCTCTGAATTTCGCACATCAACTTGGTATTTATTTTCACACTCACCGCTATCTTACTCGTTCGTACGATTTCTGCCTTATCTACTAATGGTTAAATACCACGTACTTTCCATGAAATATTTTGTAGATGTCACTTTGTTTATACCAAAGTAAAGGAGGATTTTTTCTTTTTATGGCCACGTACATACCTACGATTGTTGTCTTGTCATAACCCGCAAAGCGCCGCACAGCGCTGATCGCGGCCGAGTATAGTTACACTCGTCGTAAATATCACCACAGGTAATTGTACCGTAAACGCTTAAATGAGCCAATCCCCCTACATGTATACCTAAATTTGCACTATATATTTAGAGACCTTTCCTGCGAATTCTTCATGTCTGTGTAAATTCAGTAACTCAGCCTCACGCAAGGAGTGTTTATCGATAGAATTTATCGCGTTAATCACACAGAAACTTGAAATTTCAACGCACCAACATTAGTCACCTCCGTTTCTCATAAAATCACAGCAAAATGCGGCATTCTATGTCCAAAGACACTGCTTTTAACGGAGAAACAACTCCACGTCATACATTTCTTTTAGCGACTCGCAATGTTTGCCCCCTGGCGATCCCAGAATCCTGTGCGCAAAACATGGGTATCCGATTACTGGAAAATCATTCATTGACACTGTCAATGACCGGGTGTTGCTCAAACGATTAAAATCTAGCTTTGGAATATCTGGGTCTGCACTTAGCCGATTTAAATCATACCTCGATGGAAGATCTCAGTGCATCTGTGTTGAAGGCTGCTGCTCTGGAAAGTTTGATCTACCTCATGGTGTCCCTCAAGGTTCATGCCTTGGCCCCCTATTGTTTACTATCTACGCTAGCAAGTTGTTTGAAATAGTAAAGGCTCACATTTCGGATGTGCACGCCGACGCAGACGTTAATCGGCTCTATCTATCTTTGAAGGCCGTGGATGCTGTGTAAGAATGTATTGAAGACATTAGAACATGGATGGCGGCGGACCAGCGAAAGCTTAATGAAGGCAAAGCCGAGGTCATTCTAATTGGTACGCAGCAACAACTTGATAAAGTGAATATTGCACACCTAGAGATTGGTCAAGCATCAGTGCCAATTGTAAGTTCTGCCGTCCTCAACCTTGATTCGTGGTTTGACGTTAACCTTAAGATGACAGAACAGATCAACAAGACTTGTCAATCCGTTTACTATCGCTGCATAATATCAGACAAATCAGGACGTTCTTGACGCGTGCCTCCACTAAATTGCTTGTACAAGGCGCGATCATGGCACGCATTGATCATTGCAACGGTACTTCTCTATGGTGTACCAGCTGTGCATCTTTCTAACTTGCAACGTCTTCAGAATTCCTCTGCGTGACGTATCTCCCCTACACCCAGGTACTGTCATGTTACCCCGGTGCTGCTTACACTGCATTGGGTCCCGGTGAAATCCCGAATTTGCTATAAAATCGCTGTGATCTCTTTCAAGGCTATTCACAGTCTGGGGCCTGCGTATTTAGTTTATCTCATACATACTAAAAGATATTCTCTCTATGATTTGCATTTTTCAAGCCGTTTGTCAATTTTTTTGTGAATATTTAATTATCTTAGCGTAACGCGGCAAAAATAGATCAGGTGACTAATTATTTTAAAAACCTAGAAGTTCGTTACGCAACTTACATTTCAAAAGTGTCACCACAGATCGCACTTCGAAGCTTACTAGCCGCATATGGAACACAAATTGTAAGTATAATATTTTCCCGTCGCTTCAACCGAAATCGACATGTGTAATAACCTTCTTTGTCATATTAATTTAATTTTTCAGTTGACTAAACTACTACAAGTGCAAATAAATTCCATGTACGGTCATGTACGCGAAAATCAGTTAGTGGTGAAATCTTCAACATAAAGTAGCCCTTCAATCACAGGAGCGAATCACTCTATAACCTGCGGAGTATTGAAGGCGTTATTTTACAAGACCCTACCGCTAAGTTAAAATGCACTCTTGGGGACAGATCATATACTGCAGCTGCTCCAAAGATATGGAAGGGTTTACCCGACTATATTAGGAAAGAGAATGATTTTGATAAGTTTAAGAGACTCATTTAAGATGCACTGTTTTAAAGAGGCCTATAGCGACCTGTCTTAAGCTATCTTAGGTTTTCATTTTCTACTCTTATCTTCTCTTTTTACTTCTTACTTGGTATGAGTTATGCTAAATTACCTATTACGAGGGAAATGTAACAAATGATTAAGCTTTAGTATATAGGGAGTATGTAATAAAACTTTTGTTTTAGTCTTACTCGAGTGTTATGGACATTTGATATTATCTCCTTGGTGAACTGTATGTCCGCGTTGTGTCTGTTAAGATGTTCGTGAAAATCGTCGATTCCGTCTTTGTGTGACTAAAGAGGTATAGTTCGCGTGTGGGTAGCTAAGGCTTGTTTCTCGATTTTTTGCATAAGAATTTCTCTTACGCTCCGTTGACGGCACATTCACTGCCGTACACAAAGACGGAATCAACGATTTTCACGAACACCTTAACACACGAGACGCGGATATACAGTTCACCAAGGAGATCGAAGAAACTGGTAAGATACCTTTTCTAGACTGTTTGGTCACACGCGACAAAAACAGACCACGAACGACTATTTACAGAAAACCGACAAATACCGACCGATTACTAGACCAGTCATCGTGCAACCCAACCTCTCACAATCAAATGCTGCGACTGCAAGGCTACCTACTTTGGTGAAACCGGTAGAAACCTTAGTACGCGGCTGACCCAACACCAACGAGCAACGAGAAATGGCGACGTCAACAATCACATTGCTGAACATCATTTACAGACGAAACATCAAATCGAATAGGAATCTGCGACATGTATTAGATATTCTACAGACTACTATCAACGACTCACTTTAGAAAGCTGGTTTACTAACATAGAACAAACGCCACTGAATCCTAGTCGACAGTTACCGGCACCGTACAAACGACTTATTGACGAGATCAAGCAAAACTGACTACGAGAGAACGACTGGACAACTGACAATTTGACTAACAATAGACGACTGCTTGACTGTGACAATAGACGGGTCGAAACGCACCAATTACATTGCGAGTCTTCATAGCCAGTAACATCACGGCTTAACTGACAGACGACCAATAACATCGCGAAGTAATTGACTAATCCGGTCAATAACTCATTTTGACTCTGAAGATGACTACAGCACAGGTTGTCGAAACGTCAGGCACTGTCAACAACAACAGTCCTATTCAGGACTACGTTGGCCCGGGCGATCAAACTCAACCTACCTCTGAAGAGGTAAAAGTGTCGTCAACGTAGCGTAAACCAAGGAGGTTAAAAAGGCCACGCAGATATACAGAAAAGTCTATAGTCCGTTAAATTTCAGACCTCAGCAGACAGGTGGTTGAAAGCTGAGGCAGCTTAGTCCTTAAAAGTGTTGCTTTCTTAGAAACTCAGATAGTTGGGGCTTTTGAAGATCGTAAGTTGTAGATTCAAATAATCTGGAAAGTTAGTGTCGTAAAACGCGCGGTACTGATTAGCTGACCTATTAACGCATTTGTCAGCTTACTCTGTGTAGCACAAATAAGGTTGTCGGTATAAGTTGTTTACGTTTGCCTAGTCGTTGTTGTAAGTTGTTGTCGTAGTAGTTGAGTCGACAGTCGTTTATCTGAGCTCGGATCGATCGTCTACAAGGTGGAAGATTTGAATAGCGTCTTGCGCGCTCAGCGGCGACTTAATTCTAAGTCCTTTACAAGGCCGCGATCTTTGCAGCGGTGAGGGCCTCTCAGGGGGGGGGGGGGGGGGTGCATGTTCCCTTGTTCGCTATAAAAATTTACATTTGTTCTCTTGTTCCTCAATAATAAATTAAGGTGTTCCCCAAGTTCACTTTAACTGAGTTCCCATGTTCCCAGATATTGCACTCCCTTTTTGATCCCCAAAAATATTCCTCACTGTTCCCCACGCTTTCTCTCATATTTCGTTGTCATTTTCATTTTCGCCTGTTGGAAAGAGGCTATCTTGCCACTATTTTAAGAAAGCACCTCTCTAAGGTAAAATTTGCCGTTATTTTGTCAATATTTACGTATTGTGGCTAAAATAGTCTTGGATGGTCAGAGTCCCGCAAACACATGACCCGGTCCATTGAGAAACGAAGCCTCGAAATCATTTCCCCGAAATGCAGCCAAAAGACCTGTGATCTTTGATTTGTAATAATTTACAACTTTTTGCAAAAGAAAGGGTGCTGTTTTGTATTTGAAGGCCTCCTAAGAATGGAACTGCATGTTTCCCGTTTAGGAATTATTTTCAACGATTTCACCAGACACGTAATGCTTTAAACACTAGAAACAATGGGAAAGCAGCAAAACTGCCTAAGGTGACACTTTATGGATGGATTTTGCGCCCCTTAGTTTTTATTGTTTTTAGGTGCCTCGACTATTTAATTCACTGCCATTAAGTTTAAGAAACATTAATTGTAAAGTTTTATTTAGGAAAACCTTGGACGATTTTTACTTGTAACTTTCATTGTAGTTTTAAACGGTTTTTTAGCTTAGCGCATGTTTGCTTTTTTATATATTTTGGATATTCTTTAGTACTGTACAGTACCGAAAATGATCCCCAACCGCAAATGATCCCGAGGCCGCAAATGATCCCCAAAATGGGCCGCAAATGATCCTCGACCGCAAGTGATCCCCAACGTTGACCGCAAATGTTCCCGTGAAAACTTAAGGAATGGAATGGATTTTATGGGACTGATTACAAAAAAGGACTGATTATAAAGAAGGAACCTTTTTCTTGCGCCTTTTAAAGAAAAAGGGAGGGAGGACGCTACATCTCAGGTCAATTTATACAAGGCGAAAAAAAAAAAGTAGAATAAGTCTGAAAAGGATATGGTATCAATCGTATACTTCTTTCTTTGTCAATTGCTTCAATTTTCTTTCAAGAACTGTTTCGTCGCTGAAAATTTAAGACAGGCAGGACGTTACGCAGAAAAAACTCTATTATTTTAACGCCCAAGCTCAACTTGTCTACTGAGGAATACAAAGCCGGGCACCCTCTACCTAACAAGAGCTTTATTGACTTTACTGATCGTGTCGAATTAATTTTCAGAGTATTTAGTTTTGATTTTTCTCTGAAGTGTTAATTTTACGTGATAAACAGCAAGACAATGGTTCGTAACTTAGGAGTGCCCCAGGCCTGGGCGTGCCCGTTACGAAACAAGACATGATTTTTGAAATATACTCACGTCAAAATGCCCCCGAACTTATCAATGTCCACAGGTTTCGGTTTATTTCGAAAAAGCAACTTGCTTACAGCTCATGAACATGTTGCGAATAGTTATATTGACGCTTTTATGTATATCCATTTGCCTTTGCTGGACACAGTTACCAGGAATCTAAACCTGGTAATGAACAAACGCGAAAGGGAGGCAAGCGGTAGTTATCGCGTGACAAAACATCGTAGGAACCGTCACATTCATACTAAAAGAAAGTCGCTTATAATTATACGGATCCATGAGGCACTTTAAAGAAAATCAAACAACCTAAAACCCTTATTTAGCCGCAATGAAGAGCATTGCATTTCTAAAGAGGTCAAACGAAATGCCCTTACATTAAAGGACAAATCATGCCGACCAGACTGCAACAATAACCGCAGAAAATGCGTGTCATGACCTCTCAGCATGAAATAAGCGGCAAAAATCACATTTGCTCAGTCAAAACGTTTTCCCTCAGAGGTATAATCTACCCGCCAGAGAAAAAATTCATTGGAACAAGCAGCATTTTGGCATGAGGTAAAAGTCGTGTGTTGCCTACCGACTTCATTTTTACACTTGAATGATTTTTTTCATTTAGTTTTTATTCATGTATTCATTTAAGAACTAAAATTTAGCGTTTAATCTTACTTTTTGTAATAATAATAAAATGGACACGATGATCCGCTAACTCGAGTCTAAGCCGTTCCTATTTTTCTTTCGGGATCATTTGCGGTCGACTTTTGGGATCACTTGCGGTCCATTTTGGGGATGATTTGCGGTCTCGGGGTCATTTGCAGTTGGGGATCTTCTTTCTACTTGTAAGTTTTTAGGAAATCAATGTTCCCTTGTTCCCCATTATAACTCAACAGTTCCCTTGTTCCCTAGAAGTAAATAGCCGTGTTCCCTTGTTCCCTAAAACCCCTGGAAGGCCCTCAGCGGTGGTTGAAACAGAGCTGTTATATTCGTCTGACGTTAATTATGTACTGAATAGTCGTTTGCAAGTCGTTCCCACTGTTGTCCAAAAGAAGTTAGTTAACGTAAAATTGAGAAAGGTTTGAACCCAGAAGCCATTCATACGTAGGTGGAGCAAGATCTCTGGGTGAGCGTAGACCTGAATAGGACTATTGTTTACAACTCCATAACTGGCATTTGGAGTGATAAAGGATCTGTCATTCTGGTTTAATTCCTCTTGGAGGCTGTTTTTCAGTTACTTTTGCGCATTCCACTGGATTCAAAAACTGGTATTCGTGTCCCTTTGGATTAATTTACCATCGGTAATTTCTTGTTTTGTTCTCTCAGGGTTTTGGAGACTGCAGTCAAGGGTTTGCCAATTTCTTGCTGTTTTGCGTAATCACTGAACAGTTCAAGACTCGCCTTCGCGGTGCCGCCAAGAAACTTGTTGTTTGCTGTCTTTATTCAAGAAAATGGAAATTACAAGATAACAGTAAATGTGCTAGTGAAAAAACGCCAACGATTCAAAGTCAGTCCCAAGTGGAGAGGTGCCGTCACAATTACGAAACCTTCTAGTTATGTATTGTAAAATTTAATGCTTATCAAGACCGTTTACAATATGATCGTCACTTAAAAACGGTAATTGCTTTTTTCATAATATCAGTAAATCGGGTTTCTTCAGACAACAACTGACTTCTCCCAAAACTGTATCTCATTTTGGTTTTTATCCTTACTTTTCTATTTTTTTTTTAACTAAATAAAAAAATAAATCTGTTCTAGTGAAGTCTTAAACTGCTGTTTAAAAACTAAAATAACAAAAAACATAAAACTTTATTAATGTGTCTTGGAATGTCTAGCCGATAGGGTTAAGAATCCCTCTACTAAATCCAAGCTTTCGCCGATCAACGGCATCATCAGGGATGAGAAAATATTCCGCGCGCGCTATATATGCAAAGAAAGTGTAGGGTGAAATGTGTAATAGATGTGATGTATGTATGAAAGCAATAGAAATAAACTGTGAATGGAGTGCAAAGCTCTAATGATGGAGTGTCTCTAGACAAAGGACCTCTAAAAGCGCTTAAGAATGGTCTCTAAAAAAAATTACTAAAATAGAAGTTCGGCGAATTCAGTACATTTTTCTCGGGAATTGAGTGTAGATTTGCACTTTCTAATGTAAAATGCTTCATAGAGGCGTAGATTAGCGGGGTCGTTTTCTCTCAATAATTTTGAATTCAATGCCTTTATAGTCCTTGTTCTGGCAGGAATAGTAACTAATTCATATTCGCATAAAAGCCACCTTATGCCTTCTGATGGATAAGTTATGGGTGAAAAATTTTGAATAAGCATAGAGTGGGCTGATAGAGAAAATTTGCCAGCGCCGCTGAAGGGAAGGAGGGTGGGGAAACTTGCTTGCCTGTTGTATAGTAGACTTGCGAGACGACGGTGAATTTGTTTGCTAGGGCGTATACAAGACCTAGGGAATTTCCCTGGGGACCGTAAAGGACCAATAGACTGCTTTCCGAGGGAGCACGCAGTAATCTAGTTGATTAAATCGTCACGCGGCGACTTTTATACGAATGAGAATAGTAACTAATTCACATTCGCATAAAAGCTACGTTATGCCTTTTGATGGATAAGTTATGGCTGAAAAACTTTGCCCGAGACCAGGGGTGCTGCAGACTCATCCAAAAGACAGTAAATTATTGCAGAATACCTCATTAAGTTGCAGTACAGCCAAATCTCCCCGAAACTCAGAAAAACCCAGAAAAACTCCCTTAGAGAGATGGGCAGTGTTAGCGTAATGCCTCCCAGATGTGACGGATTCAATTGAAGGAAGTGGCCCGGCTCAACTGTGGGGCTTTTCCTCCCAGATACTCTAAAGGAAAGCGGAAAGGTGACTTGCAGCATGTGTAACCCGGTTAGAGAAATCCGAATGGGAGGAGACAAAAAGAAGGAAAGACCCTGCGAAAGAGGGAGGCTGGGAGGGAACCCCTCAGTTGAGTCGAGTCGGGAAACCGTCCGAAGACTGGAAGAGGGGGGTGTTTAGGAACCCCCCTGAGCACGACTCAAGTGTGGGGTAGGAAATATAGGAAGCAAAAGCCAAAGAAAAATATAATATACAAGGAAACTCGCGCAAATTTATTAACGCTGTACGCTAGAGTAAACAGCACGTGGTTACTGAAACTGATATCTGGGAGTTACGTCACCTTCTGTTTCTGCTATGACCTCTAAGGTCGCAAGTGTAATAGGTGAGGGAGAATAAACACAATATAAAAAGTGAGACGTCTCAAGGGAACAGCTGCGAGGGGGCACGGAGTATGCTGACAATGCAATGTGCTGAAATTATACAAAGTGTTGACAATACAATGAGTAGGAAACGAACGGGAAAAATAAACAACTGGCCACCTTATTTTAGAATCTTTCAATACGTACACGTAAAATGCCATAAGGCATCAAAGACTCTAGACCAGATGTACGATGGACGGTCGCGAAGTAAAGCCAAAGATGTTCGTCATTGTACGTTTCACAGACGTTAAAGGGCACCAACGAAATTAAAAAGATACCATCGAACTGCGTTGGTGAGATCTTCCTTTACGTTTCACAAACGCTAAGAAGCGTCAACGTAATGTCTGTCTCTTGATTGTACGTTTCACAGACGCCAAAAGGCGCCAACGTAACTGATTAAAAACATGCCACTGAGTAGAGTTGCTGGGATCCTCCTTTACGTTTCCCAAACGCTAAGAAGCGTCAACGTAATGTCTTTCTCCTCATTATACGTTTCACAGACGCCGAAGGGCGCCAACGTAATTAAATACATTCCACTGAACTGCACTGTTGAGATTTTCCTTTACGTTTCACAGACGCCATGAGGCGCCAACGTAAATATGTTCCGGCTCCTTCTCGTTCTACTGTAACAGACGCAAAAGAGGCGACAATAATCAAATAAGGGTCGCCTTACCTCTGGTACGTTGCACAGACGCTTAAAAGCGCTGACGTAAACAAACTTCAGAACAGAATGGTGAAAAAGATGAACGCCGCGTATGAAACAAATTGGCAAGAAAAGGGGGAAGCGATAAAATAAAACATGATACTTAGGTGGATGGTGCTGGTGCCGGTTGAGGCGCTATCGAAGCAGTAGTTACCGAATCAGCTGGGTCTGGTTAAACAGGGACGAGAGCCATGAAAGAGCTTCAGCGGCGCTGGCCGCGTTGCGGAGGAATGAAACTTGCTTGCCCGTTGTAGAGTAGACTTGCGAGAAGACGGCGAATTTGTTTGCTAGGGCGTATAAAAGGCCTAGGGAATTTCCCTGGGGATCGTAAAGGACCAATAGACTGCTTTCCGAGGGAACACGCAGTAATCTAGTTGATTAAAACGTCACGCGGCGGCTTTTATACGAATGAGAATAGATATGTTTTTTAACAGAGGAGTTTTCATTATTGAGATGTTCCATTACGCAGTCGTGAATGAAGCGTGTCGTGCTACCAATGTATAGCTGATCGCAGCTGTTACACGTGAACTGGTACACTGCATTTCTTCGTAAACACAATCTGGTGTTAGAGATAGAGAATTTGTCTCTAGTGCATTTGCGCCCCGTGGTGGTGTGGGATAGGGCTTTTCCTGAGCGTGTAGAATTTGTAGGCAATGCGTACTGGGATGTTTTCTTTTCTAAACATGTTAGTGATCCTGTGATTGAATCGTTCAGAAATGTAAGGGATCCTAAGGTATTACCATTCTGTGTTGGCAGGTTAAAGGTTTCGTTGAGGGTTTTGTGGGCGTTTTGTCTGCTCTATACTGTTCTCTCGATAACCGTTAAGGCGAAGGACGTCATCGAATGTGTTTAGGTGTTGTTTTGCAGATATATGTGAGGAGCATCTGTCCTCGATGCGTTTTCGTTCGTTGCGAATGAAGTTCAGTTTAGATTTGGTGGGGATAGCTGATTGATGGTGGACAAATAGTGGTTCTTGGTTTGCTTTTTGTAGAATTCAAAAGAGCTGTTGCCATCCTTGGATATGGTGACTTTGAAATAGAGTAATGACAATGACAGGCCACTCGGTGTTGTTTCTGGTTTTTCAATTTCAAATTTCAAATTAGAGACACGTTGTTTATTATATGGTGGAAGTGGTCAGCTGTTTCTTCATTACTTGTTTGGAGATAGATGTAGTCAACATATCTCTTGTAAGGGCTTATCATTAGGTACGAGGAGAGGGCGATGCTTTTTAGTTTGTCCATGAATAGGATGGCTAGTATGCCTGAAATGCTAAAACCCATGGGTAGGCCTTCTCTTTTGGCGAAAAACTTGATCTTTCAAGGAGAGATACATGTTGTTTAGCGTGACTTGGAGGAGGTCTGAGACGTCTTGTTTGGAAAGAGGGTTCTGAATTCTATCTGTAGCGTTGGTGATGGCTTCTTGTACAGGTATTGTGGTGTATAGGGATACCACATCGAGGATGCAAGGATAGCTTTGAAAAAAAAAAAAACAAAACAAAACAGTATCTCTTGGAAGGGCTTATCATTAAGTGCGAGGAGAGGGCGATGATTTTTAGTTTGTCCATGAATAGGATGGCTAGTATGCCTGAAATGCTAAAACCCATGGGTAAAACAGTAGTTTCTCTAGCAACCTTTGTGGCATTACAGGTGTGGTATGGAATCCCTCATGAAAGGGTTCCCAAGTCTCCACTAAATAGTGGGTAAGTTGGGGAGGGAGGGTGTGTGTAAATGAGAGTGCTGTAGGCATAAAAACAAATAAAATTGGTTAATAGTTAAATAGTTAGAAAAAGCACCAATATTGAGCGACCAACAACTGCAATGCAGCCACGTCCAACACAAAAATACAGTGCAAAGTAAAATGTTAAAAGTTAAAAACACCGATATTGAGCGACCAACAAACTGCAATACAGCCACGTCCAACACAATACATAGTGCAAAATAAAATAAAAGGAACTGAAGGGTTAATATATAATATAATATAAAGTTAAGGACCTTGAAGCGAGAGAAACAGGTTTCTAGGGCAATTATAGATCCACTAGCTATAACCGTAGCAAGATGCCTACGGCATTGACACATGAAAGTACTGAAAGGTCATGGAAATAAAAAGTAAATGATTACTTACTCTCAAATACTTCAGATAGCCTCTGCAGCAGACCAATTAGTGAGCAAAAAAACTTG
Organism: Porites cylindrica; assembly: GCA_964035525.1. Classification (NCBI taxonomy): domain Eukaryota; kingdom Metazoa; phylum Cnidaria; class Anthozoa; order Scleractinia; family Poritidae; genus Porites; species Porites cylindrica. The sequence goes on along the minus strand of OZ037775.1, from coordinate 91,079 downwards.
GAAACTCCTCAGCTAGTAGACAAAAATTCCTCTTCTCATGAATGTGGCCCACCAAAAGTAGCAAAAACAATTTTTTTGTTTTTGCTGTTCACGCCCTAGTTAATCGTCAGCATCATGACGTACAAAATGAGAGGAATCTGGGGACGAACTTATCCCATCTGAATGAAAACGAAAATGGATGAAAAAAGGGGGTTACCCTACTTAAAAATGACTTTTGTTAAAAAATAAATAAATAAATAAATAAACTGCCAACCAGAAAATATAATTATCTATAATGTTATTTCGTTCTTTAAAACTTTGAAAGTAGCTAAAAAGCCAGTTGCTGCTCTAGTGCAAAATGAGAGGACCACGGGGACGAATTTATCCCAGCTAAATGAAAAAGGAAATGGGCGGGAAAAAAAAGCGGGGAGGGATTAAACCCTCTTTAAAAATTGTTATTAAAGAAGATAAATTGCTAACCACAAAATATGATTATCTGTAATATTATTTCGTTCTTTAGAACATTGAAAGTAAGGTAAAAAAATTTTGTAGCTGTTCTAATTAAAGGAGGGTGTTAAAAAGAAGAACAGGGGATTCAAGTAAAAAAAAACAAAAACAACAACAACAACAACAAAAAACAAAAAAAACCATCTACCATAAAAAGAGGAAGTGAGAAAAGAAATAAAACTATTAACCAATTTTATTTGTTTTTATGCCTACAACACTCTCATTTACACACACCCTCCCTCCCCAACTTACCCACTGTTTAGTGGAGACTTGGGAACCCTTTCATTAGGGATTCCATACCACACCTGTAATGCCACAAAGGTTGCTAGAGAAACTACTGTTTTTTTGTTTTTTTTTTTCAAAGTTTGGAAAGAGGGTTCTGAATTCTATCTGTAACGTTGGTGATGGCTTCTTGTAAAGGTATTGTGGTGTATAGGGATACCACATCGAGGATGCATGGATAGGGTAACGCTTTGTTTGTGGTGAGATCGCCGGCTTGGATACATCTAATGAGTTCGAGACTGTTTTTTAAATGGGCTGAGACATTTTTTAGTATCGGTTCAAGGGCGTTGGCGAGAAGCCATGAAATGCGTCGGGTGGGTCCATTGATGTTGGCTACGATAGGTCGTATTTTACTATCGGGGCCTGTTTTGTGGGTCTTGATGAAATGGTAGAATGTGGGCAGATACGTGTTTGACGCGAGGAAGCTTTTTTGGACAAAGGGAGGGAATTCATTTTGTTGGCAGATCTTCTATCAGGCGGGGTTTTTTATTGGTAAGTGTTGGTGTCACTGAGGTGATCAAGGGCGACCCGTGTTTATGTGTCTTGTTGTATGACGCAGAATTAAGTGCCTTTATCGCTAATTGCTTTGCTTTTTTACCGACGAAGCGCCTAAGAGTTCATATGAACTCGTTTAAACGTGCCCGTGCGTCCCAGATCGAGTTTGAATGAAGTGTTGGTTTTTGAGGAGAGGGGAAAACCGGAGTACCCGGAGAAAAACCTCTCGGAGCAAAGGAGAGAACCAAAAACAAACTCAACCCACATATGGCGTGGACGCCGGGATTTGAACCCGGGCCACATTGGTGGGAGGCGAGCGCTCTCACCACTGCGCCATCCCTTGCTGGGGAGGTATACGTAGTTCTTCTCTTTGAGTTCTTTGAAATTTTTCTTGTCTGCGTCGTCGATATTCGACCATTTCTGTTGGGGATGTAGTGCTTTGAGAGTGACTTGGAATTTATGATGAATCGTCTGAAGCTTGTTTTCAAGTTCGTCTTCAGACTGGGGTCTGTAAGATGCGTTTTCAATAAAGGCGGAAACAAAGTTGAAGCCAACCGCTTGAAAAACAAAACCCAAAAAAACTTGCTTGGCCTTTGAATACGCGCTTTTGGTCAGTCACTTATCGTATTTTTTGTTTTGTTTTGTTGTGGTTTTTTGGTGGAGGAGGGGGGCGGGGAGCGGGGAGTGATGTTTTTTGGATCTGAAAAGTTGTGAAAAGGGCATGCTGCTTAGAATAAACAATCCTTCGTGAACTCTGTTATTGAAATTTTACTAATAATAAACTCCAATTTTACTCTTCTTTTAAAATGACTCGAGACGCTTCTGTTCAGATTGATCTAATTAAAACTTTGCAACACAGACAATCCGTGGCAAAATGAAGATCAGGTAACCATGATTTAAGAATTGAAACTGGTAGACACTGCTTCCCCAAAATTCCTGAAAGCGTTAGAATATGTCAACATTGTTCATCTAACAATATTGAGAACGAATTGCACATCATCTTTGATTACCGGAGTCCATGAGGACCCGCAAGACTTAGAGATCGGCGAAGTCGGTCATCTGAAACGATTGCGCAATGTAAAACAAAAGACGTGTTGACAACTCATAGAATACGATCCTCTCTAAATCATCACGACTGAATGTTTCATTTTATTTACAAGTCATCGTTTGACAGCTTAACCAAATTAATTAGAAATTTGATTCATTGCACTAAATGGAAACACAGAAAAAAACTCGTGGGACCTTTCAAAGCAAGCCGCGACAAACGGCGAGTAAAACGCGTGAACAATTTTGCGTGTGAGCTGCAAATGCCGAGTTAAAAACTATTTTTCTTGTGAGTGAAATATCTGGCTAAAAGCGAGGAAAACTAAATGCACGCCGTAACAATTATTCCGAAACCAAATCTTACATAGAATTCTTTAGTCAGTTTGCGAAGGTTAACGCAAAATCTTTTAGTACAATATTTATTTTGCCAAGGGAAGGCCTCGTTGCTTGAACGACTATAAACTGCGAGCAGTCTATTATTTTCCTTTACAAAGCCGCGAACTGCTAAATGCGGGCGTCTCGACCTTCACTGATTTCACTGAAAAGCTTTGGCCGAAAACGGAAAGCGCGGGCATGGAAAGTCTCTGGCACCCAGGGTAAATTCTCTATTCTAAAGTTGTTGTTTACAATCTCGCTAGCTGGAATAAGAACTAAACAGATTTTAAGAGAAAAGGCGGGCTACAAACAGTCTAGAAAGACTTTCTTAAATGTTTGAAATAAACACGACTTAAAAACTCGTAATGTTGTGAGACGTGACCTTAGAGTTTGCCTGAACAACACGGGTTTTCCTTCTTTCCCTCGCCCCGCGTTGGTCACCATGCCGCACATGGAGCGTTCTAAAATTGTATTTTTTCCGCCGCACTGAGACTTACATTTAGCGGTCATGAAAATGGTCTATGCAGAAAAAGGCGGCCTGCAAGTAGTCTAGAAAAACTCTCTTAATTGTTTGAAATAAACACGACTTATGCCGCCCGTGGAGCGTTCTAAACTGTTACTGAGCGAATCTTATTTTTTCCGCGACATACATTTCGAGGTCAAGAAGATGGTCTATGTATATTGGGTAATTATTTTCTAAAAATAAAGATTTTAGTTTCTTTTGTTTTCACTCAAGATCATTTTTTAGACGCTGATGCAGTCCATTAAGTTTTTCTTGGAACAAGTGAGTCTTTGAACTGGAGCGCCATTTTTTTCTGTAGGTATTAAAGTATTATGCCTGCCAAGATTGCAGTCATAAGCCTAAAAATGGTCAAAGTTAAGAAAAAGGATTGCTTAATATTAGATTTCAAAAGTTTCTACATTTTCAAATCTTTATGATATGAGTTTTCATATGAGCGAAAAGCTTTTAGACACATAAACGTATAAAGTTCATGGTGCCTCCAGTTGATTTTTTGCTCTTCAAGGGCTATTGCTTGAACAAAGCCTTCTGGAGCATCTAAAGGTCGGTAGTTGTTAAAATGATAATACTAGGTTAATAAATACATGTTTCAATACTAAGGAAAACTATTACTTGTTCATTCCCCTGCAGTTTAAGGCAAAACGCAATAGAATCCAGCCATATCCTAAATGCGCAGAAAAAGATACAAAACTCAACAGAAAGGACAAATAGAATAGCATAGAGTTCATGCCATTATCAATAACAACCCTTTATGATCCAGTGTGACTGCAAACAACAATATTTTCTAAATGACCGATTGTCAGTAAGAGAAGTATAATGTCAAAAACCCATTCCCAAAACCTACTCACTTAAGATGACCATTAGATAAGTTTACAGGTGAATTAAAAATGTGATGAATTTCTAACTCACAGAAACACGGGCGACACACCTAGTGTTCTGTTGCATTTCACAATTTGCACTTACGAGTCGCAGAACATCATGGCATCATCAAAAACCTACTCACCCAAGATGACTATTAGATAAGTTTGTAGGTGAATTAATAATGCCATGAATTTCTAACTCACAGAAACACGGGCGACACACCTAGTGTTCTGTTGCATTTCACAATTTGCACTTAGGAGTCGCAGAACATCATGGCATTATCAAAAACCTACTCACTCAAGATGACTATTAGATAAGTTTGCAGGTAAATTAATAATGCCATGAATTTCTAACTCACAGAAACACGGGCGACACACCTAGTGTTCTGTTGCATTTCACAATTTGCACTTAGGAGTCGCAGAACATCATGGCATTATCAAAAACCTACTCACTCAAGATGACTATTAGATAAGTTTGCAGGTGAATTAATAATGCCATGAATTTCTAACTCACAGAAACACGGGCGACACACCTAGTGTTCTGTTGCATTTCACAATTTGCACTTAGGAGTCGCAGAACATCATGGCATTATTAAAAACCTACTCACTCAAGATGACTATTAGATAAGTTTGCAGGTGAATTAATAATGCCATGAATTTCTAACTCACAGAAACACGGGCGACACACCTAGTGTTCTGTTGCATTTCACAATTTGCACTTAGGAGTCGCAGAACATCATGGCATTATTAAAAACCTGCTCACTCAAGATGACTATTAGATAAGTTTGCAGGTAAATTAATAATGCCATGAATTTCTAACTCACAGAAACACGGGCGACACACCTAGTGTTCTGTTGCATTTCACAATTTGCACTTACGAGTCGCAGAACATCATGGCATTATCAAAAACCTACTCACTCAAGATGACTATTAGATAAGTTTGCAGGTGAATTAATAATGCCATGAATTTCTAACTCACAGAAACACGGGCGACACACCTAGTGTTCTGTTGCATTTCACAATTTGCACTTAGGAGTCGCAGAACATCATGGCATTATTAAAAACCTGCTCACTCAAGATGACTATTAGATAAGTTTGCAGGTGAATTAATAATGCCATGAATTTCTAACTCACAGAAACACGGGCGACACACCTAGTGTTCTGTTGCATTTCACAATTTGCACTTACGAGTCGCAGAACATCATGGCATCATCAAAAACCTGCTCACTCAAGATGACTATTAGATAAGTTTGCAGGTGAATTAATAATGCCATGAATTTCTAACTCACAGAAACACGGGCGACACACCTAGTGTTCTGTTGCATTTCACAATTTGCACTTAGGAGTCGCAGAACATCATGGCATTATCAAAAACCTACTCACTCAAGATGACTATTAGATAAGTTTGCAGGTGAATTAATAATGCCATGAATTTCTAACTCACAGAAACACAGGCGACACACCTAGTGTTCTGTTGCATTTCAAAATTTGCACTTAGGAGTCGCAGAACATCATGGCATTATCAAAAACCTACTCACTTAAGATGACTATTAGATAAGTTTGCAGGTGAATTAATAATGCCATGAATTTCTAACTCACAGAAACACGGGCGACACACCTAGTGTTCTGTTGCATTTCACAATTTGCACTTAGGAGTCGCAGAACATCATGGCAGTATCAAACACCCACTCTTGAATACATACAGATAGATGAAAAAGAAGAATTTCTTCTTAAAGTTAAATGTCGCCCTTTAAAAAAACATATTGTAGTGTTTTCTGTCAAAAAAACTCCACTTTTCTATTAGACCTCTGTATGCCTAATCACATTTGCAAAACAGTTTCTGAGATCCGCCTTTATGAAAAAAAAAACATTATTAGCCATTGAAAAGTGACAGGAATTAAAGTGAAAGGAGAAAAAAATTGAATTTTAATAAGGGAGAAACAATGGGCTTCAAAAATTATGTCCCACAATAATTACAAGAAAATGATATTTCAACAAACAATAAACTGGTTAACTGACCTCATTTCTCACAATTTGCTATGCAAGTTGGTATACTGACTTTGTTATTTAATAAAAGCGAGTCATACCCATTGTTACCTGGTTTTTTCCTGAGTGAAGGATGTGTACAGAGATTTTGGATTGGCGGGCTATTTTGGGGAATTGGCGGACTATTCGATTTTGGCGCCAATGGACAGAACCCTTGAATCAAAATGAAATGATCCAGTCGACCACCTCTTGAAATCCGCTTCTAGAAACAGGATTTAGCTAAGGGACTTGTGGCGAATGATATCGAGCGACAGCGGACCAAAAAGCCCCTTCCATCGACGGCACGGAGAACCAACTCATACAAGCAAGAACGCCATCTTGTCAGACTGCTTAAATTCCTCGCTAAAACTCTTGACTGAATCGGAGGAGCCGAACATGCATAGCTTTCCATTACATAGGCTGAAATTCAAAGCTATGATACCAAGTCTTTTCGGTATCCAGCGAAGGAGAAAAAAACCCGGCGCAATAGAATAGACGAGGATCGTCACACATGTACACCGCCATCACTCGTGGCTCTCACTCTCAGGAATCTTCTGACAAAGTATCGTGGCAGATCTAGCGCGATATACCAAAAGCATACCATATAAAGTAAAATCCAATTAATTCCATTGTAGGATGGGTTATACTTTTACTTGCACAATCCTTTTTTCGACTTGCTGATTTGTTTCTTTGTTTTGACATTACGACGCATAAATAAAGACTGCAGGCAACCGCATGCATAAAAAGCGGCTCAATATTTACACTGGACTCTGTGTCTTCGCTACAGATCGGCTATCGTGAGATAGCACCCGCCAGTCGCAATAGGCAAAATCTCGTTTAGCCTCGAAGCATTTCAGTTTGAAAGGGAAAATATATTTTTGAAAAGACAATTCGTTTTTCCGCTTTATTTCCTGATCATTGCTGTCCGCGCGTCCTGGCGCGTGGATTCCTCGTGCTGAAATCTGGCAAAAAATTATCTAGAACGCAACTTGAAGGTTTTGCAAGGCATACACTTTACTATAAGCAAAATTGTTTTAATTTTGCTTTATTTTAATTTTCATAATGGGTAGCGTTGTATTTTCATCTGGTTTTTACTATCTTGAACACGTTCTGAACTTTCAAAAGGATTACTACTGTAGTGGCATATGACAGGGTTGACACCTTATCGGATTACGTTTTTTGGCCAGAAATTAATGTACTAATTAAATTCCCACAGCAGGAAATTCTCTTGTCACCTTTTGAAAACAAAGCGTCCGTAGCAACTAAGAAATCATGCTGATCGCAAAAAAAAGTCGCTTGCGGATCCTCATGCCACAGCCACGCAAGAGAAAACCTCTTTGCCAGTGATATCACTTTTGAATACGCGATCTTTACTAATCTCAATACAACATATGAGTTAAAGCATTGTTTCTCTTCCCTAATGTAGACCCATTCATTTGTAAAAAACTAGGCTATTTCATTTTGGAGGGATTCCAGAGAAGAAACTGAACCAAGAGTTCGCAAATTATTGTTGCAGTTGATTTTCTGTTATTCATTTTGATGATTTATTTCTATCTAGTTATTAACCTTTTCATAAATCTGTTTTACTATTTTTCCCTTCTTTTTTTTATGCAACACCATCTATGTAAATGGTACTGGGAAATAAACGTTGTTGTAATGCTTAGCGTACCAAATGCTCGGGTTTAAGTTTGTGGGCAGCGTCGCTGGTTTACGTGCGCGGGATAAAGTTCAGTAGAGATCACCCGTTTGTGGCAAAAAATAGAAAGTCAAAAACAAAACAAAACACTCGAAAACAACTTAGCTTTTGATTGACAAAAAACTGATGCAGCGGCCTAAAAATTAATGTGGCCGAAACAGGCACAGTTCATGGTACGGGCGTCGGTGCGGGCTTCAGATTACAATCTCCCCCATTGAAAAGCGGGGACCATAGCCTTTGGGCTTGCAATTGCGATGCGTGGGGAAACACGAACACAGGTAGTCTATCGTTTCGTTTCTTTCTTACCTTATTTCTATTATTGGACTTTTTCCTTTTTGTTCTGTTTTGTTTTTTCATGGCGATTCTCTTTCTCTTTCCTGCAAAAAATATCATCGAGTTGCATATATGGCAATGATGCTTAACCGACCGCACCATGCTACACAGCCAATCATGAGTAAACCTACCTTTTTGTTTTCTGTATGACAGGAAAAACAAGAGAGAGAGAGAGAGAAAAGACTAAAAGAAATGGATTTCTCGACCGAAGCACAAGAAACCCGTGGCCCTGGGTCACCCTCCAAACCGGTGAGACGTGTTCTTAGCTACTAGTGGAGGTACGATACCATGTACCACATTTGGATTGTTTGGGCGTGATAGTACAGCGTTTAAGCGCTTAAACGCTTAAGTTGTTTGTTCAACATTGGTGTTAGAAGAATCGATTTATTATGCGTCACAGATCTACAGCCATCAGTTCAGTAAAGAGACTTTTCATGCTGACGGTTTCAACGGTAACCAATTCTCAGCTATTAGTTCAGTAACCTCTCCCTTCCCCTCTTAACCCTACCCCAGCTTGCGGTTTCTAGAGCTTCTCTAAGATTCATGTTTTTTTTGTTTCTTTGTTTCTCCTCCTAAGTTTATAATATATTATTTCTCACAGAAGCGGCCCAAGTTCAGAAAGAATCATCAGAATTCAGCTTTTCCGGATGACGTGGTAAGTGCTTGACCTCATCTTTTGAGGTCGTCAGCTGTTCATTCAAGAATCTAAACCTGTCACTTGAGTGCTTAGTCATTTAACAGCGTAGAATTTTGCGATCTTATCTCGAATTGAGATCTCCCCTTTCCAGCTTCTTCCCTACCCAGGGTGGTGCGGGGAGTCAATGATTGTTTGATTTGCTGGGATTTTTTACTTTGTTTTTGTTTGGTTTTTCTTGTTTATTTATTTTCTGTTTTCCCTACCAAAGCGTACGTTCCCCGACTTAGGCTTAGGCCAGCAGATGGCTGAAAATTCATTTTTGCCGTGAAGCCTGCAAATGTGATCATCGATCGCCACCTTTTGCGATGAAGCGATTAGTCATTTGTCTGTTTGCTTACCTGTGATCCGTGTTTTTTTTGTTTTGTTTTTTTTTGCGTTTAAGGAAAGGCAAGCGAACCTCGCTGCTACGAACCCATCTTACAACGGCAATGATGTGGTAAGTTGGAATTTCTCTTTTCTTTTAAAGTTAAACGAAGCACGTGTGTTTGTAGTGAGATCAATTTTTATCGCCTATTACCTCGCTATTACGTACTCCCTTCAGTGCGCACATTAGGGGCTCTTTCAAAACATTATCCTAGAAAAGGTATCCGGCTAATACGGGGACTCTTTCTCAACCGTGCGCTTAAAGGCTAAGTACTTTCATGTCTATAAAATGACGAAATCATTCACAGCTTCGTTGCCAACAAGTCACCCCGACACCCTTGCAATTAACCGATTAATCACTTAGTTTCTTGGTCGCTCTTCTTTTCAGAGGGGGCGATCCCAGAGCTACCAGAGACTCCTTATGGGCAGTCCGAGTTCGTCAGTATTCAATAACAACCACCTGGTGAGTACAATATTCGCGGAGCGCACGCATTGAAAGAGCGTCAAATCAAATGACATGCTTTCTGCACTGAGAAGAATAAGGCGTTTTCTTCCTCATGATGCAATGATAAAACTTTATAAAGCATTTATATTACCTCATCCACAACAAATCAATGTCATACGATGAGCTGCTCTCTACGGCTAGCATGACATCCTTATATTGTAGGCACTTATTACACCAGGCGTTAATACTTCTTTTTAAATGCTTAAATGGTACGGGAACTAGTTATATTGGAAGCCTTTTTAAATACAGGCATACACCGTATAGGCTAAGAGGCAAGGGCTGAATTTGGAATTATCTAACTTTAATCTTAAATTTAAGAAGAATTCTTTCACTTATTCATTAACTAAGTTATCGAACAGCTTGCCCTCTCAAGTGCGTCTTTCAAGTGATGCCAATGACTTCAGAAGTAAATTGCACGATTTAATCAGCGAAGGAAGCTAGAGTGAATATTTTCCCGAAATTTTGACTTTGATTTCCTTCTCTCCCTCTTAAAAAATTGCTTTGGATGGAAATTGTAGTAACCAATCCCCCGCCTAGTCCCAGTCCGCGTGTTTACGTATAAGTAATTCGACTTTCGCGCCGGTTATGCAAATCGTAAAGTATCTTGCTCGAGTTCGCTAGCTGTTACAACTACGTTACGTTCTTTATCTTACTTCGTTCGCCGTATTCCCAAATCGTCAGGTAATGTCCTCTGTCTTCGTTTATCTCGTATTTCCTATGTTATCTGTCTTTCCTACGTTATTTCCATTGTTGTAATTAGTCGTTCCGCTCTTAATGTATTATGTTTGTTACTTTATCCTAGAAACCACTGGCAACATCATGTAAAATAAGGTTAAGAGTTCGAGTTGTTCCAGTTGAATTAAAACTCTTTTACGACTTATATTTTTGCTGGTGCGTTGGCTACAGAAGTAGTTAATATCCTTCTTGAGTGAAACGCTAGGAGGTGTCGACTTCAATGTTTTATTGTTTTGGTTTTTGTTGTTTGAAAATTGGACTTGTGAAAATTACAAAAAAACAAATAACATGTGGCGTGTCTTCCAGTAGCGTTTACAGCCGAGATGTAAATGAAATCTTAGCAAACCAAAGGTTGAAAAGACTACTTAAAGAACAAAGGCTGTTTTAGCACTGTCTCAGTTGCACGTTAACCCTGAGATTTTAACAAAACCTGCGGGATAAAAACGCTAAACGCGCAATTGCAGACAAAAAAGGAAAAGTGAGAAAAGAATTGTAAAATGTGAACAAAAAAAAAAGAAAGAAAACAGGCGAAAGAGGCGAAGTAGTACACACAAGCATTAAGAGAAGTAAAGTATGCTTATACTAAGAAAAATGACTTCAGTTTAGAAGCCAATTCAATTATTCGTAAAATGAAGAAAACAGAACCAATTTTTTTGTAATCCTGCCTATAAAAACAGCGAGCTAATGTTTTTTTTTTTCCTTTCCTCTTTGGAGTTTTCATATGTTTTTCTTCGTAAGATCAGTTATTTTTTTTACCTTAATTTTATTGCACATATTTTCTTTTGGTATCATTCCTGGCCCGCCTAGACTAGCTATAGCTGTTTGCGGTGCCAGGACACTTGTAAAAATATTCTTTAGAAAATTTATAATAAAGTCTTGAAGTCTCTCTTGAAGTCTCGAATGCAGCAATACTAGAGGCATTGAGTTCTGAATTTCAGAGCTAAGGGAATTAGATAATTTAAAACACAAGTGAAAATTTCCTTACATTTGTCCTGCAGTAGGGCAAGCGGAACGAATTCTTACTTCAAGTGTTGCGTGAATGTACGTCACAGTTAAAACATGTTTTTGTCCCTATCGTTTTTTGTAAAGATACTTAGTTTGATAATATATTCAAATTTTACAATTCGTAAGTTCACTAAAAAAAGATTTGGTATACTCCTGGTAGAATATTCTAACAACCCGTTCTTGAGGAGTAATCAAACGTTTAAGATTGACTGATGACTTGAGTCCCCGATACTCGCACAGTAATGTAAATATAAAAATAAGGATAAGGTAAACTATAATAGAGAGTGCATAAGGAGTTCTTTATTAAGGCAGAAACTTGATTTGTGAATATTGCCCACTCATGATTGTGAGACTTTTTCTTGTTACGTTAGCCACGTAAGATTCAGAGTTTGCGGATTTCAGTTTGACGTTGCTGAGTCTGAGCCGTAAACCTACACCAGTGTATCAAAGAAAGCAAACTGTAGTTTTCCAACAACTTACATTGTATTTACATATAATGTCATTTTTGTTTACTTTCATTAGGGGAACGTCACATCAGCTTCCCTTTCTTGTGCCGGACAGAACGAAGACCCGGTTGACACCTTGTTTGAAGTCCCTGACAGCCAGGGTAATTTTTACCATGCCTTTATAGAAGTATGCGACAAGGTTTTCAGTGGAACCCCAAGACAAACCATCAAGTCGCGCATGCGAACATTGGGACTTAATCTAGTGCGATGTCCTACTACCGTCCTTGACATTGTTAGAAAGGCCAGGCCAGGCCAGGACTTTGTAATTACAAAGTCATTTCGCTTATATCTAAGCGAGACGTCTTTGTCTTACAAGCTTACCACCAATCGTGCCTACAAAACGAAAGTAGCAGGTGTTTTAACCTAGGCAATGCTAATTCATGCGCCAGTTACCTGCAGAAAGCTAGTCTAGACCTTTCATTCATAGATTTCAGTCAAAGGGCAAAGAACCGGTCACTCGCATTGCCTTTCCGCGATGTAACCGGTACAAATCTGCCTACGGAACAAAATTTATCTGCCCTCTGTCACGCTTGGAAAACAATGCCCACAACTGCTACTGACACCGAGAATAGATGTCAGTCTTTCCTTGGGACAACGGCTGCTCAGATTCCGTGGTATTCTGAAAGCGCCTGTGCGAGTAAGTCGGCCGACTGGCGATCGAAAGAAAGGGGCGAAGAATTGGAAGAAGATGAACAGCAACGACGACAACAAGAGCAAGAAGAAGAAGAAGAAGAAGAAGAGGAAGAAGAAGAAGAAGAAAAAGAAGAAGAAGAAGAAGACGACGACGACGAAGAGGAAGGGGAAGAAAAAGAGGAAGAGACAGGACAAGAAGAAACACTGAAAGAAACGGAGAGACAAGAAAAGAAAGGAGTAGCGGTGGAAGAAAGTGACGATGAAGGAGAGAATGTGAGTTTTGAGCCCGGCGAATCAGGCGCCGACGTGAGGCTAGAGGAGGTAGAAAGTATCTTAGAAAGTCGAGGACTAGATCCCGTGCCATTCAAAAGGGTCGTGAGGGAAATCAAAGCGATGAAAACCTTTTATACTAGCGAGTTTAATCACAAGAGGCGCTCTGGCAAAATGACAATGACGACGTGGCTAAAACTCGTCGAACGCCTTGTCACTTTCCTAAGTTGCGGCGCGAGTAAGTTGGAGGTGACGCCCTCGTTAGCCCTGGTAAAAAACCTGCCGCTCGTATAGTCTTTCATTAGCCACCTGCGTACGGACAGGCGAGTGCAAAATTCCACTGCCGCCTGTTATATTCAATCTTTGGTGACCACTTCAAACTTCCTGGGTGCAGACCAAAGGTACGGGGATTTCCAAGGTGACTCTGTCTCTAGTGACCTTCGCGCGCTCAGACGGCAATTGGAAAGAGCAAAAGCCTTCACAACTAGCATGCCGGACGTCAGACTTTTATGGCCTCAGTACCAAGAGTTGGTTCGAAGCCTTCACTGCCAGTACCAGGACGCACCTGCCGCAAACAAGGCGCGGCTGCACATGGATTTTACGATGCTTCTCCTTTTCGCTGTCAATCCAGGTCGAGGCAGAGAATTGAGGACTCTTCGCTTGCTGATGGAAATGCCAGAAGGCGGCGTGCAGACTCTGTTAAGAGGCTTGCCCGAAGGCGACAATGTAGTAGTCATCTCAGACAACGGCCCAGTCTGGTTGGTTGAGACGGGGTACAAGACCGCCGCAAAATATGGCCCAAACGTCGTGCAGTTTGATCAAGAGTTTAATTTCCTGACACACCACCTCAGGGAATACAGAACAAGGTCGAGACCAAGACTGCTTTGCAGAGAGAGCAGTCAAGACTACTTCTTTGTGAACAAACGCGGCATGCCTTTCCGATCATCGAGCTCATTTTCCCTCTACCTATCGACCATTTTTAAAAGAAACTTGGGCTTGCCCTGCGGGATAAATGAAATGAGACATGCCCTGGTCGAGCACTTTCGATCTTTGCCTGAAAGTTCTGACGCGAGACTTGCCGAATCTCTTGCGCGTGTTTGCAAACACACTTTGACAACCCAAATAAATATTTGCGATCGTCGAACACAACAGGAGCGCACGTCACAAGCATTACGCTACCTCGGTAAGTCGGCCTTGAATTCTATTTTTGATGAGCCTCCGACTACCTCAGGAGCGACCTCTTCCGATAACGAACAGGAAGTAGATTCAGATGATTTGCCGTCTCCCGGAGAATTATGCGCGCTTATTCCTTCCGATGTGAACCCAGGGCGGCCGGACGTTTTTTTAGCCAAAGTATTGAAGTACACCCACGACGGAAGAGACGCTCGGTTGGCCTGGCTTCGAGAATTAGATACGCGCCCAAATTATTACGAATTTCAAGCGGGGAAGGATGTTTGGCAAGAAAAAACCAGCGCTCTGATCTATCCTATCGACGTTCACTTCCATCGACTTGAAGGGTTGTACGAGCTCAGGACACCCAAGAGACGCATCTTTACGCTTGTTCGAAAACCATCCACTCAACCGTAGCCATCTCAGAACCATCTTGGAAAGGCAAGGCGATCAAGTTTTTGACTCCCTTTGAATGTCATAGATTGAACGAACTGTCAAACGATTGGCAAACAAATATATATTTATATAAAAAAATTGTGAAAAAAAAAAAATTAAGCATGACCCGTGACTTGCTCACGCCTTATTGTCTGAAATCGTTAAGCAAATGCAGACTGCGGGAACTGCGCAGTCACGATCATAATTTTTCTTCTTCTCTTGTGAATCGCGCTATAACCGTCAAATAATTGCAGACCAAAGGCTAGGCTTTCCACTGCCGTGGTAAGACCGTTGGCGCGCGTGCCTAACGTCTTCTGTCTTCAGGCTGGGAGGAAGGCCTCCTGCACATTTGCAAACAGATTGCACGGTGCATGCGGGCGCGCGCGAGGGTTCTTCCCACGCCAGTGGATGGCCCAGCTTTGATCCTTCTGCTTATTTCACTTGTACGCGTGATTTACCAGCGCTCAACCTTCAAATCGTAGCAGCTTGCCCATCTCTCGTGTGTGAATACTTTCATGTAATGCTTAGCAAGTTGTTTGAGTCGCGTGCCCTTCACGAGAAGGCACGTCCGTTATCTCCTGAGGGTAAACGGCATTTGGAATTATAGTTTGAGTTTTAATTGGAGCACACGTGTTTCATTGTCTTTTAGAGTTACGAGAGATGGGAAAGCGAAAAAAGAAAAAATCCATACAACGCTATCAGCGAGACATGGCACGGCTGGAAAAACATCTTCAGTCAAAGTGTTTAGTGTGCCTCGGTAGTCTTGAGGTTCCTTCTAGCAGACTCTCTTGCTGTCGGAAACGAGTTCACGAGGAGTGCCTTCTTAAGTGGTTTGTTCATTCCGAGGGACGTCTATGAACTAGTTGCCCACATTGCAAGCAGTCTATTTTTCCTTTCAATCTTACAGAAGGCCCTCCCCGGTGCATCCCTTTAGGGTTCTTTCCCTTTGCATTTACGCGTGTCCATTTCGCGCCACTACAGCCGCGAT
This sequence comes from Porites cylindrica, assembly GCA_964035525.1. Taxonomy (NCBI): domain Eukaryota; kingdom Metazoa; phylum Cnidaria; class Anthozoa; order Scleractinia; family Poritidae; genus Porites; species Porites cylindrica. The sequence continues at coordinate 75,656 of OZ037775.1, read as the reverse complement.
TGGAGGACATCGAGTGGCGCTTTCTCAATCCAAGACCAATTCCAGAACCACCCCCGGGGTGGGCAGACTTTCTCCAGCATGGTCGGGCTACGCGTGCTTGGGAAGTAAACTAAAATGTAAACTTTATTGTGCATCATAAGAGAGCGGTATAGTTTATAGTTTAGTTCATCTATTTTAATATTTCGTCATTTTTAGTACTGTAGTTTGTAGTTTTTTTATGCAGTGCCCTATTGAAAACCACATTATGTGACATAGGCCAGCTGTAAAAAGAACTTTTTTCTTATTATGGCTAGTGAAGGCAGGTTTCAGCAACCACGACGTTGCCAAGGCAAAGAGAACGTCAAAAAAGCGGTGCGAGTTTTTTGAACGGCTTCAAAATCTGTGATGTAGATCAACTCATTCTTGCACGAATATTAAGGTCTGAAGTTACTTTGGTCTAAAAAATTGGACGTGAGCCGTCTCTTTATCAGATATGAAGACACTCATTCAACATTGAATTACTTAGTTTTGAAATGAAGGTACCCACACGTGCAGCACACGTCTTGATGCATTTCTTTGTCGTTGCTGCACGACTTGAGACGTAAAATGTACCAGATTCACTTTTAATGAAGGCTCCATCGTGTCAGTCGCGGAAATTTTGCCCGCGTTTCAGAAAGGAAGCGAGTCACATTGTCCACATTAAACGTTGTGGTTGATGGAGTTGCCTGCTACTTTAAAGCGAATAGTTTTCCAAATATTCTTTTTTTTCAAGTAGTACATAGATTTCCTTAGTGGTTAGGCTTAGGGTTAGAAAGTATCGGTAACCTTTTGTTGGCCCAAATCCTGGAATTAGTTTGAATGCAGATTCGAACTTTAATGAGGTATGCCGTACTTGCTTTTTAAAGTGATTTTCTTCCTATTAACCAGTGTTACTACCACAAAATTCAGTTTGTGAAATTCATGGTGCGCTGATTAAGTCGTAATAAATATTTGAAGTAAACCTAGTACCCTGTCGTTTTTTTTTTTGTTCCTGAAGATCCGATAGAGGCATTCAGGGGAACCTTAGGTGGGGTGGGCTAACCCTCTCAGGCCCTGTTTAAGGTGATATGCTCATTTCACAGTGAAAGCTTTGATATAAAGATTCTGTATGTAAATGTCCTCGGTATAGGTGGTTTTCATCCAATCTCAGGAGACACAAATAACAATGGTGAAATGAACAAATGCTGGTGGGCAAACAAAACGAGCTAATGAACGATTTTTTGTTTACTGTCCACCAGCAGTGGCGGCGATGACGTAACGTGAAAACCACCTATAACGATATTCTTTGCCCGGGTAGCCGTAAAATAAATATGCGGAATACTATTGACACAGGGAAACACCTGCAGCTCGGTATTCTACTTCAATTTGACACCAATAAAGTAAATTGGCCACCGTAAAGATGTTTCCTCTTTTTTTTTTTCTTTTTCTCTATGACCTGAATTATGGCGCTTCCTATTAAGGAAACTTTTAACGCAGAAAGAAACGTTCCAGTTAGACTGGAACAGAATGTTTCCTTTAACCTGCAAAATCACAAACTTCACAACGCCTAGTAAGCTTCAAGAGATTTTTCAGTGCAAAAAATACTCCACGAAACCTGCTAATAACGTTGTACAAACGTGACGTTTATCAAATTTGGTTAAGTTGACTTCCCGTTGTTATCTCTGCAGTGAATAATTGGAAGACAGACTTCTTCTTCTATTGCAAAAAGTTCCTTTTTTCAAACGAGCTAAGCACCATGCTCAGATCGCGAAAGTTATTTTAAGATACTTTCGTGACTGTTTTTAACCGGACAATGATGACAATATTCTAGTTAATCAACCACGAGAGTAGAGACCCTATTTTTAGGGAGTTATTATAACTCCAAAAATGGAGTAAAAATTTTAGGTACAGGATAACTCCTTTTTGGGGGTTATTTCAACTCCTCAATATCTGGGGTCACTTTTATTCCTGAAAAAGAGTTCTTTAAACCCCTTTTTGGACTTAAAATAACTCCCCAAAAAATAACTCCACTGTAAGAAGTTAAATTAGCCCCACTAGAGGAGTTACTATAACTCCTTGAAAATTACTGTGCAGTTATTTTAAATAACGAAATGCTGAGAAATTCACCTTTAAACCGACTTAGCGGACTTGCGGTTTCTAAGCTTTGAGAAAGGCGAAGCATGTCAATCAATCTGAATTATGTTGCGCGGGAAAATAGGCTTAAGCAAACCTGAAGTAAAAAAGATAGGTTGTGTGTGAAGCTTTCTTTTGCTGGAAGAATTCACAATTTACTTGTCTTCAAATATTTCTTAGCTTATTTAGGCTCTAGTGTAAAGACTACCATTGTTGGAAAGGAAATTCCAGTAAATTCTCTGTTTTTTAATCGTGACATACAAAGAAAATAACATACGTGAACGCAGATACTGACATCGAATATCCCGTTTATTCTAATTCTCTACAAGGTAGAGTACCTAAGAAAAATTTGCATTACATTTTCTTGCGGGGTCACATCAAAAAGCAAAACAGACAAGAATTAAAAACGGTCGAGACATGCATGAAGAAGTCTACGTTAGTTAGACGAAACGCGTAGGAGAATAAACAAGTTTTACAGCAACAGTTCGCAGAGTGCTGGTCACTAGTTTAGTTTTAAAAATTTAAAAATTAGCAAAAAAAAAAAAAAAGGGTCCGCTATGTAGCGTTTGTGATTGGACGAAATGAGATGGGTCATTTCAAGGTGGATGGGTGTTTTTTGATTGGCTGCAGGGCTAACCCGGGTGGGCTTTGTGCGCAAGTTGTCTGTGATTGGTCTATTAAAGAGGTGAATGGGGGTATTTTTGAGGGCTTATTACCGGCGAAGGGAGGAAGTTGGCCAGCTAAAAAACTGTGCGTATTATATAATAGAGAGTGAACTGCGCGCTGGTGACAGTCTCAAGTTTGTGACACGCGGTGTTTGGCTCTGAGAGACGAACGAAGATCGGCTTGCGATAGAGTATAAATGTGACGGTGTATGGAACGGGGGAGACTGGAACCAAACGGCCACCGGTGCGGCCATCTTGTCAGCTGATGTGCGATCCTCGCTCGCGTTTTGAGTTTGAGGGCAAAAATAAAACACAGTCCTGTTGTGGGAAAAGGCAGCAAGTGCTAGGTAGGTTTTTGCAATAGTGCTTTTATTGTTTTTGTTAGAAAGAAATGGCTATAGACCGGTCCCAGAAAATTTCGGCGTTTAAGACTAGTCATCAGCATAAAAGGAGCTACAATAGCGTGCGTGCATGTGTTGGAGAATCGCAGGAAATACAGGCATTTTCTATAATTTGTCCACCTATCAGTCATAGTTTAATGATGGTAATAGACCTTGTCGCGGTTTTCGACGCCATCTTGACGAATAGGCAAACGCGTTAGAAATTACAGTACTTGTATTAGAATCTAATGTCGAATAATCTCCGTAGAAAGGCTGTTTTGCCAAAAAATATCTGAATTTTAAACTAATGCTTCACTCCTAGGGATTCTACTGGAAAAAAAAAAAGAAAAAGAAAATTGAGGGCGTTACATGCGCTAGAAGACCCAGAACCCCTTTTCGAAATTTTCTATACTTTTGTCTGTAAGTCGGAAAGTCCCGGGAAAAATTACAGACAAATATATGGTAAATCTAAAGCAAGCCTCCGGAGAAATTTAAGCACAGGTACGCGCCCCCCAAATTTTTTAGTACAATCCTTTGTTTGGTAGCGCTTTAGTTTACAAGTCATACTTTTTTCAGAACAGCCGTTTTACGGAAATTATTCGACATTAGATTCTCATACAAACACTGTAATTTGTCACGCGTACTCGTCACGATGGCGTCGAAAACCGTGACAAGGTCTATAAGAAGAGTACGACATAAAAATAGCCGAATAAGAGGATATGAAAGAACAAACTCTAATAAGAAATTGATTTGTAATTTCCAACGCTGTTCGAGTAAGGGAGTACTGTTTGACAGTCCAGGAATTGCCGTAGCCGTACGATATTAATGGAATTGGATTTCTGTTGCAAAAGGTGTTTGAAGGGAGTGGCTCTGTTAACTGAATCCAATTTATAAGTTATGAAAAGAGCGCGTTTGCAACAGTGGCAGCTGATTCTCTGTCAAGACCCACCACCCGCGCTCCAAAGAAAAAAACAGCCCCTATATTGTTCGAGCAGAATTTTGCAGTTATGGTAAAGGTGTTCTACAAGGCTGTATTCTGTCCCAGTTTATGCCCCTGGTTTACTTTTAATATCTAACTCAGCAGCAGGTTCGCAGTAAAGTCTTGACAGACTATCAAAATACTGTCAGGATTGGCTTCATAAGATTAATGCAACTGAAACAAGAGTTATTGTATTTCCGAAGAAGGGTAGAAAATCAACGATAGATAAAGGCAATTTTCTGGTTAGCAATGAACACACTGAAATCGTCAATAATTATACCTTACATGTTGGAGTGAAATTTTCTGCCGATGGATATCTTACAAATCGTAAAGAAAACTCAACAGGAAAAACAAAGGGGTCCTTAATTTGTGGTGGCCTAGTCGCAGTTTTTGTTAGAGTTATTCTGTGTCGCGTATGGGTGACCCGATGCAGGTAATCTTCACATTTGCAATTGTCTATCGTTTTGAATAACCGGTAGGGTCTCATTTTGTTGCTTTGGTTAGCAAGTTTTCTAGTGTCGTTACTTATTTCACTTAGCCCTCTGTGTAGTTCGATATCCTTAAGCCGTTGCCTGATTTTTACGATGCTTACGATTCCTAGTGTGCTTTCATCCAGAATTCTACTAACCCTATCTGTTCCAATAATGAAGCTTTTGATTTATGTTGTTTTATTTTATTTATTTTTTTTTTGCGCCAGAAAGCTTTGTTTTCATTCCGTTTAATAGTATTGTATGATATTTTGGGATAATTCGTTTTCATTTTTGGTTAAGGTTAAGGGTAAAAACCAGAACTTATAGTTCCTACATTGGGCTTCAATTCTCATTGGAAACCTTTGCTGTCTCAGCTTTTCAGGCATTGACGGTTATTGCAGTATTTATTAACTCCCAGCAACCACTTCAGGAATTTATTCTGAACTAATTCTGCTGGATCCTTTTCTAATTGTCCACTGCAATCAATCCCCGCATAAAAGAGAGTATGGGAGATGTCAGTGCATCAAATAACTTCCAGATTCCTGCTTATTTAGCAATTTTGGTACATCACTTAGATAGAAATTAAAAACGGTAGGTGACAACATGCAACCTTGCTTCACCCCGGCATGACAAGTAAAGGATTGGGTTAATTTGTTATCAATTTTAACTGCCGATCTATCAATTGATGGAGCATGAAAAGAGTAAATTTCGGTGCTTCTGTGGTTTAGATTTCACGTACTTCTTGTCAATAAGCATTCTACCTTTGTATACCCTCTCTCTCTGCCCTGAGTCAGAGCAGGACAAGATACAGTTATGATCATGCGAAAGCAACATTTTATTGACAGTTTTAATTGCTATCCTTTACAGGCATCCTGCATTTCAACCGGCAGTCACACTACTGTCGAAAAAGGAAAGTAACAAGAAGGAAGGCAAAATGGAACACAAGTACCGAATAAACAAGTACTGAATAAACTGCTTAAAGTACAAGTACTGAATAAACTCTGAAGCGCCACGTGCAAAGTCACTCACGGGCAGTCACTGCGATGCGGGAGATCTCAATCGGGGGTCAAGAACTCCTTCCAGGGCGAATCGTCCGCCATTCTCCTGCGGAAAGCTTCCAGAGCGGCTAGTTTTGTCGCTCGACCGCGTTGCCCGATCACCGTGTTGGAAACTCTTCTCAGTTGTTCCCAGAAGAGTGCGCGACCGCTGCTAAGTTGAACATAGAGCAGTTTAGGCACCAGCGTGGCTAGCTCTCCTATGCGCCTGAGGCACTGTAGCCTATTTCTCTCGACGTCTAACATGGAGCACAGTATCCCCTTTACGGTCTGTTTTCTGGTCACCCTCTGACCGGGGGGTAAGTCTGCCGGGACGGCGAGGTCGTACAGTTGGTGAACTGCCACGGAACTCGCAAGGAGTCGACTGAAGAGAGCGCCCTTGCTAGTAGACGCCCTACCGAGGAGATTGCAGAGGTCCAGGTGTCGTGTGAAGACGCTGCAAACGGCATAGCGGGGGTCTTGCGAGCAGGGTTTTCGTGGCTGCTCTTGTAGCCAATATTGACCGCCTTTCAGAGCACAGCTGTCTTCTCGGCAGTTACAGTTGTCGCGGCCGCAGATGACGAAGAGGGCTGCCATCTTCTCACCAAGCAGTTGGCGGCGTGCGTCTGCAATCAGGTTGCTAGTGGCCTCTTGTGCCCTCTCGGGGTCTCCTTGCCAAGCGCCTCCTCTGGGAATGACGGTTCGTATTTCCTGTTGGGAAAGAGAAAGAACAAAAAATGCAATGTTTCTGATTGTGTCATCGGCGGACGGAAAATGTTCTCCTTAAAAATAGCAACGATAACGATAACCATAAGAAGGATAGGGAGGGATAAGAGACCATCAGTGTGGACACCCACCTCTTGGCGAAGCGGCTGGTGTTGTTGGAAGAAAGTTATCATGTCCTGCCACGTCTCCGCGTCTGGGAAGGCGTCAAGCCTGAGTCCCGCGACCGACCCGTCTTGCAAGCCCCAGGGATTTGCCTCTTCTTCCTCTTGCGCCGTCACTGTTTCGCCTGTCGCTTCTGCACCTGCTGAAATGAAACAGGGAGTTCTCGCCGTTAATGATTTGGAAGTGAGTGAGCGTATCATTTATATTGCCCAGGTTCACATAAAAATATGATCAAATGCGCATTACAAAAATGAAGATTTAAGATTAATGTAATATATAAAAATTAAACAATATGAATGCCAAACAACTTAAAATATAAGATAAAACGCTAAACAGAATTCTAAGACACAAGTCGGTTCAAAAGGGCTTAAGAAATAAAAACAAACATGTCACACTACGTTCAGGTAATTAAGTGGCAAGCTATTTTAATAATAATGTATGTCCAGCATTGAAGGCTGTCGCAAACATTTGCTAGCCCAGCTGTGTCGCAACTTTAGCCGAAAAAATGATGTTGTGCCTTTGTTCCTTTACCAGTATGAAATTTTGCTCAATTTTGTTATTCTTGGGGTATTGATTCCATGTTTGTTATTCTTGTTGCAAGGAAATCTCTTGTTTCAGACTTCGCAACATATTTGCTAGCACTTTCCTAATATAAGAAGAATGACATAAGCAATCTCTCAATGCTTTTCAAGTTTGCTTCTTAGCTACCAAATGTTTGCGACTGTCTCAGCGTGTGCGCACAACTCCACAAACTGAAAACGGTCACTCCTGAGACGTAGAACACGAAGCTGGTATCATGTGCTGATACCAGCATGTATTGGTATCGTAATAACGGATCATTGTTTTTATAGATTTGTATACGTTCCGTTACTTTTAATTTTTCCCTTTTTTACTCATTGTAAATATAATAGGATATGGTTGTATATTTGTAGATATTTTTTAATAATGTTGTTTACATGACTGTAAAGCGCCTTGAACATAGGATAAGATCGCTATAGAAATATTATTATTATTATTATTATTATTATTATTATGTGCGAGTGATAATCGAGTTTGGTTTTATTTTTCAGCGTTCTTTACCTGGTTCTCTGCCCTCCGTCGCTTCTCCCACACAGGACGCCTTGGCTCTCCTCCCGCCTACAGAGGAAGTCTTTCTCTTCTTCCTTGCTGCGCGTGCGTCACCCACTGTCGTCGAGGTGTTCTCTCCGTCAGTCTCCCCATGGTGGTCCTCCTCTAAGTCGCTGCTTTCCGAGCCGGGCCGGCTGCTCAGCCGTGCGAGGAGAGCACAGAGCATTGTCCGCTCGCTGTCCCCTGGTGGCTGTTGGGAGGTTCCAGCCTCCGAAGAAGACTCCGCGCTGGACTTGCCTATCTCCTGCATAACACTCTCCGGACAGGATATGAGGGGTTCGTTGGATTCCTCGCCGCTACCGCTGGAGTCGTCGCCCTGTCTCCAACCCCGCTTGAGGCTGGCGTGAAGCGTGTCCAAGGTGTCTGCCGATAATGCCTCAAAGGTGGCGAAGTTTACGCCAAACTCTACCATGGCGGAAGCCAGGTACTGCGGGCAGAATGACCCACTCTGGTAACTGATGGCCGCGTAGCGGAGGTTAAGAAGCCGTGCTCTGCTCAGACCTGAGCCGGCGGTCGTTGCTTGACTGACCAAGCAGGCCACGTCGCACACCGCCAGTCGCCTCAGCGTCAAATTGCTGGTTATGTTCCCCGGTAAGAAACCCCCGTGTTCTTGCACTATCAGCCGCTTGGGAAAGCCGTGCGTGAATTCAGGGCTTTCGAGGCTCCAGGCCGGAGCGTCCCAGATCATGATATTTCCAAACCTAGGAGAGCAAGAGAGTAGGGTCAGTCCACAAAGGCTTGTCTATAGGTTTCCTGCTTTGCGCCCCCAAACCAGTCGTTCCAAAACAGACAGGGCTTCGTAAGTGTGCCGTTCAAGATTTTGTTGTTAAAATTATTAGTTGATTGGGTACCGTGTGGCGGTTTTTTTTTTCCAGCGGTTCGCGACTGAATAAGTTCCCGCAAATAAAAGTTACCGCAAACACGTAAAATCTACTCCAGGGTGAATACTCTCTATAACTTAAATTCGCTACACAGAAGTTAAGTACTAACCAATCGTGTCTGTTCAATTACAACTTGCCCCCTTCATTCGGAAACGAAACGGTGTACATAGGATTGTAGGATTACTAAACAAAAAAACGAAAATGTTATCAATTCTGTGTACTTTCTAGAAAATCGCCAATAAATAGGAAACAAAAGGAACAAAATATCGCCAGTTCGCGCGAATAAACCCCCCCCCCCCCAAAAAAAAAGAAAATAGCTTTTTACGAGTGTCTCTAAGCAACGTTCCTGTCCATGCGAACGCGGTTTAAATCGGCGTCAAACGGCGCTTGTCCGCTGGTTAGAGCCTCGGTCAAACGTGCGCTGTGACGGCGAAAGAGTTCCCACTTGTTCACCTTTGGGTGGGTGTGTCTGCGACTTGCCCGCTCAGTTGGATCAGCGGCAGGACGCGTATCTTTCCACCCTCTTTCCAGTCTCTCGGTGCAGTAGTTGATAGCGCTGGCAGCGTTGTCGAACAAAACTGCGTTGGACACCTCCTCCCGCGAATCTCGAGGCACTATGTGCCTTGGCAACGACAGGCTGTCTAGCAGAAACAAGTCAAAGTTGAAGGCTAGAGGCCGGTCGGCGGATTCTGCGAATGCCAAGGGGAAATATGGCTCCACGCTCTCGACGTCCGTTTGGAGGGAAGCCGCGTCCTGTTGTCGATAAAAGGACTGACTACTTTCCTCGACCACATCCTGGTCCGCCACGAAGAAGGCCCTGTCCTGTGAGGACTCAACGTCACCATCTTCATCTTCTTCATCGTCGTGGTCAGCGCTGTAAGTGCAGAGGGACAGCAGATCATTTAGAACGGCGTTGACGGCAAACGCCAAACGTCATATAAACACGTACATAGAAACTTACCAACATTCCCGTACGGGCTATTCTACGTCAATGCACATGTCACCGAAAAGAAGGAAAAATTGACGAAATAGCTGATGACAACTTGAAAAACTTTCTTTCACAAATACTCCTCAAGTGATCTCTTAAAAAAGTTTTTAAAGTCATGTTGTTGTTGTCGTTGTTTTTAATTCTTGATTCCTCCCTTCCCTCGCGGCAATCTGTAGCGCGATTTCGCGGGAAAATATTAGTTACTGTGACGTATTTTCCTCATTCCTCAGCACAGCCGCATACGAGGGTTATGCATGTTAAGAAAGATGCTTGACCTACCTTCGGCCGTCTCGTGTCCCTTCTGCTCTCGCCTCCTGGTCAAAAAACTGTCTGAAAAAAACAGAAATGCATTAATACACAGCAAATAGATACAGTCGTTTAACCCCGTTGTCAAAAAGACACCTTCAATTGCAATAGACTACTAAAGAAATTTATGAGGACATGAGAAGCGACAAATCTCTAGTAACCTCCCCCTTTTTTTTAATAAACATACTATAACATACTATACAGTAATTACTTAACAGTCCAGATATATAATACAGAGTAGCCAAAGCTACTTGAGTAGTTTTTGCATACTCACGCGCACACATACACACGCGCTACGCACGATTACTGATTATCCGCCTAGAAACATCCTGAAAGAGCCTTTATAGGGAGTTAGCGCGATTGCTGTTCTCCGTACATCTCGACAAGGCGATCATTTTCTCGGATAAACGCTCCCCATTTTAAATTGAAGTTTTTCTTTAAGTCCCAGTTAAAAGTGCATGATGGAAAAGCGGGTTTGTAGTGTCGTTCACGAGGCCTATGCAAGACAAACAGGAGAATTCTTCCTTAAGAAAGCAAGAGCTTTTTGTCATCCAATTACTAATTTCATTCCAAAAGGATTTAACGAACAGGCATTCCCAAAAGAGGTGCAAAAGAGTTTCCGAGCTTTCTTTACAGAAACTGCATTGATCATTAGATTTGATTCCAATTTTAGAAAGGAAATAGTTTGCTGCCAATTTTCTATGCAGAAGTTGAAATTGAAATACACGCAATTTAGATTCGTTGGTACATAGGAAAGCAAGGGTATATGACTTAACCAAACCCAATCAATCATGTAAATAAACTCCCGCCAAAAAAAGGCAACAAAAAAACCGATCAATTTCGAAAATGGTCTCAAATCCGCAATAACGATCACGGGGTTGGGCAATACTAAGTGAAGTAAACGAAAATTGTTAACCATTTACCTTGCTTCGGTGCGACTGCTTTTTTGAGTCCTCGGCCGGCGGGAACAAGAAGGCCTACACAGAATAAAAGACATGACATTGTTAACGTGGCCACGTCAAAAATGTAGTTAAAATTATGGTGGTGAAATTACAGTTTCATTGAATCAGCTAGTCAATTTGTAGTCCTCATCAGTCCCGATTTCGTTTTAAGCGGTTTTTCTCTGGGTTGCTAGTAACAGTTTCATGCTTGTCACGAAGCAAAAATCTGTACCTTTCTTGGCTGTCCGCCGTATCACTGCCAGCCTCGCTCGGCGCTGGCGGATCTTGTGAAGATCTGCAACAAAACAATCAGACATCCAACTTAAAAAAGCACGATAAGTGAGCAATCTGTTGGTTATTCTTTCGCCTCAAAAAATGAATTAAAGCGGGAAGAAGTAAACAGAACGATAAGTAGAATTTCTCACATATTTCTCCAAACCCAACGTAAAAACCGAAAACAAACTCAATTGAAAAATGGCTTCCTACCTGGATGATTCCTGCGTCGCTCGTCCACCATCAAGCTGTTCTGCTTGATCCGATCTCTTCGCTGGGAAAAACTCTGCGATGCTCGTGGCTCTCTTCTGCATTGTCGAGTCTAGTCGATTGAATAAGTATTTCGCAAGGGGACACATATATATTAGGGTACATTACGTCAATTTCTCCAAATAGACTCGTTGCCTTTTACATGACCATGACGTCATCCGTGTTTTCCCCGTGGAGCTATTTTTATTTTCCAGCCGAGGGAATCTGGGTTTTTGCCCTGACGGGGCAAAAACCCAGGCTTCGCGAGGCGGCGTAATGGCTGACGCCGTGATGTGGTGTGCCAGATAGCTCGAGGGGTTTAACATCGCAACTGACGGTTTCCTTTATCAATGAACCCAAACAAGAGCCCCCTTCGTTCAAGTTTGCGGCTGTGGCCAACGACGCCTCTGGAAGAATTTTCACATGGCAGGAAATAGCGCAAATCTAGCGGCTAGCTGAAAAGATGGATGCGAAAAGTGTACACTACTTGTTTTGTCAGTGATCATTTGCTGATTCTGTTCGGTGATGGTTGATGAGAAGGTTCATTCTGGGGAACCTTTCTTTCAATAAAGAACTAATGATATTTTGTGCAAAGAAGCGGCCTTTCTTTGAATAAGGAACCAGTGATATTTTGAGGGGGAAATTAGCGGTGAAATACCCGACGACAAAAGCTTGGACAGCTAGAAAAACGATCTTGCTGCAGTGTCCACATACAAATTCTCCCCGGTTGATCTTCATACAGTTTCATATCGAATTAGTTGAGAGAAGTAAACAGATCAGAGCACTTTCCATTAGGGGCCAGTTCCCTTTTTCTGTAAGTAGGGTGGAACAGGGGGAGGGGGAGGGGGAGGGGCAGGGGGGAAGGGGAGTGGGGTGTGGTGGTGGGGATTGTTGTTTGTTGGGGGAGGAGGTAAATTTGCCTTTGACAAAACAGCAGCATAAATACTTTTCTCTGGAACCGAGGCTGTTTTTCTTTGAATTGGCATGAATTAGGTTGGAAATTTGAAAATACGGTTGAAAGACTTGAAATTTTAAAACTTAAGTGAGGAAAGTAGAAAAATTCATTCTTATATTCATGACTAAGAGACTGAGAGCTTGAGTGTTAGATTGCCGTCCGAATAACACAGCAAGTTTTTACCTGATGAAGCTGATCAAATGAAATTGCTGAATACATTTAAAAGGGCATATCAATTTCAGTTCACTCTGAAAATATGAGCCCAATATATCAAATAGTTGCTTATTAACAAAAAGTTGAAAGTTCCAGAACTGAGATGAAGACATTACCACTGTCAAAGCCTTATTGCCTAACAATTTACACCAAACAAGATTTTCACGTAGGTTTTTTGTTGTTTCTCCTATTTTTGCCTTAATAGATTTATTGTTTTGCGAAAACGATTATCCTGTGTACCGACTCCATTAAATAAAGGAAAGCAGAGATTCACAATGACTTATTTCTCTGACCTATAAAAAGAAATTTGACCCACCCCCTGTCATTTCATATTTCAGTAGTTACCCACCCCTATCATAAGAGAAACAAACTTGACACCACCCCCCCTTTCATGAATAATGACCGTGAAATAGCTATCGTTTTGAAAGCTGTCACCACTTTGACTAGAGTGAACACTAGAAGTTATCAACATGATCGTGGTCAGCCCTCATGGAGTATTCCTTTCCCCTGAAAAGAGGATGTCAGTGCCCCCAAGGAGTACTCCCCTACGTTCCAAGATGAAATTCTCCCTTTGTCATAAGCAAATAAATACAATGTGGTGTGAATATGTAAGCTTATTGATTTATTACTTCGTTACATCAACAAGTGGACCCTTTTTACTTTGCCTGGTCTATCCAAAAATTCCAAACTGCTTACAAGATTAAAAAAGAAAATAAAACAAATCCTTTCAACAGCTCCACCCTTGACTCCAAAGCTGAACGGAATAGAATAAAAGAAATGGCAATGAGATTCAGGGATGAATAATTCACTTCTTTTGTTCTTCTCTTCCTTAGCCTTGGAGCCAAGTGTGAAATTTTAATGTGAAACTGGGGCCTAAAATTAATGGTGTACACAGTCTGACTTGTGCATACCATCAAATATTATTCTTTAAACTAACGTGACGCGACGCGATGCTTCACAGCACTACACCTTCATGACATGATTGAAATGTTCACTCTTCGAAATTATCTAGCGGACTGGCCCCTCTGACTCCCAGAGCAGCTTCTAATGAAAACTGTTTTCAAAATTAAATGGAAATATTTTTAACCCTTTAAGTCCCAATAGTGACCAAGATCAAATTTCTCCAAACAAGATCCATACACTGCCAAGAGATGTTATAAGCAGTAACAAAATGATCACACAAGAGAAAATGCCTTGATCTATTATCAAATTCTCTCTACTTATTCTTTAACGAAATGTATGGAGATCAGTTTGGAGAATTTGTATGTGGATACTGGGGCTTAAAGGGTTAAGGCCCACCACAGTGAACTGTGAACGAGAAAAAGGCTTCCTTTTTTCACCAAGCATAATTGAAGCCCTGATAATGCTACACAAAACTAAAATGTCATGAGATGATTGTGTAAGAAAAGTTTGTAGCAGACTACGGAAATAGTTGTAGTTCTTCAGTGGACTGTGGATTTTTACTGAGCTGGTCACTTGATCTCTGATCTGGAAGCATGACAAGCTGAAAGAGGAAACAGAAAATCGATGAGAATTTCCTTTTGAGCGAAAACACTTTTTCTGTTTCTTTATTACTGCCCAGTAGATAATCGAGTACAAGCTTTTTCAATTTCTCGTTCCTCACCTAATCTGCAAAGACGACCTTGTGTATTTGATGCGGGGAAGTGCAGAGTTGATATAATCCTGGTCGATTCTTTGGCACCTTTACTGTAACAGGCACTAGGCTCTCCAAACTCTCCGTCCACTGTTCATCGCTGAGTTCCAGTTTGTAAAGGTTCCTTGAGACATTCTTGTACCAGAGAAGGGAAACATCACCTTGTTGATTGAGAGAACGGATCTGTCCGATCAGGACTTTTGGGCAGTTAAGCTTGCTATGCTCTTCCACCACAGCTACAAAGTCACCCGGTTTGAATGGGCAGTCATCGAAACTCTGCGGTTGGCCATTATTGGGTTCCTCTTCCAAATGGTCCTCTGCATACTCCCTGGCTAGGTTGACAGCAAGCTGCTTTCTGTCATTGGCGGTACCACGGTCATAGGTACGCTGGGCTTGTTGCTGTGAATGTCTGAGAGCGGCCGCCAATGATGCCTTAAGGGCATCTGTGCAATCACTGTGAAATGGAGAACTTATTTTAGAGATGGCTATGAACACTAAGAAAGGCAGACCTACCAAATGCTACCCGCCAAAATTTAATGTGTGGAAAATATTTGTAATCATTGGTTGTCTTGTTCACCTACTGTTAATGCTGATCACCAGTGGTCCAATGTATATGTTTTAGTTGATTTTTTATCTCAGGTAATTTTATTCTCCTTTTGTTTTTGAGTATGTATGCCAAAGACGTTTAAACCAAAGGAAAATAAAAATTACCTGAAATAAAAAATTAACTACAACATATATTCCACAAAATGTCCTATTGTTATAAATTCTATATTGCACACAGCTTGTCTCTGTTTTATTTTTTTTATTTAGGGAAATGTCACAGAGCAACCTCCAGTTTTCCTTTTCAAGATGTTTTATAATTTTTTATTTCTATAAGATTATGATGCTCCTTTGAGTAAGGTTTTTCAGCAACAATAATCAACTCACACCAGTGCATGACCGAGAAAGAGAAAGAAAAAATTCAATCCCAGGATAAAGTTGGACTGATGTGAATATCTCTAAGTTTGTTGAGTGAGTATTTTCACTTTGATGAGGCAGAAAAAAAGCTGTGCAGTGTATAGTAGAAAAAAATAATTATCTTACTCTCTGCCATACGACCAGGTGATGAAAGCAGATCGAAGCATATTCACTGTCACCAATTTTCCAGTCAGGCTACGAAACAAACTTTTCATGTGTGCAGAGAACGCAGGTCCCGAGAATCTGTGACCCTTCCTGTTCTGCAAGGTACAAGTTAAAAAAGACATGGATGAACACTGAACTAAAGTTGGAAAAACACTCGGATCTTTCTAGTAAAATTGACAATAATATTGAACGTGTGAAAGAAACAGTGATTCTTACAGGTCCAGCTTTTGCTTTCCTAGAACCAGGTGTTCCAGTACAAAGAAATACAAAGATAGCATTGTATTAACTGAAGGGTGAATTGGGTCGAGAAAGCACCCTCGCTGAATTTAATGCTCGTCCTAAAAGATGATTTTCCAGATAAAATAACCCCAACTACTGAAATGAAGATAACCATTTGAAAGGATTCACCCTCACAAGGGTGTTTTTTTGTCCATTTTCACCCAAATAAGATCTCAATAAGGTGAAAATTTGGCGCGATTCACCCTTGAAGGGTGAGAAATGTCAAAGAATCACCCTAAGGAGAATTAATTTCAAATCCCAGGGACTTCTATGAGGGTGGTTAGGGGATTTATATAGGTGAATCAAGAGACTGAGACATTTTCAAAAGCTAATTTAACGTTAGGGTAAAACCTTACTGTGTCCAATTTAGGGTGATAATTTAAATCCACTCACCAGAAGCAAGTAGTCCCCACTGTCATCCTTTGCAAGGCGTGGACGGAAATTTACCAGAACTTTGTATAGTTCATGGTCACGCTGAAAAGAAGGAGAATCCTGTTTAAGCCCACTTTGCCTTTTAGAAACCAACGTGAAAATTCTTTGCACTGTATCTTCCCTTTTCTAATGTAACATTTGTGCAACAAGGGACATGAGTTTTAGGAATTATGAAAAACTGAGTAGTGATCTAACCTGCAGAGTTAGCTCATCCCTTCCAGATGTCCCGGATGTGATAATCGCGACGCCGTTCTACTCTGTAGCCAAACCGTTTATCCGGGAGTAAGAGGCAATCTAAAAATGTAAAATGTAAAATGTAATACATAACAAGACAAAAATTCATTAAAATACAAAAAAAAAAAGAGGCAATCTATCCATATTTAGGGCTACGCGCACATTTATTTTACCCGTACCATACACAGAAACGCTCTATCGTAAGGTGTGTAACAATTGGGTTAGCAGTGACGCGATGAGTGAGGCAAAGTCCCAAACTATATGATTTAAAGTTATCCCCTTGTTCTGTCCGTGATGTATTTTCACGACACCTTGGGCTATGTGCCCTAATGGCCAGAGCACACAGTAGTAAAAATGCACGCATGACCCAGCTGTTGGTAAGCAGCACAGCATTGCACCAAATTTACACTCTTGCAGTGCCTTGTCAGTTGTCTCCAGCTGAGAGAGTACAAAGGAAGACCAAGGTGAAAGATCTGTGTAAAATCTTTGACTGCAAGAGGAACAGATTGCAGTGCCTGAAGCACATCGGCCAGTTGGCCCAGCTCTTGCCAAAACTTCTGTGTGTCCAGTTGGTCACAGGGCACTCTCTCTTCTGGGATGAGTTGAGGAAAGTGGCAAGTACAGTGAATTCCCAGCCAAATCAACAGTCAAAATTAGCTGCAATAGTTGCCATTCGGAGAAAACTTCCTCCAGCGTCCCCTTGGAGAGCATTCCTCACCTCAGAGAGGACTGCAGATGAGGAGGCTATTATCCAAAGATTTGGCTCCTAATGTGCAAGTGCTTTTCAGTGCATTAGTTCTGTATTTCTTAACACCTCCGGAGGGTGAATATTAAGGATTTCTTTCATATTGATATACAGTAGACTTAAATTTGTTGTTAAGATCTAGAGACATAATAGGAGAAAAATGCAAGTATTTAAAGAGCAATTAATTTTGATGTTCCACTTAACTTATTCCTAAAATAGTTGGCTGAATAGTTTTCCCCCAGATGGTATTGCGCAACTATATTTTGATGTAAACAAAGTGGCAGGTGCAGTGAATTCCCAGTCAAATCAACAGTCAACATTTATAACAGCAGGTAGTTGCCAACAGGAGAATTTCCAAGACTTTCAGCTTTGTGTTACATAGAGGAGTAAGACAGTTTGAAATTGAGAAAACTGAAATAGTTTGCTAAATTGTTTTTTCCCTCAGATGGGATTACTTAACTCTATTTTCATGTAAATTCCAGAGGAAAAAAAGGTTCATTTAATTGTTCTGTTGACCAGCATGTCTGCCTTTGTCACATAAACACTTATTAAAGCTACAAGTCATTTATGGAAAGTGTATGCTATTTAAGGAGATATGAGACAATAAAAATAATGGTTTGATAGTAATTTTGAGTAATCAATAATTATTTAATAATATTATTATTATTATCAATTATTATTAATGTCACATGCTTGTCAAACAAGGTTTGCCTTCTCTACAAGAACCAGTGTTTAGCCTAAAATTTGAAACAGGTTCTTATTTTCTTAAATCTGTAAAGAAAACATTATGTACAGTATGTGGTCCTTGGTCCGCAACTTTTCTGAACATGTTGAAAAATTTCATCTAGAAAAAAATTAGGTAAAAAAATGAATGTAGCTGACAATTTATTGATTAGTTTTCTTTCATATGGCGAAGCTTCGGCTTTTCTTCTGTTGCTCCTTGGTAGTACTGTTCGTTTTTCTGTGTTTGATGCTATAAAACTTAAGCAGCTTCTCTCCAATTTTGCACACTGGTTAACCTTTAGGAATGGAAGGGTTTAGAAAACTCCTGGGCCAAGTTGTTCAAAGGCTGATTAGCAGTAACCCGGGATTGAATTTCAAGACCAGATTCTTTTTCTTTTGTTGAAATTTTTTATTTTTTGGATAATTTTCTCTATTCTTTTAAGAGCACCCAGTCATCACATTATAGACAAACAGATACAATTATGCTATAAATTAATACTTAGCGCTCTGCGTAGGTAAAAAATAAAAATACAGCACCTTTTCACCCTATGAAAAATTAAAATATAGAGAATATATTCAGTGCGGTAGAAAATAATTACTCAAAACTCTGTATGTATTCAAGATATTAAGAAAAGAGAAATTGGAAACATGTATAAGGAATATTTTAACACATCCCTTTTATCAATCAAAAGGTTTCATTTATTTTGCAAAATGTAATTACACCAGTCATAGGTTGCAGACCAAGGACCACTATGCGAAATTTGGTGATAGTTTTCAAGAGTCTTTAAAACAAAAAATTCAAAGTCTTCAGCAAATTTGCTTCCAACGGCAGAAAAAGTTTTATCTCAAAACCTGTCCTACAAAAAGGCACATCTTCCTGTTGCGTTTTATTTATTCACAAGCAAAAGTAAACATGACCATGTAATTTATGGTGCCGCAAAAGTACATGTATGAACTTCAAGAAAGACGAATTAACTTACTGTCAACAAGCTTGAATTTCACATCTTCAGGTTTAGTTAAAACAGCAACACCATGGGGTTTTGTCCACAGACTCAACAATAATTTGACCAACACACTCTCTTTCACCTCGCTGTTCAATATCCTTGGGTTTTAGCAGTGGAGGGGTAAACACAAAATGATTTTTACACCTGGCATGAATTTTCTGCAATAAGGTAGTCTAGATTGTTGGATACTGTAAGTCATGAGAAACAGCTATGAATGCAGTCTCTGCAACAGAAACAATACCGTGTAGTGACCCATGCTTTTAAAAGTTTAGAACTTAGCTTTTGGCTTGGGAAACTAGGAAGCCCAAATCAGCTAGAATTTCATAGAAGTGTGTTATTTTACAATTGTCCTTTCTGATTTCATTGACCATGAAGTGAAATTTTGCTAGCAAGACACAAGCAAGGCAAATTGCCATTATGAGGTGTTTTGGATGGTGTTAAATCTGTCTTGGTTATGTATGACCACAGAAGATGAGTACAGTCCCATGGGCATACTGAACATTGAAAATGCAGTCATGTATTGGTCTAACTAGAGCGATGGACGTGTTATTAGTTCAAAGGAAATGAAAATAACAAAGGCATTATCAGGAAGTGTGTTTCAACCATGCACATGACATAATATTGTACAGTATCACTGACTTGAATGTTATGGAATTGATTCAGGCAATAAAGTACGTTGCAGTTGTATTTACAATCTGTTTGCATGATATGAGTGAAAAAAAGGTAATGTCATACTCAACAGTCATCAAGCAAATCACCGAGGTCCACAGAGACAGAATTAAGGCTTTGCATGTTTAAAAAAGAGCACTGTTTTGGTGACAAACTTGATTTACAGTAAGAGCCAGTCAGTAAGCTGACCTATTTCATATGCTTTGTCACAAATCTCAATGCAATACTGTTCAAACAGCTTGAGAAGGAGTAGGTTTTCCTTGCTGTGCTTTTGCAAGTACACAATCATTTCTCTTGCAATGATACCAACGATATTGACTTTGACACCTGTGATGGAAATTAGTCTTTGGGAGAGTTCAATGAAATTGGTTTATCTGAGAGCATTTTCTTTGCTCTGTTGTCTTGAAAATGCTTAAACCTGGAGAGCCTTAATTTGATTATATACTTATTTACCGGATAGGTCTGTCGCTCAACACTGAGCGTTTGAGAGCGCTCTAGAATAATAACAACAATATAGCAAAGGAAAAAAAATAGCAATAACAATCACCAAATGTAGACTAATAATAATGAAAGAACTGCATTAGGGCCCGTAACCCTTATCCTTTGAGCTATTCCACCGAGCCGAATAACATAATATTCCTCGACAAGAAATTAAACATACAAATATAATTTCACTGGAAAATAGTTCAAAGAAAGCTGCTGAGGACAGCGTGTTTGCTCTTTCACTGTGATCAGTGAAAAACTCCGGATAAAAACTATCTAGCAAAAGAACAAAATAGACGATGCTTCGAAAATTAGAGGAATGATCCGCCATGTTGTTTGACGTCCTCACATGAAAATTGTTGCTGATATGCACATGAAAATGCCGCCGTTACACAAATATAGCACTGAATAGAAAACATGCGGACTCACCGGCTTGGTAGGCTTGTCTGGAAGAGTGTGTCTTGCTTTCAGGACGAGAAAACAATTCCGATTTCTACAACGCGATCACAATGTCTTGGTAGTTAAGGCACCCGATTCACGCAACTCCTGTGGGTGATACCCGCTGAAAATGGACCAAATTACGGTAGTTTCGAAAACGAAGCACTCGAAAACGAAGACCGAAGCACGAAGCACCCAAATCTCGAAAACGAAGCACCCAAAACTCGAAAACGAAGCACCCAAACTCGATAACGAAGCACCCAAAACTCGAAAACGAAGCACCCTAGATCGAAAACGAAGCACCCAAAAATTCGACACCGGTCTATCCTTTATAAACACGAGAATACAGCAGGAATGCAGTTCAAATCTACTCAAGTTGTAAATGCATTTCCGCCGCTGCGTGGGAGGCCCGGTGGGAGGCCATGTTTTGGACGTGATCAGAAAACCGAGAACGCCCAAACTATTTCTAGAATGTTACTGTATTGCCAGTAAAAGCCAATTCGCAGGCTTGAGTCGATGATAGAGAGCTTTAGATTTTAAGACGAGTACGAGATTTTCTTAGTACTAAGTGGTGCTCGCGCGCGAACCAGCGTCATTTTGGCGGGAAAACGTGGTAGCTGTCGTCATTACGAGTCTCAACGATATCGAAGAGGCTAAAACAAGAGAACAGATGTTAGAAGTTTGAAAATTTTTCGATCGGGAGGGGGCGTAACCTCCTGCATATCCAATATGTTAGACTGCAAAACAATGGTTTTTTTCTCAAAATCAGTAAAGAAGTCGGTAAAGCGTGGCGTAAGAGTAATACGCGCGAGCCTCACACTCCGTTTTCAGCCTCGTTTCAGACCTTTTGTGTTACTGCTCACGCGTACTTGAATACGCCAAAATCTGCTGACGAACAGTTTTGAAGTCTACATAAACATGTATGTGTACCGAAAAAATGCATATTGAGGTAAGATGTATCAAGTATAGCGAGACCAATAATAAAATTAACACAGTATATCCTATCTAGAAAAATTCAGTTAAACAGTTGGCAGGCCCTTATAAAACCTTGGGATGGATTTTGTGGACCTTTGGAGGTGTGGACGCATCCGCTACCTCCACCTGATTCAGGTGCTTCGTTTTCGAGTTTTGGGGTCTTCGTTTTCGAGATTTGGGTGCTTCGTTTTCGATCTAGGGTGCTTCGTTTTCGAGATTTAGGGGTCTTCGTTTTCGAGATTTGGGTGCTTCGTGCTTCGGTCTTCGTTTTCGAGTGCTTCGTTTTCGAAACTACCCCAAATTACGCGGGCATCACCCGCTGAATTACGTACTATAGTACGGGCAATATGGCGGTCCATAGGCTACACAACTATCTGTGCAAGTAACCGTTATATTTTCGATCAAATTAAAAAAAATCCCCCTTTTTGATACAGCGGAAGATGAATAGACGAAACTCGAACATATATTAACGACTATTTGATATAACAAACGCAAATTTTCAAACAATTCCAGCTAATTCCGCATACATCGAAGACGAATAAGAAATAAGGCGAAGTTAAATTGATCAAAGTGAACTTTTACTTCATTGTGTTGGGTTACAATCCATCAGTGTTTTGAGATAAAACGTTTTGGTAGACAGTTGTAGTTCTCAAGACGGAAAATGAAATATTCTGGGTTTCGGGGGAGCGCTATTGGTCACGTCCTATAGGATGCCGTTCCACGGGCGTTTTTAAGGCGGGCAAATTCGAGAAAGATATTTTATTACGGGTCTCCCCAAATGAAATGTATTTCTATGATATTAACATCAAACTGTTCAGAATCGTGTCAGAGAAACGTTTAAAGCAAAAACCTCGTTTTACAAGGGCGCAAAGTAAAGAATTTTGGAATAGCGAGTGCAGCGTGTGTGACATCCTATAGGATGCTGTTCCACGGGCGAATTAAGGCGGGCAAATTCGAGAAAGACATTTTACTACAGCTCTCCCAAAATGAAATGTATTTCTATGATATAGAAATCAAACTATCCAGAATCGTGTAACAAAAACGTTTAAACCAAAAACCCGGTCTTCCAAGGGCGCAAAGTAAAGAATTTTGGAATGCAGTGTGTGTGACATCCTATAGGATGCCGATCCACGGGCGTTTTTAAGGCGGGCAAATTAGAGAAAGAAATTTTACTACAGTTCCCCCAAAATGAAATGTATTTCTATGATATAGAAATCAAACTATTCAGAATCGTGTAATAAAAACGTTTAAACCAAAAACCTCGTTTTACAAGGGCGCAAAGTAAAGAATTTTGGAATGGCGAGTGCAGCGTGTGTGACATCCTATAGGATGCCGATCCACGGGCGTTTTTAAGGCAGGCAAATTCGAGAAGGAACTTTTTATTACAGTTCCCCTCAAATGAAGTGTATTTCTATGATATTAACATCAAACTGTTCAGAATCGTATAAGAGAAACGTTTTAAGTAAAAACACGTAAAAATCTTGTCTTCCAAGGGCGCAAAGTAAAGAATTTTGGAATGGCGAGTGCAGTGTGTGTGACATCCTATAGGATGCCGATCCACGGGCGTTTTTAAGGCGGGCAAATTCGAGAAGGAACTTTTTATTACAGTTCCCCTCAAATGAGGTGTATCTCTATGATATTAACATCAAACTGTTCAGAATCGTAGAAGAGAAACGTTTTAAGTAAAAATACGTAAAAATCTTGTCTTCCAAGGGCGCAAAGTAAAGAATTTTGGAATGGCGAGTGCAGTGTGTGTGACATCCTATAGGATGCCGATCCACGGGCGTTTTTAAGGCGGGCAAATTCGAGAAGGAACTTTTTATTACAGTTCCCCTCAAATGAGGTGTATCTCTATGATATTAACATCAAACTGTTCAGAATCGTAGAAGAGAAACGTTTTAAGTAAAAATACGTAAAAATCTTGTCTTCCAAGGGCGCAAAGTAAAGAATTTTGGAATGGCGAGTTCAGCGTGTGTGACATCCTATAGGATGCCGATCCACGGGCGTTTTTAAGGCGGGCAAATTCGAGAAGGAACTTTTTATTACAGTTCCCCTCAAAAGAGGTGTATCTCTATGATATTAACATCAAACTGTTCAGAATCGTAGAAGAGAAACGTTTTAAGTAAAAATACGTAAAAATCTTGTCTTCCAAGGGCGCAAAGTAAAGAATTTTGGAATGGCGAGTTCAGCGTGTGTGACATCCTATAGGATGCCGATCCACGGGCGTTTTTAAGGCGGGCAAATTCGAGAAGGAACTTTTTATTACAGTTCCCCTCAAATGAGGTGTATCTCTATGATATTAACATCAAACTGTTCAGAATCGTAGAAGAGAAACGTTTTAAGTAAAAATACGTAAAAATCTTGTCTTCCAAGGGCGCAAAGTAAAGAATTTTGGAATGGCGAGTTCAGCGTGTGTGACATCCTATAGGATGCCGATCCACGGGCGTTTTTAAGGCGGGCAAATTCGAGAAGGAACTTTTTATTACAGTTCCCCTCAAATGAAGTGTATCTCTATGATATTAACATCAAACTGTTCAGAATCGTATAAGAGAAACGTTTTAAGTAAAAATACGTAAAAATCTTGTCTTCCAAGGGCGCAAAGTAAAGAATTTTGGAGTGGCGAGTGCAGCGTGTGTGACATCCTATAGGATGCCGATCCACGGGCGTTTTTAAGGCGGGCAAATTCGAGAAGGAACTTTTTATTACAGTTCCCCTCAAATGAGGTGTATCTCTATGATATTAACATCAAACTGTTCAGAATAGTATAAGAGAAACGTTTTAAGTAAAAATACGTAAAAATCTTGTCTTCCAAGGGCGCAAAGTAAAGAATTTTGGAGTGGCGAGTGCAGCGTGTGTGACATCCTATAGGATGCCGATCCACGGGCGTTTTTAAGGCGGGCAAATTCGAGAAGGAACTTTTTATTACAGTTCCCCTCAAATGAAGTGTATTTCTATGATATTAACATCAAACTGTTCAGAATCGTAGAAGAGAAACGTTTTAAGTAAAAATCTTGTCTTCCAAGGGCGCAAAGTAAAGAATTTTGGAGTGGCGAGTGCAGCGTGTGTGACATCGTATAGGATGCCGATCCACGGGCGTTTTTAAGGCGGGCAAATTCGAGAAGGAACTTTTTATTACAGTTCCCCTCAAATGAAGTGTATTTCTATGATATTAACATCAAACTGTTCAGAATCGTATAAGAGAAACGTTTTAAGTAAAAATCTTGTCTTCCAAGGGCGCAAAGTAAAGAATTTTGGAATGGCGAGTTCAGCGTGTGTGATATCCTATAGTATGCCGATCCACGGGCGTTTTTAAGGCGGGCAAATTCGAGAAGGAACTTTTCATTACAGTTCTCCCCAAATGAAATGCATCTCTATGATATTAACATCAAACTGTTCAGAATCGTGTAACAGGAACGTTTAAAGCAAAAATCTGGTCTTCCAAGGGCGCAAAGTAAAGAATTTTGGAATGGCGAGTGCAGCGTGTGTGACATCCCATAGGATGCAGATCCACGGGCGTTTTTAAGGCGGGCAAATTCGAGGAAGAAATTTTATTGCAGTTCTCTCCAAATGAAATGTATCTCTATGATATTAACATCAAACTATTCAGAATCGAGAAACAGAAACGTTTAACGAAAAAATCTGGTCTTGGGACGGCGCGAAGAGAACGAGATGGTGATGATGAAGACGAAGGTTAAGCGAGAAATTCTTCAGACCGGACTTTTTAACATCTTTTATCGTTATCAAATGAGGGGATTTCTGAGGCCCCCTTCGAAAATAAAATTTGAATAAAATAATTAAGAACAAATGGGAAAATGGAATATGTGATAAAAGGATGATCAGAAACCACAAAATACTACATGTGAACTGCTAAACACAACATCTACCATTCGGTAAATTTAAATTCATGTTTTGTTTTTATTTAATTTGTGAAAAGCCTGAATTACTTTAGGGACTGGTCATGAAGTACAAAGGGGGGGGGGAGTGGGCTTTGAAAAGTTGGGGGTGGGTCACTATTTTTTAACACGTTAAAAAGGGTGGGTCAGGAAAAATAATGCACTGCATTAGGGGTGGGTCATGTGAAATTATTCACATATCATTACAAACTTTAGTAAAATCTTTTTTTAACAATAAATCTAATTTTCCACATTAATCCAACTTTATATGACAACAGGAATTCAAATTTTAAATATTTTGTTTCTATTTATTTACAGTCTTTAACTCTGAAGAGTAGTCACGCGGGAAACTTTTTATAGTATAAAATCTAGAACAAAGCTTTACTGTGTGTTCATAAACCTAAGTTATGTTAACATCTTTTTTAATATCTTCTTCTAATCATCTTTAGTCATCTTCACCATTACCATCACCCTCATATACATTCCCCAAAAGTAATGATAGCAACATTTCGGGTTAAAACACCGTAGTTTTCAATTGTATTTTTGTCCTTAGTATTGTCAGACTGTTTTTTACATGAGGAAACTTTCAAAGTTTGATTTTAAGTGACGCGACACGAGGAAACATCGATTTTTCAAAAACGTAGTGTTCCGCGCGTTTTTGCTTTTTGTTCCTTTAATTGCTTTTAGGAACAACCTAGGAACGCACACTAAAGGAACTTTATTTGCACAAGAGGAACAATGGTCGGCAAATTTCGGAACAATCTGGTCCGTTAGCAGCAAATTGGAACACAAAGTTCCTTTTCGTTTTAGTCAAAAGGAACAACTGGTTCCTCTTTTATCCTTTCAGGAAAAAAAGGTCCTCTTTCAACAGTTCCGATTTCCCTTTATGTTCCTTTCGAAGTGATTGGGGAACAAATGTTCCCAATCCAATTTCTTGCTCTACACAGTAAGGAACAAATTGTTCCTATTTACTGGCATATCCACTGCTGTTCGGAACGCCTTGTTCCCTTTCGGTTCAAATTGTTCCTATTCATGCCCAACAGGAACGGAATTGTTCCTAATCGAGGTGGTTTTTTGTTCCTCAAGATGAGTGTTATGTTCCGCTTATAAATGGGAACAGGTTCCGAATTTGTGACAAAGGAACTAGCGTTCCATTTTGCGCAAAGTGTAAAAAGGAATAGGGAACAATAGTTCCTATTTATCGTAGGATATCTGAAACTACTGTCCATCACCTCCCGTATACAAATTTATCAAAACATGTTTCCGTCAACAATCAAGTTAAGTACGAGACTTGCCCGCTGCATGCTTAATCTCGTTTGGGCTTGCCCGCGCAAGTTCAGGCTTGTGTCTTTGTTCCTTTTGATTAATTGTGTACCAAATACGGACAAGAAAACAATGGGACAAGGGGCAAGAATGACCAAGTGTGGGCAGAGATGGGCTAACAAATATCTCATTGGCGAACAGGATGATCTCTTGGGGACCCTTTTGCTAGTATAAAAACATGCATACTTTAGAAAAATATCGATTTCAAGCTAATGCTTAAGATGAACAAACGAGGCAAGGATGTCGACTGGTCAAAGTTAGCAGATGCATCGCCTAAACCAAAGAGACTTCACTTAGAAGAGGATGACTCTGATGGTCTTTTTCACTGCCCAGTGCAAATTTGTAACCACGATGGATTCACTACGCAAAGAGGCTGTAGAAAACACGTAAAGAGCAAACACAGTTGGTACTATTACTTCGACGAGAAGCCAGACAGTGCGCAAATCGATACGCTTAATGTCGATGAAACCGACAAATGTGAAGCCAGTGATCAGAAATTTACGCCGCGTAAAAGCAGGGCAATTGCCTCTTTTGATTCTACGAACAAAATTGCCAAGAACTTTTTTTCGTGGCTCACTGGCAGCGGTGGGGGCTGTAAAAGTGATCGACAAGCACAACAGATCGTGAGCAAGTGCTTAAAGTTTCTCAAATTTTGTTGTGAAGACGAAGAGGAGCTCACATTTGACATTGTGGACTTTAGTTTATGTTCACCGAATCTCCTTTTCAAGTTTGTTGATACCATGCAGGATGATTGGAATCTGGGACACGCGGGACGCATAGGCTACTTGGATGCCATTGCAGAATTGGTGGATTATCGAAAAGTGAATGGAGCATCGGAATCAGTGTTGAGAGGGCTGGCTTCAACAGAAATTTACTTGAAAAAGGTGCGCAAAACCGTTTCCAAAATGATGCGCTTGCAGTGGACCAGCGAGCTCGATATCGATGCCTTAGAAGCCAAGGGGCACTGGGCCACACTAGAAGAACTGTTGGAAGTCGTGGGGCGCTACTTGCCGCGCTACGAGAGCGTACTTAAATCATGCAAGGAGAAACCGGGTGCTGTTTTGCCAATAGATTTATCTTTTGCTACCAAATTTTTGGCCGTCTATTCATTTATCAAGGTCAAGGGCTCGCGCCCCATGACATATCAGTACTTAACAGTGGAAATGGTGAACAAAGCCAAGACTAACGGTGGCCTTATAGACCAGAAAATGTTCAAAACGGCTGGAAAATTTGGCTTCGATTCTCTTTACCTGACTGAGACGAGCATGCAAGTGTTGGATGGCTACATCAACCACATTCGCCCCCTACTCAGACCGACCTGCGACTTTGTATTGGTAACAAGAAATGGAGGGCAGCACAACAAGCTGGGAGAGCTAATGAGTAAACTGGTCTTCGACGCAACGGGGAAATACGTTCACCCGACTCGCTATCGACAGATTGTGGAGACCGCGAGTTGCAGGCAGCTGAGCAGCAGCGCCCAGAGCACAATCTCCGAGGACCAGAAACACAGCTCCGTTGTTGCAAGGGTTCACTATCAGAAGCAGCGATCGCGCGAGGTGGCGAGCAAAGCACATGAATATTTGGAACGATTGCACGGAAAAAAGGGATCAGAGCTAGAAATAGACGTGCGCTCGAGGCTTTCTGGCAACTCTGCGTCTTCTGAAGATCAAAACGGTAGCAAAACCGATACTTCCTCTAACGACGAGGGAGAGACCATCGCAGAAACACCACCCGAGCGTCTTTCAGGTGTCCCGAGACTAAAGCGGGAAAATGCGTTCATAGCGACAGATTTCCCGGTGAGAAAAAAGAGTCTGATGTTCACCCCTGAAGAAGACAATCATCTAAAAGCAGGCATCGAGCGACACGGCTACGGTCAATGGAAAGCGATTCTCAGGGATCCCGAATATCGTTTTCAAGAGGGAAGGACAGCCAACTCCCTGCTAAGCCGTGCAGCGCGAAGATTTGGATCACTTTCTAAGTTATCCTAGAACTTTCCATTGTGAGCAAAACATAATTTTGTGAAGGGCACCAGAACACTAAACTGTAGTTAGGTCATAACACAAAACTTAAGAGGGCCCCCCCTCGGAAGTTTTCCTCGACTGGACAAACGCAATGGACTAAGACTACGATGTTTTAACCGGAATTCTAAGTGGAATAGTTTGAAAGTTATAAAACGGGACAAAAATGCGTTCTTTTGGCGGGCGACACTTAAAAGCTAGTAGTGATCGTAAAACAACACATGTTTAAGCACAAACAATTTTTATTTGGACTTGATCACGAACAAATGAATCATCTTGCACAGGCAGTTGATCATGAGCACGTAGAACACCTAACTGACGATAGGCTAAACTCGAGTTAAACTGAAGGACCTACGAATAAAGGGCAATAATGCAAAATACAATGTTCTGTTCTCGTCCACTCTGAGCGCAGGCCTACTTCTGGCTGGAAAAGTACTTGAGGATTGTGTTCTCACTGTTGCTGCAGCCCCTGTCCTTCTGGCTCTTTGCACGAACTCGCCCTTCCTGTTTTCTTGCCCTCTTCGTCCCTTTCTGGAGTTGCTGCTCGCCCTGACAGGTCCTCAAAAACTCTAAGTGGTTCGTCTGCCAGCTAGGAACCTGGGTAAATACCTCATCAGCGCTGTCGTCCTCGGTACCCGCTTCGGCTTCTGCCACACCTTGCTCTTCCGTCGGTCTTGGCAAGGGTTCCGTCACATTTTTTACCATGAGCTGGTCTGCTTCGCGCAGTATTCCCAGCTCCACGCAGACTCTCCTACGTTCCGCCACCGCTTCCTCCGTGTTGAAGGTCCCAAGATTCTGATGGTGGAGCTTCAGCTTGTCGGATAGGACCTCCTGGTACGCCATCAGGCTACTTCGCATGTATGGATCGTCTGTACGACTGTACTTTTCTACACACTCGTCAAGTTCCTTCTCCGTGGAACGCAGCCAAGAACCAGCGAAGACTAAACGTGCCTTCTCGCGGCGCTGCTGTACCAGGTGTTCTCTCTGTGCTCTTCGATTCTCTTCGAGATCAAGAACAATTGGAGTGGGCATCTCCTCGCCCGGGTCTAACGGAAGCAACTCTGCGTTCTGGGTGCTCACTCCGTTCTTCCTCAGCATGGATTTTCGCCTCAGGTGCTGCTGTCGTTTTCTCTTCTCTTCCTCGGCTCGTTTCCTCTCCTCCTCCATCAGCATGTGCTGCACTTGCCTGTGTCGTAGACTCTCTGGGTGCGATCTGCTTACGGCTTCCCTCAACAAATCGAGGCGGTCGATCGAGGTGCTACTTACACCATCTTCATCGGAATTGTCCTCTTCTTCGTCTGTCGAAAGTGCAATGTTAATCTCGCCAGTGGCCAGGGGATTCGCAAGTGACAGCGACCTAAGTGCTTCCTTTTCCGTCTCCTTCAAAAGACCTTCCTCGTCATCTACGTCGTTGTCATCGTCGCTCTCGGTATCGGTTTCGTCCTCGCTGTCGTCGTCACATGTTTTTGCCTTTTCAGCAGCCCAAACAACGCATTCCATGGCGTGCTTTTTGAGCCACGCTGCCGCCTTTCGTCTGGGATTCGGGAGGCTCTTGAACTGATACGTGCGCAGACGTCTATCCATTGCTGGCTGGTCGGCGGGACCGAAATCAAGCTTACGCTGCGCGGTCACTAACATCGGGCACTTGTTAAGGAATGCTTTAGCCGTCTGATACTTAACGTCGTGGGCAGTATATCCTCCTTGCGTTAAGATTTTCCAGTCAGCGACGTCGAGTGTTTTCTCGTCTGCCTCATCGATGAAAATGAATTCTGTAAATGGGGTGATCATGGCCTTATTGAACGCCCGTTGCTTCGTGACGGTGGCGATGTTGCCATGGTGTACGAGCCCTTGTATCGGAAAAAACAAACTTGTTTTTCCGCTATTCGCATCTCCAACGAGACAGGGTACTTTATCTTTGTGCTGCTTCCCGTTGTAGTTTAGCAGTTTTAGGAAATCACCGCAGAATGTTGAAACTTCATTTTCAGACAGGCTATTCTCTAGGATTTCCCGAAAATACTTTGGATCAGCATGTTTAGATGGATCATATGCGCAAAATGCCCTGGGAGATACTTTTCCAATTTGGCGCTCTTCAATGGCATTCTCTTTGAATTGACGATCCTTGAGGGACCAGCAAACCCCATCGTTGACTTCTATCAGGTCGTAACTTATGACCAGAGGATGAAACAGTTCACAGTGCGGGTCTGACAACAGTTCAATTATCCTCTTCATGTATTGGATAAGTCGCGATTTAAATTGCTCATTAGTGGCGAGAGTGTTGATGAAATTCCTTGCTTCGCACTTGTACGTGTATGTGTAAATTGCCCTTGGATCCCTCTTGTACACTTTGCCTCGATAGCTGGCGTATTGTAACTTTTGCATTGCGATGGTGATGTCGTTGACGAGAATCGTGTGTTTATCTGATAAATGTTTCTCTTCGCGTTCAGAAACCGGCAGCGTCGTGTCGCGTGTAAAGCCAAACTTGTCAATTTGTAGCTTAGCTTCCATCATCTTTTCCAGAGCGTTTGATAATGGCTGCTGAAAACTTGGCTTCACGATAATGACACGAACGACATTTTCTGTCCCACAGCCTTCCAATTCTTGTGGTTGCGATGTTGCGAGTAAGCTTGATAATTCCTCGCGATAATTGTGCTCGTATGATGCTGTCACGAGGTCTTGCATATAGGGATTTTTATGGTCTTTGAGTAGATTGTACAGTTCTCGAATGGCAATACACTCTTTTCCATCTTGAAATTGCACCTGGTAAAGTAGAAACTCAAATTTAGTGAACGGATTTTTTTTTTGGAATTGTCATCGCTAACTATGTCGTATAATTCGTAACTCATCCCCGTAACAGCTTGACTCTGATCATTCTATCAGCTGTAAGGTATTACATAAGTTGTACGGAATAAACCTGCTCAATTATAAAAGTATCTATTAGTAAGCTTTAACTTGCCAAGAATACGTCCCATACCTGTTTTGCTGTGACACCCATCCCACACTCGAGCAGGGTTCGATGAACCACCAAGGGATTTGCGGGGGCGCCATTGGGTGACGTGAGTGTAATCCAATAGGTCAGCGATGGCCAAAGCAATTTATTCAAACGAGTTCGACTGCCATCAAGCCCTTGTTCGGAAGACGTGCTTGGCACAGGACTTGGTTCGGGTTCTTCTTCGCTTTCCTCGCTTTCCTCTTGTACGTTTCCCTTCTTTTTCTCGTGTGTAGATATCGCACTGAAAAAAAAGGCTGCATTCGGAATACCTGAAAATAGACAAGATTTGTTTTAATTTTTTTTGGCAACCAATAATTAGCATGAAATTTGATGAAAGCTAACCTGAAAGGGCTCTGTCACACAAATCTCGCTTTTTGCAGATGTTGTTCCACGATTTGGCAAGCTCCTTTTCGCTTACGTTCCAGACACATTTCGCGCTCACAATGCTACATTGGCCGGCGATTACGGGACTCATGTAAACCAACGTTGCTCCTTTTATCCCCTCGCTGTTAAGTTGTTTGCACGGTCCTGTGGCTCGACGCATCTTCGTCAAATGTGCAGCGATAAATGAGGCTCAAACGGCTGCTTATATAGCTGTCTTCGACTTGTGAAGTTGATAAGAATAAATATGAAGAAATGTCACTCGCTGTTTTTGACACTGTTACAGTTTCAACCATAATGGTCAACTAATTGCAAGCAAACCTGGCCATTATTATGGAATTTATGTCGCAGTTTTCTCGCAGTTTTTGTCCCTAGGGTTGATAGGTTTTTAAGGGAAAACAAGTGGACAGAAAACTAGCGATAATTGCAACACAAAACGGTTACTTCAGAGTTACGTAATTCTGCGTTCTTCTGTGTTACTCGAAACGTATCTGGTGAAACCAACTAAATTTTGTAAAGAGTGCTGTTAATTGGGCATGGAAAATTACTGTTCCAAACCTTACGTGGTTTCAACATTCATACTATTGATAGGCGGCTTTGTCTTATCACTGAGAGAAACACAAAGGGAACAGATTTTACTCGTTAACGTTGTAAAGAACGTTGGCGATAATTGTGAAATTGTGATAATTGCGCAGTTTTCTCACAGTTTTTGCCCCCAAGGTTCATAGGTTTTTAAGGGAAAACAAGTGGACAGAAACTAGTGATAATTGCAACACAAAATGGTTACTACAAAGTGACGTAATGCTGCATTCTTCTGCGTAACTCGAAACTTCCCTGATGAGAACAACTGAATTTTGCAAAAAAAGTGCTCAAAATTGGACATGGGAAACTATTGTTTGAAAACTTACTTAATTAAACCATTCATACTTTTGTAAGGCTTGCTTATTGTTGATAGAAAAACAAATGAAACAGATTTGAGTTGCAAACGATTGTCATGTACTTTGTGCTATTCCGAGTTTCCTGAAACGTAGGTCTGAACAAAAGGTGCTCAAACTGATCAAATGTAATACATTTCTTTTACCTCAAACATCTTCTCAAACAAGGACGGGAAAGATGGATCTGATCCCCGCTAAATCCGTGAAATCCGTCTTTCCCGTTGACTTTAATAAGTTTACATTGAAGAGCACTTACAGTGCTGTGAAGTGAATCAATTGTAATATATTAGCTTAGGAAACATCTTCTCAAACAAGGACGGGAAAGATGGATTCGACGGGTTTGACGGGGATATGAATTTTTAATGAAATAGTTAATCATATACTTCTCTTTAAAACTGTAAGTATATATTAAAGAAATATTTATTTAATATTGCTGAGAATTTACTTACAGTATTCAAGAGTAGTTTATAATAGAATATATCATTAAAAATTCATATCCCCGCTAAATCCGTGAAATCCGTCTTTCCCGTTGAATTTCAGAAGTTTACATTGGAGAGCACTTACAGTGCTGTTAAGTGTATCAATTGTAATATATTAGCTTAGGAAACATCTTCTCAAACAAGGACGGGAAAGATGGATTCGACGGGTTTGACGGGGATATGAATTTTTAATGAAATAGTTAATCATATACTTCTCTTTAAAACTGTAAGTATATATTAAAGAAATATTTATTAAATATTGCTGAGAATTTACTTACAGTATTCAAGAGTAGTTTACAATATTATATATCATTAAACATTCATATCCCCGCTAAATCCGTTAAATCCGTCTTTCCCGATGAATTTTAGAAGTTTACATGGAAGGAACTTACGTTACGTTAACTTATGTTAGCTTCCGAAACTTCTTGTCAAAGACGGGAAAGACGGATTTGACGGGAGTAATGGGGGAGCGACTACCTAACAACAGAATTCACTATAAAGCGGTTTTTTTTGGCGTTAAGCATCTTTGTCATCACTGACAAAGAAGGAACTAAATTTTGGGAAAGCCTTTAAGGCTAACATATCTTCACACAGTATAGGAACAAGCGTTCTTTTCAATGGCCGTTCCTCTCACAAGGAACGCTTTCGCGGAATAACATCCAGATATATTTGCAGTTTTTAGCAAAAGAACTGAGAATGTGCTTTTTAGCTTTTTCCTGCATAAAACTACTAGGAGATATAGTTTTAGAAAGATCTTCGCAGGACTTAGTATTATTTTAAGGCTTCAAAAAAAGGGAACTGAATTTTTGGGAAACGATCAGAAGCATTACCATCCTCCTCCTCCTCGTCCTCGTCCTCCTTCTCGTTATCATCATCATCATCATCATCATCATCATCATCACTATCATCTATAGCACCCAATACAACTGGTCACGTTTGCTCTGATTGTTTAAACAGCAATCCACTGTAAATTTACCTTTACTTATTAATAGTTTTAGAACCACCTACCATCTCTCTTTGTTAAGATGTTAAGGCCTATCCAACTACAATGATCGGAGGTTATAACTTCACCATAAGATGATGAGTGACTGATTGCGGAGAACACTCTCTCACAATTTTCCTCTGCTCTTTCACGGCGTCGCTTCCTAGCTTGTGCTTTATTTTCTTTCATTCACTCACATTTCGATCTCGAAGATTTTTTGGAGATTCTGACAAAAGTGGTAAGCCAATGTTCCCTAATGTACCTATCCACATCAAAGTTACTGGTTTTGGTTGGGGGATAGGTCACTAGTTTTTTCTGTGCCACTCCAGGGGTGGGCCGCCCCAATTTTGTCAAATAACTCAGGGGTGGGCCACTGAAAACCAGTACTTAAAAAAAAAAATTCATAGCCCCCCCCCCCCCCCCTCTTCCCCCTGTACTTTATGACCGGTCCCTTAACAGCTATCGCTAATTTCATAGAATATAACTAAATGTTATAATTAATCAAAAATTATGCTAAATATTGCTGAGTGTAATAACGTAATTCAGTAGGCAAACTAGAAACAAAGGCATTTTTTATATTAATGAGGTGGGTTTGATACCACCTTCGAGTATATCCTTGTATATCCCTCGAGTACGTCCCTTGCAATTGTCAAAGCCAGGGAAAAGCGTCCTAGGGACGAAGTTGATCCCTGTTATTTTAGATAAGCGTGAAGTCAACGTTTTCAGAAATATTGATTAATATGATATAGGCTCCCAGTAATGTGTAGTACATCTGTAACGTACATTTAATATAGAGTAAATTATAATCCTTGTGGTAGTAGTGATCTTGCACGAACTGATTATTTTTGCACCGGACGAGTGAGTTAAGACAAACAGTTTGTACTGATCCCCATTCTATTTCCTTCATTTTCAAATAATTAAAGTTGTATAGAGATATGTATTTCAATTTAGCCTAAATGATTTTTTAATTAGTCATTGCAAATACAAAAAATAATAGGCAAAATATTCAAAGTAATACACGTGTGTCGTGTGAGTGGCTCATCGAAGTGGCGAGCGAATAAATAAAACATGCTGCATTGCCCCGATTAACTGAAGTGAAAAACAAACAATTTCAATTTACGGCAGCCCAAACAAGTACAGAATACTCTATGAAAGTATAGGGTCTCATTACGTAGCAACTCATTCAAAGACCAGACGTTTTAACGCAATGCATCACGAAAAGGGAGCCAGCGCATTTGTCCCAATATTACACGAAGAAGTGAAGCTAGTGGAGGGAAACAGATTTCTCAACAATTCATTTGGACTGCCAGGTGATTTCGCAGTCTTAAACAATGATATCCCATAAAAAATAGAGGAACACACCCAAACTTGGCAATTGGCAGCTCAGTAAAGTACACGAACGTTTCACATTAGCTTGACAATGAGACGTACCACTAATGTATTGTTCGACCCTACATTTCATGAAAAAAGGAGGGACACTCTGAATTTACGGCCGCTATCAGTGCCAGGCAATTTTCCAGTTACTTGAAAATGGGATCTTCGTGCCAAAAAGGCATCGTTGGCCCTATATTTTATGCAAAATGAAAGGAACAGCCTGTTTGTTCGCCAGGTCATCGAAGCGCCAGACTAACTGCCATAGACTAGTAAATAGGATCCAAATACAGTCGAACCTGTATATAACCAGTGTGTAACTGTCACCTTCGGGACTTGAGGAACTGGCCACTTAATACAGGATAAAAGAATACTCACCGGGCGTGTTTTAATGCCAAGGAAACAATACGACAATCAAAACTCTTTCAAGCGATCAATACTTGAAACAAAGTTCGGTGCCAACTGGTACCTTAACGGTATAAAATACGTAACATTATGTAAAAGTACTATGCAATAAATCTGAGGACATCTGAAAAGCGTTAATGATACTAAACGCCCGAGTATCAGCTTAGAGTACCTTTGTACCCCGGGATTGTACATGTTAGTTTTCTATAGTCATGATGGATCGCATTTTAAACACCATGAAATAATGCATAGAATGACATATCGCTTAGTGGCCGCCAAATACAGCTAAAAATAACAAAGAAAGGCAAACATAGGACTACTACACAGACTACAGGGTGGCCGCATAATACAGGTAACAAATACAGGGTTTGTATGAGCGAAAAAGCAGGACTTTGAAAACTGGCGGCTTACTAGAGGGTGGACGCTTACATGGCCGTTAAATACAGGTTCGACTGTACCAAAAAATGCACTGCTGACCCAATCTTTCATGCAAACTGGAGGGAACGGCACGATTTAACGGTGAAGCATCTAAGTGCCTATAATGCACTGTTGAGCAAACCTTTCATGGAAACTAGAGGAAACGGCCAGATTTTACGGCAAAGCATCTAAGTACCCAAAATTGCACTGCTGACCCTATGTATCATGCAAAGTGGAGGGAACGGCCCGATTTTACGGCAGGGCATCTAAGTACCCAAAAATGCAGTGTTGACCCTGTCTTTTATGCAAACTAGAGTGAACGGCCAGATTTTACGGTAAAGCATCTAAGTGCCCAAAAATGCACTGTTGACCCTATCTTTCATGGAAACTGAAAGGAACGGCCCGATTTTACGGCAAATCATTTAAGTACCCAAAAGTACACTGCTGGCCCTATCTTTCATGGAAACTACAGGCAACGGCCCCATTTTACAGCAAAGCATCTAAGTGCCTAAAAAGGTGCTGTTGACCCTGTCGTTCATGCAAGCGTAAGGGAACCCAAAAATGCACCTTTGATCCAACCTTTCATGGAAACTAGAGGGAACGACAAGATTTTACGGCAAAGCATCTAAGTGCCTATAATGCACTGTTGAGCAAACCTTTCATGGAAACTAGAGGAAACGGCCAGATTTTACGGCAAAGCATCTAAGTACCCAAAATTGCACTACTGACCCATGTATCATGCAAAGTGGAGGGAACGGCCCGATTTTACGGCAGGGCATCTAAGTACCCAAATATGCACTGTTGACCCTGTCTTTTATACAAACTGGAGGGAATGGCACGATTTTACGGCAGGGCATCTTAAGTACCCAAAAATGCACTGTTGACCTTGTCTTTCATGGAAACTGGAGGGAACCGCCCGATTTTACCGCAGGGCATCTGAGTACCCAAAATTACACTGCTGGCCCTATCGTTCATGAAAACTGGAGGGAACGGCCCGATTTTACGGCAAAGCATCTTAAGTACCCAAAAATGCACTGTTGACCTTGTCTTTCATGGAAACTGGAGGGAACCGCCCGATTTTACCGCAGGGCATCTGAGTACCCAAAAATGCACTGTTGACCCTGTCTTTCATGGAAACTGAAAGGAACGGCCCGATTTTACGGCAAATCATCTAAGTACCCAAAATTATACTGCTGGCCCTATCGTTCATGGAAACTAGAGGGAATGGCCCGATTTTACGGCAAAGCATCTAAGTGCCCAAAAATGCACTGTTGACCCTGTCTTTCATGGAGACTGGAAGGAACGGCCCCATTTTACGGCAAATTATCTAAGTACCCAAAATTATACTGCTGGCCCTATCGTTCATGGAAACTAGAGGGAATGGCCCGATTTTACGGCAAAGCATCTAAGTGCCCAAAAATGCACTGTTGACCCTGTCTTTCATGGAAACTGAAAGGAATGGCCCGATTTTACGGCAAAGCATCTAAGTGCCCAAAAATGCACTGTTGACCCTGTCTTTCATGGAAACTGAAAGGAACGGCCCGATTTTACGGCAAATCATCTAAGTACCCAAAAGTACACTGCTGGCCCTATCTTTCATGGAAACTACAGGAAACGGTCCGATTTTACGGCAAAGCATCCAAGTGCCCAAAAATGCGCTGTTGACCCTGTCGTTCATGCAAGCGTAAGGGGACCCTAAAATGCACCTTTGATCAAACCTTTCGTGGCAAAGCATCTAAGTGCCTAAAATGCACTGTTGAGCAAACCTTTCATGGAAACTAGAGGGAACGGCCAGATTTTACGACAAAGCATTAAAGTGCCATAATGCAAAATGAAGGAAACAACCTGATTTAAATGCAAAATGGGATCGAAGTGCCCTAAATGCATTGTTGGCGGAAACAGCCCGATGTTACGGCAACCGTGGAAGTGTAGCCTTTTTGCCGTGTATCGGAAAATAACCTGAAAAATCAAAAGAGCGCACTGGTTCAACATTCAATAAAAGAAATGATGTACACACAATTAAATCCCGACAAAAAGGTAATTTTTGTATATTTTCTCGGTTATCCGGTAAAAAAATGCTGTAACCACTCATTTTTTTACCAAGTCATTCAAAGTCATGACTTATCCTCATAGGTCACAAAATGCGATAACTAGTTAATAACGACCGATTTGATGGAAAACTTCCAATTTTTTCAAAAGAATGATATTTTCCCGTTTCAGTTGCTTAAATCAAGAAAGAAATAAATTCAATAAACAACTTTATTGAAGTTGTAATTGAGGGGTAATTTTCAAAGGGCTGCTACTTGGGGCCTTACAAGTAGCTAATTTCGGGGTTACTCGGAAGGTAGCAAATTGACGTTACTTTCGCATAGCCGTTATTTTCGAGGGGATCCTTAGTTTAGGAGATCAAAGTTAGGTTCTTTTATTTTAGAGGTACTTCTCTTCAGTTAAATTCTCAATTTCTATAAAAGAGATATAGTTGTTGACTAATAGAAAAAAATTAACAAACGTGAGTCTTGTCCTGACATATATACGTATTAAAGTTAATTTTTTTTTATCTCGGGTAATTTTCATTTTTCAACTTCATTAGCATACATTACCATACCAAAAAAATAACTGAGATAAAAAAGTAACTTCAACATAGACAATATTTATCGACAAATATTCATTGCAATCTCCTTTATACGATGCCCGTTTATTAAGACAAAATTACAGCATGTACTTATTTTGTCTTTTTATAAACCTTTTTTACATTGATACTTTTATTACTTAATACAGTTTGTTACCGTGACCTTATTTTCATGTAATATAAATATGCACTCTCAAATCCAAACTCATTGGTTAAAACGTTTAGGATAATTAAACTCCAACACACACTTAACAACCTTCTTAACCTACAAGTAACTTGGCCAAAAAGATTCTTGTATTTTTGGCATGACAGTTGCAAATTTATAACAGGAGGTTCTCAATCCACAAACAGCGGCACCCAACGACTGTTTTCTGTAAAATATCTCTTTCGGAAAATAATACTAAAACCCTTGTAATTTCGAAAAGACTCAATTTCTTCTAGGAGCTCCGAATAGATACAAATTATATAGGACCGCTTAGAATGCAAGGCATTTGAAGACATCTAAAAGTACTTGGGATAGCCTAAAAAGTACTTTCCGTACTCCTTTTTAGTGCCCCTGAATCCACTTGGTTTTTATGTGTCTGTCTACTGTAGCTGTTGAAACACACACACTTATTTCCAGCTAACCAGGAAAAATTACGCATGTTTACCCCACACACTAATTTAAAAGCACGATATTAAGGAGCAGGATTTTCCCATTCATTAGAAAATTGGATGAAATAGCGAGACAAGCGTTCTTGGCACGATAGTCGATGAGAACTAGTAGGAAAACAACGATTTCACAACAATTGATTCAGGTGCTTGACGATTTTCATTTACTAGAAAATGGGAGCATTGAGAGACCCAAATGCGTACTTCGCCCTATAATTCATGCAGACTAGCAACGTGGACATTAGGATTGCGGAGGTCCAGAGGAGCCCGAAATATAGTGGAATAGTTAACGCTTTTCTAGTTTAAAGCAATATTCCCGAAGAACTAAAAAAAGGGCTGTCGGTATCGTCATAATCGCTCTCGCATTCTTTTTCACTGTCCACTTCATCCTCCTCTGTTTCCGGGAGGGTTAGCAACAACTCAGACACTTCGTCAGCCTCGTTTTCATCGTCCTGTAACGGAATACTGTTTCGATCAAAAATTAAGTTCGGGAGAGGGACTTCTCCGATGTGACCTTGGAAAACTCTTTTCACCTCTAAAAGCTGTCCCACCAAAGACACCAGTTTCATTTTCGGAAATATATTTTTCCCTAACTCCTCTAAGGACAAAGGAGATATCGTGGCATCTTTTAACGAACTGGAAAACGTCGCGTGCTGCCCGCTGAAGTGATCAACTACGTTTCTCATCTCTTCTTTAGCTCTATCCAGCAGATGGTACAGATCGATTGCTCTACGTCTAACGGTTATGGGTACTGGCGAGTCAGAACCAACAAACTCCGATCGTAACCAAACGTCTGCTTCCGGGTTCTTCACTTGATCGAACTCCAAGGAGCGTGGGAATGGGCAAGCATTACTGCATTCTAGGTTGTTGAATTTATCTAGAGCGGTT
Source organism: Porites cylindrica (assembly GCA_964035525.1). Taxonomy (NCBI): domain Eukaryota; kingdom Metazoa; phylum Cnidaria; class Anthozoa; order Scleractinia; family Poritidae; genus Porites; species Porites cylindrica. Next base: position 35,054 of record OZ037775.1, on the reverse strand, counting down.
CGCATGCTCTTTGTTGCTTGACAAATCTGCTTGGAAAGCCGTTTGGAAAGGTCATGGCCATCTAAGTGATAAGGACAGAAGACAGGTCAAGAAAAAACCAAGAAAAAGATAAAATCAAACAGTAAGTGAAAAGACAAAACCCCGTAATGTTAAGACGGGAAATTCCTGACACTTGTCTAGTCCTTGAACCCAAAAGCATCAGGACTAGCAAGTTATTTTATGCCCTGGCCTATATTTTCGACAAAGCAAAACTGTACTACGTTGATAGTGCCGTGATGGCAGGTTTAAAGAAATCATAAAGACACTGCTTTTAATGGGTCACTAAAATCAAACGTTTCATGAAAACGGACCATGTCCTTGTTTCTCAAGAATGCATTCTAGCAGCTTGGAATCATAACCGCAACAATTAGTAATGGTAACACGACTGAGTGGAGTCCAATTCGGTCTGTAATCATACGAGTGCTTAACAAAATCGGAGGACCGAGTTGCGGGAGTTTGATTTGTTTAATCATGAGCATGATTACAGACCAAATTGGAACACAGGAATTAAGTTCTGTTAAAAATTAATCATAACTTTAACAAAACTTGTGATATATAAGGCTCTTTTTTTAAATCGAAACACAAGAAATTCCAATCTTTTTTCGGCTAGCAATGAAAAAAAAAAACATTTAAGCGCGCGCGTGATGGTGCGTACTGTCCTATTAAGGCTGAAATCAGGACAGTTGATAGCCAGTCAGATTTGAAAACTTTGTTATAGTTATGATTACACTTTTTATCATATATCAAATGATATCAAACTCAACAAGAACCACCGCTCAATAACTTTAGTATGCAGATCGACCAATGCCACCTTTTTGCTTCTGTCACAAGCAGCATCTCATACCGTTGTATACTCCACACAAGAAGTGGTACAGCGCTGACTTACACCATCTGTGTTCTCCAATTCAAATAAAACGCGTTCCAGCCTGATTCAAAATGACAATACAATACAAAATGCTGAGAAGTAACCTAATGGTTAGTGAACCATCAGAGTTAAATATTGTCTATGCAGTAGTTCAATGTACAGGTCACCACATGGGAAAGAGTGTTACATGTAATAACTCCCTTAAAAGATGTCTACAAAAGGAATGTTGTAATAAAAAGTTCACATCCCATTGGTTATTCTCAGTGCAGCCACACCTCTCATACACATGTAGCATCAATACCATGATCAGGTTTGACGAATCACTGACCATCTACAGCGATAACTATCCAACCACCAATCGACAATAAGGTAATGTCAACCACTGATATCATAATACATACCATTAGCATAACTACATTGATGATTATTGAAAATAGAGCACTATGATTAGCTAGGAGCTTCGCTTCATCCTTACATAGGAGAGACCAGCTGTGACATAAAAATATCAACTACTGACAGTAAGTATCATTATACACTTAACAAATGGATATAATTGGTGCTTTTTGCTCTTTGTTTGGCTACTCAAACTTGCAATTGGTATACCCAGTGCTTATTCACACCAGTTATTCTGCTACCATATTTATAATGAAGAAGCTGTGATCTGGACGTTCACAAAGATGGCAATTAAATTCTGTTTCATTCGTGAGCTCAATTATATATCATGTAATTGTTTTAGCACAGTGTGTACATAGTAAAACAATACTATTCACCTAACCTAGCACTTCAAATGCAGCTCGCTAAATATCCACAAGCCACCTCCACTTCACTGAATAATATATAAGGAAACAACTAGTCTATTACTATAATATTATATTAAATAAGTCTTATTACTAACCTGAACTCTTCGAGACTGTCAATAATAACTGGATATAATTTCCTCTGGTTCTAAAGTAGTACATAATAAAACCTTATAGCTAAATTTTATTCGTTAACTAGCTAAAAGAAAGTAAAGTAAACTGACTGACACAGCATATATAGACAATATGACAGTTTTTAAAAGCAAAGGAGAAAAGAATTTCATAATTTTTAAACTATCTTAATACCGGAAAGGATATAATATCATTAACAAGGGTCTGAATCGCAGAACAAAATTCTTTTACAGCCACTTGGCATTCAAGATTAAGGCTGAGCAGCAACTTCATCAAATCCATTGTGAATGCCAACTCTGGCTTTGCTGGTGTGGCACCCAAAAATTGAACCTAAGTAGACGTAAAAAATCAGGTTCACAACTACAAACTGAACAGCAACAACCACTTGAAATCCTGTAAGAAAGAAAAAACAAAAGGGATATTAACTGATGTTCATGCTATATGAGTAATTGTTAAACAACAATTGCAGTCAGATCAGTGCACATATATAAACACTTGCATACATGTCAAAGATAATTAATACACCATAGGCACCAGATTAAATCAGAGAAAACAATAAAAACCAAGTAGCCAAACAACAGGCTAATATATATATAAGTACTTTCATGACAATTCATACCCAAAGTATGCATTGTATCTACATCTGTCGACCAATTGTTGATCGACAGTTGATAAACAGTTGGCCCACTGTCAGGTTGCCTGTTGGTTGACTGTTGGTCACAATAAAATTACAGTTTTCTTTTATAGTTCAGTACGTCTATTCCTTCTTTTTGTACACGGGCGTTTTTAAGGCGGGCAAATTAGAGAAAGAAATTTTACTACAGTTCCCCCAAAATGAAATGTATTTCTATGATATAGAAATCAAACTATTCAGAATCGTGTAATAAAAACGTTTAAACCAAAAACCTCGTTTTACAAGGGCGCAAAGTAAAGAATTTTGGAATGGCGAGTGCAGCGTGTGTGACATCCTATAGGATGCCGATCCACGGGCGTTTTTAAGGCGGGCAAATTCGAGAAGGAACTTTTTATTACAGTTCCCCTCAAATGAAGTGTATTTCTATGATATTAACATCAAACTGTTCAGAATCGTATAAGAGAAACGTTTTAAGTAAAAACACGTAAAAATCTTGTCTTCCAAGGGCGCAAAGTAAAGAATTTTGGAATGGCGAGTGCAGTGTGTGTGACATCCTATAGGATGCCGATCCACGGGCGTTTTTAAGGCGGGCAAATTCGAGAAGGAACTTTTTATTACAGTTCCCCTCAAATGAGGTGTATCTCTATGATATTAACATCAAACTGTTCAGAATCGTAGAAGAGAAACGTTTTAAGTAAAAATACGTAAAAATCTTGTCTTCCAAGGGCGCAAAGTAAAGAATTTTGGAATGGCGAGTGCAGTGTGTGTGACATCCTATAGGATGCCGATCCACGGGCGTTTTTAAGGCGGGCAAATTCGAGAAGGAACTTTTTATTACAGTTCCCCTCAAATGAGGTGTATCTCTATGATATTAACATCAAACTGTTCAGAATCGTAGAAGAGAAACGTTTTAAGTAAAAATACGTAAAAATCTTGTCTTCCAAGGGCGCAAAGTAAAGAATTTTGGAATGGCGAGTTCAGCGTGTGTGACATCCTATAGGATGCCGATCCACGGGCGTTTTTAAGGCGGGCAAATTCGAGAAGGAACTTTTTATTACAGTTCCCCTCAAAAGAGGTGTATCTCTATGATATTAACATCAAACTGTTCAGAATCGTAGAAGAGAAACGTTTTAAGTAAAAATACGTAAAAATCTTGTCTTCCAAGGGCGCAAAGTAAAGAATTTTGGAATGGCGAGTTCAGCGTGTGTGACATCCTATAGGATGCCGATCCACGGGCGTTTTTAAGGCGGGCAAATTCGAGAAGGAACTTTTTATTACAGTTCCCCTCAAATGAGGTGTATCTCTATGATATTAACATCAAACTGTTCAGAATCGTAGAAGAGAAACGTTTTAAGTAAAAATACGTAAAAATCTTGTCTTCCAAGGGCGCAAAGTAAAGAATTTTGGAATGGCGAGTTCAGCGTGTGTGACATCCTATAGGATGCCGATCCACGGGCGTTTTTAAGGCGGGCAAATTCGAGAAGGAACTTTTTATTACAGTTCCCCTCAAATGAGGTGTATCTCTATGATATTAACATCAAACTGTTCAGAATCGTATAAGAGAAACGTTTTAAGTAAAAATACGTAAAAATCTTGTCTTCCAAGGGCGAAAAGTAAAGAATTTTGGAATGGCGAGTTCAGCGTGTGTGACATCCTATAGGATGCCGATCCACGGGCGTTTTTAAGGCGGGCAAATTCGAGAAGGAACTTTTTATTACAGTTCCCCTCAAAGGAAGTGTATTTCTATGATATTAACATCAAACTGTTCAGAATCGTATAAGAGAAACGTTTTAAGTAAAAATACGTAAAAATCTTGTCTTCCAAGGGCGCAAAGTAAAGAATTTTGGAGTGGCGAGTGCAGCGTGTGTGACATCCTATAGGATGCCGATCCACGGGCGTTTTTAAGGCGGGCAAATTCGAGAAGGAACTTTTTATTACAGTTCCCCTCAAATGAAGTGTATTTCTATGATATTAACATCAAACTGTTCAGAATCGTAGAAGAGAAACGTTTTAAGTAAAAATCTTGTCTTCCAAGGGCGCAAAGTAAAGAATTTTGGAGTGGCGAGTGCAGCGTGTGTGACATCGTATAGGATGCCGATCCACGGGCGTTTTTAAGGCGGGCAAATTCGAGAAGGAACTTTTTATTACAGTTCCCCTCAAATGAAGTGTATTTCTATGATATTAACATCAAACTGTTCAGAATCGTATAAGAGAAACGTTTTAAGTAAAAATCTTGTCTTCCAAGGGCGCAAAGTAAAGAATTTTGGAATGGCGAGTTCAGCGTGTGTGATATCCTATAGTATGCCGATCCACGGGCGTTTTTAAGGCGGGCAAATTCGAGAAGGAACTTTTCATTACAGTTCTCCCCAAATGAAATGCATCTCTATGATATTAACATCAAACTGTTCAGAATCGTGTAACAGGAACGTTTAAAGCAAAAATCTGGTCTTCCAAGGGCGCAAAGTAAAGAATTTTGGAATGGCGAGTGCAGCGTGTGTGACATCCCATAGGATGCAGATCCACGGGCGTTTTTAAGGCGGGCAAATTCGAGGAAGAAATTTTATTGCAGTTCTCTCCAAATGAAATGTATCTCTATGATATTAACATCAAACTATTCAGAATCGAGAAACAGAAACGTTTAACGAAAAAATCTGGTCTTGGGACGGCGCGAAGAGAACGAGATGGTGATGATGAAGACGAAGGTTAAGCGAGAAATTCTTCAGACCGGACTTTTTAACATCTTTTATCGTTATCAAATGAGGGGATTTCTGAGGCCCCCTTCGAAAATAAAATTTGAATAAAATAATTAAGAACAAATGGGAAAATGGAATATGTGATAAAAGGATGATCAGAAACCACAAAATACTACATGTGAACTGCTAAACACAACATCTACCATTCGGTAAATTTAAATTCATGTTTTGTTTTTATTTAATTTGTGAAAAGCCTGAATTACTTTAGGGACTGGTCATGAAGTACAAAGGGGGGGGGGAGTGGGCTTTGAAAAGTTGGGGGTGGGTCACTATTTTTTAACACGTTAAAAAGGGTGGGTCAGGAAAAATAATGCACTGCATTAGGGGTGGGTCATGTGAAATTATTCACATATCATTACAAACTTTAGTAAAATCTTTTTTTAACAATAAATCTAATTTTCCACATTAATCCAACTTTATATGACAACAGGAATTCAAATTTTAAATATTTTGTTTCTATTTATTTACAGTCTTTAACTCTGAAGAGTAGTCACGCGGGAAACTTTTTATAGTATAAAATCTAGAACAAAGCTTTACTGTGTGTTCATAAACCTAAGTTATGTTAACATCTTTTTTAATATCTTCTTCTAATCATCTTTAGTCATCTTCACCATTACCATCACCCTCATATACATTCCCCAAAAGTAATGATAGCAACATTTCGGGTTAAAACACCGTAGTTTTCAATTGTATTTTTGTCCTTAGTATTGTCAGACTGTTTTTTACATGAGGAAACTTTCAAAGTTTGATTTTAAGTGACGCGACACGAGGAAACATCGATTTTTCAAAAACGTAGTGTTCCGCGCGTTTTTGCTTTTTGTTCCTTTAATTGCTTTTAGGAACAACCTAGGAACGCACACTAAAGGAACTTTATTTGCACAAGAGGAACAATGGTCGGCAAATTTCGGAACAATCTGGTCCGTTAGCAGCAAATTGGAACACAAAGTTCCTTTTCGTTTTAGTCAAAAGGAACAACTGGTTCCTCTTTTATCCTTTCAGGAAAAAAAGGTCCTCTTTCAACAGTTCCGATTTCCCTTTATGTTCCTTTCGAAGTGATTGGGGAACAAATGTTCCCAATCCAATTTCTTGCTCTACACAGTAAGGAACAAATTGTTCCTATTTACTGGCATATCCACTGCTGTTCGGAACGCCTTGTTCCCTTTCGGTTCAAATTGTTCCTATTCATGCCCAACAGGAACGGAATTGTTCCTAATCGAGGTGGTTTTTTGTTCCTCAAGATGAGTGTTATGTTCCGCTTATAAATGGGAACAGGTTCCGAATTTGTGACAAAGGAACTAGCGTTCCATTTTGCGCAAAGTGTAAAAAGGAATAGGGAACAATAGTTCCTATTTATCGTAGGATATCTGAAACTACTGTCCATCACCTCCCGTATACAAATTTATCAAAACATGTTTCCGTCAACAATCAAGTTAAGTACGAGACTTGCCCGCTGCATGCTTAATCTCGTTTGGGCTTGCCCGCGCAAGTTCAGGCTTGTGTCTTTGTTCCTTTTGATTAATTGTGTACCAAATACGGACAAGAAAACAATGGGACAAGGGGCAAGAATGACCAAGTGTGGGCAGAGATGGGCTAACAAATATCTCATTGGCGAACAGGATGATCTCTTGGGGACCCTTTTGCTAGTATAAAAACATGCATACTTTAGAAAAATATCGATTTCAAGCTAATGCTTAAGATGAACAAACGAGGCAAGGATGTCGACTGGTCAAAGTTAGCAGATGCATCGCCTAAACCAAAGAGACTTCACTTAGAAGAGGATGACTCTGATGGTCTTTTTCACTGCCCAGTGCAAATTTGTAACCACGATGGATTCACTACGCAAAGAGGCTGTAGAAAACACGTAAAGAGCAAACACAGTTGGTACTATTACTTCGACGAGAAGCCAGACAGTGCGCAAATCGATACGCTTAATGTCGATGAAACCGACAAATGTGAAGCCAGTGATCAGAAATTTACGCCGCGTAAAAGCAGGGCAATTGCCTCTTTTGATTCTACGAACAAAATTGCCAAGAACTTTTTTTCGTGGCTCACTGGCAGCGGTGGGGGCTGTAAAAGTGATCGACAAGCACAACAGATCGTGAGCAAGTGCTTAAAGTTTCTCAAATTTTGTTGTGAAGACGAAGAGGAGCTCACATTTGACATTGTGGACTTTAGTTTATGTTCACCGAATCTCCTTTTCAAGTTTGTTGATACCATGCAGGATGATTGGAATCTGGGACACGCGGGACGCATAGGCTACTTGGATGCCATTGCAGAATTGGTGGATTATCGAAAAGTGAATGGAGCATCGGAATCAGTGTTGAGAGGGCTGGCTTCAACAGAAATTTACTTGAAAAAGGTGCGCAAAACCGTTTCCAAAATGATGCGCTTGCAGTGGACCAGCGAGCTCGATATCGATGCCTTAGAAGCCAAGGGGCACTGGGCCACACTAGAAGAACTGTTGGAAGTCGTGGGGCGCTACTTGCCGCGCTACGAGAGCGTACTTAAATCATGCAAGGAGAAACCGGGTGCTGTTTTGCCAATAGATTTATCTTTTGCTACCAAATTTTTGGCCGTCTATTTATTTATCAAGGTCAAGGGCTCGCGCCCCATGACATATCAGTACTTAACAGTGGAAATGGTGAACAAAGCCAAGACTAACGGTGGCCTTATAGACCAGAAAATGTTCAAAACGGCTGGAAAATTTGGCTTCGATTCTCTTTACCTGACTGAGACGAGCATGCAAGTGTTGGATGGCTACATCAACCACATTCGCCCCCTACTCAGACCGACCTGCGACTTTGTATTGGTAACAAGAAATGGAGGGCAGCACAACAAGCTGGGAGAGCTAATGAGTAAACTGGTCTTCGACGCAACGGGGAAATACGTTCACCCGACTCGCTATCGACAGATTGTGGAGACCGCGAGTTGCAGGCAGCTGAGCAGCAGCGCCCAGAGCACAATCTCCGAGGACCAGAAACACAGCTCCGTTGTTGCAAGGGTTCACTATCAGAAGCAGCGATCGTGCGAGGTGGCGAGCAAAGCACATGAATATTTGGAACGATTGCACGGAAAAAAGGGATCAGAGCTAGAAATAGACGTGCGCTCGAGGCTTTCTGGCAACTCTGCGTCTTCTGAAGATCAAAACGGTAGCAAAACCGATACTTCCTCTAACGACGAGGGAGAGACCATCGCAGAAACACCACCCGAGCGTCTTTCAGGTGTCCCGAGACTAAAGCGGGAAAATGCGTTCATAGCGACAGATTTCCCGGTGAGAAAAAAGAGTCTGATGTTCACCCCTGAAGAAGACAATCATCTAAAAGCAGGCATCCAGCGACACGGCTACGGTCAATGGAAAGCGATTCTCAGGGATCCCGAATATCGTTTTCAAGAGGGAAGGACAGCCAACTCCCTGCTAAGCCGTGCAGCGCGAAGATTTGGATCACTTTCTAAGTTATCCTAGAACTTTCCATTGTGAGCAAAACATAATTTTGTGAAGGGCACCAGAACACTAAACTGTAGTTAGGTCATAACACAAAACTTAAGAGGGCCCCCCCTCGGAAGTTTTCCTCGACTGGACAAACGCAATGGACTAAGACTACGATGTTTTAACCGGAATTCTAAGTGGAATAGTTTGAAAGTTATAAAACGGGACAAAAATGCGTTCTTTTGGCGGGCGACACTTAAAAGCTAGTAGTGATCGTAAAACAACACATGTTTAAGCACAAACAATTTTTATTTGGACTTGATCACGAACAAATGAATCATCTTGCACAGGCAGTTGATCATGAGCACGTAGAACACCTAACTGACGATAGGCTAAACTCGAGTTAAACTGAAGGACCTACGAATAAAGGGCAATAATGCAAAATACAATGTTCTGTTCTCGTCCACTCTGAGCGCAGGCCTACTTCTGGCTGGAAAAGTACTTGAGGATTGTGTTCTCACTGTTGCTGCAGCCCCTGTCCTTCTGGCTCTTTGCACGAACTCGCCCTTCCTGTTTTCTTGCCCTCTTCGTCCCTTTCTGGAGTTGCTGCTCGCCCTGACAGGTCCTCAAAAACTCTAAGTGGTTCGTCTGCCAGCTAGGAACCTGGGTAAATACCTCATCAGCGCTGTCGTCCTCGGTACCCGCCTCGGCTTCTGCCACACCTTGCTCTTCCGTCGGTCTTGGCAAGGGTTCCGTCACATTTTTTACCATGAGCTGGTCTGCTTCGCGCAGTATTCCCAGCTCCACGCAGACTCTCCTACGTTCCGCCACCGCTTCCTCCGTGTTGAAGGTCCCAAGATTCTGATGGTGGAGCTTCAGCTTGTCGGATAGGACCTCCTGGTACGCCATCAGGCTACTTCGCATGTATGGATCGTCTGTACGACTGTACTTTTCTACACACTCGTCAAGTTCCTTCTCCGTGGAACGCAGCCAAGAACCAGCGAAGACTAAACGTGCCTTCTCGCGGCGCTGCTGTACCAGGTGTTCTCTCTGTGCTCTTCGATTCTCTTCGAGATCAAGAACAATTGGAGTGGGCATCTCCTCGCCCGGGTCTAACGGAAGCAACTCTGCGTTCTGGGTGCTCACTCCGTTCTTCCTCAGCATGGATTTTCGCCTCAGGTGCTGCTGTCGTTTTCTCTTCTCTTCCTCGGCTCGTTTCCTCTCCTCCTCCATCAGCATGTGCTGCACTTGCCTGTGTCGTAGACTCTCTGGGTGCGATCTGCTTACGGCTTCCCTCAACAAATCGAGGCGGTCGATCGAGGTGCTACTTACACCATCTTCATCGGAATTGTCCTCTTCTTCGTCTGTCGAAAGTGCAATGTTAATCTCGCCAGTGGCCAGGGGATTCGCAAGTGACAGCGACCTAAGTGCTTCCTTTTCCGTCTCCTTCAAAAGACCTTCCTCGTCATCTACGTCGTTGTCATCGTCGCTCTCGGTATCGGTTTCGTCCTCGCTGTCGTCGTCACATGTTTTTGCCTTTTCAGCAGCCCAAACAACGCATTCCATGGCGTGCTTTTTGAGCCACGCTGCCGCCTTTCGTCTGGGATTCGGGAGGCTCTTGAACTGATACGTGCGCAGACGTCTATCCATTGCTGGCTGGTCGGCGGGACCGAAATCAAGCTTACGCTGCGCGGTCACTAACATCGGGCACTTGTTAAGGAATGCTTTAGCCGTCTGATACTTAACGTCGTGGGCAGTATATCCTCCTTGCGTTAAGATTTTCCAGTCAGCGACGTCGAGTGTTTTCTCGTCTGCCTCATCGATGAAAATGAATTCTGTAAATGGGGTGATCATGGCCTTATTGAACGCCCGTTGCTTCGTGACGGTGGCGATGTTGCCATGGTGTACGAGCCCTTGTATCGGAAAAAACAAACTTGTTTTTCCGCTATTCGCATCTCCAACGAGACAGGGTACTTTATCTTTGTGCTGCTTCCCGTTGTAGTTTAGCAGTTTTAGGAAATCACCGCAGAATGTTGAAACTTCATTTTCAGACAGGCTATTCTCTAGGATTTCCCGAAAATACTTTGGATCAGCATGTTTAGATGGATCATATGCGCAAAATGCCCTGGGAGATACTTTTCCAATTTGGCGCTCTTCAATGGCATTCTCTTTGAATTGACGATCCTTGAGGGACCAGCAAACCCCATCGTTGACTTCTATCAGGTCGTAACTTATGACCAGAGGATGAAACAGTTCACAGTGCGGGTCTGACAACAGTTCAATTATCCTCTTCATGTATTGGATAAGTCGCGATTTAAATTGCTCATTAGTGGCGAGAGTGTTGATGAAATTCCTTGCTTCGCACTTGTACGTGTATGTGTAAATTGCCCTTGGATCCCTCTTGTACACTTTGCCTCGATAGCTGGCGTATTGTAACTTTTGCATTGCGATGGTGATGTCGTTGACGAGAATCGTGTGTTTATCTGATAAATGTTTCTCTTCGCGTTCAGAAACCGGCAGCGTCGTGTCGCGTGTAAAGCCAAACTTGTCAATTTGTAGCTTAGCTTCCATCATCTTTTCCAGAGCGTTTGATAATGGCTGCTGAAAACTTGGCTTCACGATAATGACACGAACGACATTTTCTGTCCCACAGCCTTCCAATTCTTGTGGTTGCGATGTTGCGAGTAAGCTTGATAATTCCTCGCGATAATTGTGCTCGTATGATGCTGTCACGAGGTCTTGCATATAGGGATTTTTATGGTCTTTGAGTAGATTGTACAGTTCTCGAATGGCAATACACTCTTTTCCATCTTGAAATTGCACCTGGTAAAGTAGAAACTCAAATTTAGTGAACGGATTTTTTTTTTGGAATTGTCATCGCTAACTATGTCGTATAATTCGTAACTCATCCCCGTAACAGCTTGACTCTGATCATTCTATCAGCTGTAAGGTATTACATAAGTTGTACGGAATAAACCTGCTCAATTATAAAAGTATCTATTAGTAAGCTTTAACTTGCCAAGAATACGTCCCATACCTGTTTTGCTGTGACACCCATCCCACACTCGAGCAGGGTTCGATGAACCACCAAGGGATTTGCGGGGGCGCCATTGGGTGACGTGAGTGTAATCCAATAGGTCAGCGATGGCCAAAGCAATTTATTCAAACGAGTTCGACTGCCATCAAGCCCTTGTTCGGAAGACGTGCTTGGCACAGGACTTGGTTCGGGTTCTTCTTCGCTTTCCTCGCTTTCCTCTTGTACGTTTCCCTTCTTTTTCTCGTGTGTAGATATCGCACTGAAAAAAAAGGCTGCATTCGGAATACCTGAAAATAGACAAGATTTGTTTTAATTTTTTTTGGCAACCAATAATTAGCATGAAATTTGATGAAAGCTAACCTGAAAGGGCTCTGTCACACAAATCTCGCTTTTTGCAGATGTTGTTCCACGATTTGGCAAGCTCCTTTTCGCTTACGTTCCAGACACATTTCGCGCTCACAATGCTACATTGGCCGGCGATTACGGGACTCATGTAAACCAACGTTGCTCCTTTTATCCCCTCGCTGTTAAGTTGTTTGCACGGTCCTGTGGCTCGACGCATCTTCGTCAAATGTGCAGCGATAAATGAGGCTCAAACGGCTGCTTATATAGCTGTCTTCGACTTGTGAAGTTGATAAGAATAAATATGAAGAAATGTCACTCGCTGTTTTTGACACTGTTACAGTTTCAACCATAATGGTCAACTAATTGCAAGCAAACCTGGCCATTATTATGGAATTTATGTCGCAGTTTTCTCGCAGTTTTTGTCCCTAGGGTTGATAGGTTTTTAAGGGAAAACAAGTGGACAGAAAACTAGCGATAATTGCAACACAAAACGGTTACTTCAGAGTTACGTAATTCTGCGTTCTTCTGTGTTACTCGAAACGTATCTGGTGAAACCAACTAAATTTTGTAAAGAGTGCTGTTAATTGGGCATGGAAAATTACTGTTCCAAACCTTACGTGGTTTCAACATTCATACTATTGATAGGCGGCTTTGTCTTATCACTGAGAGAAACACAAAGGGAACAGATTTTACTCGTTAACGTTGTAAAGAACGTTGGCGATAATTGTGAAATTGTGATAATTGCGCAGTTTTCTCACAGTTTTTGCCCCCAAGGTTCATAGGTTTTTAAGGGAAAACAAGTGGACAGAAACTAGTGATAATTGCAACACAAAATGGTTACTACAAAGTGACGTAATGCTGCATTCTTCTGCGTAACTCGAAACTTCCCTGATGAGAACAACTGAATTTTGCAAAAAAAGTGCTCAAAATTGGACATGGGAAACTATTGTTTGAAAACTTACTTAATTAAACCATTCATACTTTTGTAAGGCTTGCTTATTGTTGATAGAAAAACAAATGAAACAGATTTGAGTTGCAAACGATTGTCATGTACTTTGTGCTATTCCGAGTTTCCTGAAACGTAGGTCTGAACAAAAGGTGCTCAAACTGATCAAATGTAATACATTTCTTTTACCTCAAACATCTTCTCAAACAAGGACGGGAAAGATGGATCTGATCCCCGCTAAATCCGTGAAATCCGTCTTTCCCGTTGACTTTAATAAGTTTACATTGAAGAGCACTTACAGTGCTGTGAAGTGAATCAATTGTAATATATTAGCTTAGGAAACATCTTCTCAAACAAGGACGGGAAAGATGGATTCGACGGGTTTGACGGGGATATGAATTTTTAATGAAATAGTTAATCATATACTTCTCTTTAAAACTGTAAGTATATATTAAAGAAATATTTATTTAATATTGCTGAGAATTTACTTACAGTATTCAAGAGTAGTTTATAATAGAATATATCATTAAAAATTCATATCCCCGCTAAATCCGTGAAATCCGTCTTTCCCGTTGAATTTCAGAAGTTTACATTGGAGAGCACTTACAGTGCTGTTAAGTGTATCAATTGTAATATATTAGCTTAGGAAACATCTTCTCAAACAAGGACGGGAAAGATGGATTCGACGGGTTTGACGGGGATATGAATTTTTAATGAAATAGTTAATCATATACTTCTCTTTAAAACTGTAAGTATATATTAAAGAAATATTTATTAAATATTGCTGAGAATTTACTTACAGTATTCAAGAGTAGTTTACAATATTATATATCATTAAACATTCATATCCCCGCTAAATCCGTTAAATCCGTCTTTCCCGATGAATTTTAGAAGTTTACATGGAAGGAACTTACGTTACGTTAACTTATGTTAGCTTCCGAAACTTCTTGTCAAAGACGGGAAAGACGGATTTGACGGGAGTAATGGGGGAGCGACTACCTAACAACAGAATTCACTATAAAGCGGTTTTTTTTGGCGTTAAGCATCTTTGTCATCACTGACAAAGAAGGAACTAAATTTTGGGAAAGCCTTTAAGGCTAACATATCTTCACACAGTATAGGAACAAGCGTTCTTTTCAATGGCCGTTCCTCTCACAAGGAACGCTTTCGCGGAATAACATCCAGATATATTTGCAGTTTTTAGCAAAAGAACTGAGAATGTGCTTTTTAGCTTTTTCCTGCATAAAACTACTAGGAGATATAGTTTTAGAAAGATCTTCGCAGGACTTAGTATTATTTTAAGGCTTCAAAAAAAGGGAACTGAATTTTTGGGAAACGATCAGAAGCATTACCATCCTCCTCCTCCTCGTCCTCGTCCTCCTTCTCGTTATCATCATCATCATCATCATCATCATCATCATCACTATCATCTATAGCACCCAATACAACTGGTCACGTTTGCTCTGATTGTTTAAACAGCAATCCACTGTAAATTTACCTTTACTTATTAATAGTTTTAGAACCACCTACCATCTCTCTTTGTTAAGATGTTAAGGCCTATCCAACTACAATGATCGGAGGTTATAACTTCACCATAAGATGATGAGTGACTGATTGCGGAGAACACTCTCTCACAATTTTCCTCTGCTCTTTCACGGCGTCGCTTCCTAGCTTGTGCTTTATTTTCTTTCATTCACTCACATTTCGATCTCGAAGATTTTTTGGAGATTCTGACAAAAGTGGTAAGCCAATGTTCCCTAATGTACCTATCCACATCAAAGTTACTGGTTTTGGTTGGGGGATAGGTCACTAGTTTTTTCTGTGCCACTCCAGGGGTGGGCCGCCCCAATTTTGTCAAATAACTCAGGGGTGGGCCACTGAAAACCAGTACTTAAAAAAAAAAATTCATAGCCCCCCCCCCCCCCCTCTTCCCCCTGTACTTTATGACCGGTCCCTTAACAGCTATCGCTAATTTCATAGAATATAACTAAATGTTATAATTAATCAAAAATTATGCTAAATATTGCTGAGTGTAATAACGTAATTCAGTAGGCAAACTAGAAACAAAGGCATTTTTTATATTAATGAGGTGGGTTTGATACCACCTTCGAGTATATCCTTGTATATCCCTCGAGTACGTCCCTTGCAATTGTCAAAGCCAGGGAAAAGCGTCCTAGGGACGAAGTTGATCCCTGTTATTTTAGATAAGCGTGAAGTCAACGTTTTCAGAAATATTGATTAATATGATATAGGCTCCCAGTAATGTGTAGTACATCTGTAACGTACATTTAATATAGAGTAAATTATAATCCTTGTGGTAGTAGTGATCTTGCACGAACTGATTATTTTTGCACCGGACGAGTGAGTTAAGACAAACAGTTTGTACTGATCCCCATTCTATTTCCTTCATTTTCAAATAATTAAAGTTGTATAGAGATATGTATTTCAATTTAGCCTAAATGATTTTTTAATTAGTCATTGCAAATACAAAAAATAATAGGCAAAATATTCAAAGTAATACACGTGTGTCGTGTGAGTGGCTCATCGAAGTGGCGAGCGAATAAATAAAACATGCTGCATTGCCCCGATTAACTGAAGTGAAAAACAAACAATTTCAATTTACGGCAGCCCAAACAAGTACAGAATACTCTATGAAAGTATAGGGTCTCATTACGTAGCAACTCATTCAAAGACCAGACGTTTTAACGCAATGCATCACAAAAAGGGAGCCAGCGCATTTGTCCCAATATTACACGAAGAAGTGAAGCTAGTGGAGGGAAACAGATTTCTCAACAATTCATTTGGACTGCCAGGTGATTTCGCAGTCTTAAACAATGATATCCCATAAAAAATAGAGGAACACACCCAAACTTGGCAATTGGCAGCTCAGTAAAGTACACGAACGTTTCACATTAGCTTGACAATGAGACGTACCACTAATGTATTGTTCGACCCTACATTTCATGAAAAAAGGAGGGACACTCTGAATTTACGGCCGCTATCAGTGCCAGGCAATTTTCCAGTTACTTGAAAATGGGATCTTCGTGCCAAAAAGGCATCGTTGGCCCTATATTTTATGCAAAATGAAAGGAACAGCCTGTTTGTTCGCCAGGTCATCGAAGCGCCAGACTAACTGCCATAGACTAGTAAATAGGATCCAAATACAGTCGAACCTGTATATAACCAGTGTGTAACTGTCACCTTCGGGACTTGAGGAACTGGCCACTTAATACAGGATAAAAGAATACTCACCGGGCGTGTTTTAATGCCAAGGAAACAATACGACAATCAAAACTCTTTCAAGCGATCAATACTTGAAACAAAGTTCGGTGCCAACTGGTACCTTAACGGTATAAAATACGTAACATTATGTAAAAGTACTATGCAATAAATCTGAGGACATCTGAAAAGCGTTAATGATACTAAACGCCCGAGTATCAGCTTAGAGTACCTTTGTACCCCGGGATTGTACATGTTAGTTTTCTATAGTCATGATGGATCGCATTTTAAACACCATGAAATAATGCATAGAATGACATATCGCTTAGTGGCCGCCAAATACAGCTAAAAATAACAAAGAAAGGCAAACATAGGACTACTACACAGACTACAGGGTGGCCGCATAATACAGGTAACAAATACAGGGTTTGTATGAGCGAAAAAGCAGGACTTTGAAAACTGGCGGCTTACTAGAGGGTGGACGCTTACATGGCCGTTAAATACAGGTTCGACTGTACCAAAAAATGCACTGCTGACCCAATCTTTCATGCAAACTGGAGGGAACGGCACGATTTAACGGTGAAGCATCTAAGTGCCTATAATGCACTGTTGAGCAAACCTTTCATGGAAACTAGAGGAAACGGCCAGATTTTACGGCAAAGCATCTAAGTACCCAAAATTGCACTGCTGACCCTATGTATCATGCAAAGTGGAGGGAACGGCCCGATTTTACGGCAGGGCATCTAAGTACCCAAAAATGCAGTGTTGACCCTGTCTTTTATGCAAACTAGAGTGAACGGCCAGATTTTACGGTAAAGCATCTAAGTGCCCAAAAATGCACTGTTGACCCTATCTTTCATGGAAACTGAAAGGAACGGCCCGATTTTACGGCAAATCATTTAAGTACCCAAAAGTACACTGCTGGCCCTATCTTTCATGGAAACTACAGGCAACGGCCCCATTTTACAGCAAAGCATCTAAGTGCCTAAAAAGGTGCTGTTGACCCTGTCGTTCATGCAAGCGTAAGGGAACCCAAAAATGCACCTTTGATCCAACCTTTCATGGAAACTAGAGGGAACGACAAGATTTTACGGCAAAGCATCTAAGTGCCTATAATGCACTGTTGAGCAAACCTTTCATGGAAACTAGAGGAAACGGCCAGATTTTACGGCAAAGCATCTAAGTACCCAAAATTGCACTGCTGACCCATGTATCATGCAAAGTGGAGGGAACGGCCCGATTTTACGGCAGGGCATCTAAGTACCCAAATATGCACTGTTGACCCTGTCTTTTATACAAACTGGAGGGAATGGCACGATTTTACGGCAGGGCATCTTAAGTACCCAAAAATGCACTGTTGACCTTGTCTTTCATGGAAACTGGAGGGAACCGCCCGATTTTACCGCAGGGCATCTGAGTACCCAAAATTACACTGCTGGCCCTATCGTTCATGAAAACTGGAGGGAACGGCCCGATTTTACGGCAAAGCATCTTAAGTACCCAAAAATGCACTGTTGACCTTGTCTTTCATGGAAACTGGAGGGAACCGCCCGATTTTACCGCAGGGCATCTGAGTACCCAAAAATGCACTGTTGACCCTGTCTTTCATGGAAACTGAAAGGAACGGCCCGATTTTACGGCAAATCATCTAAGTACCCAAAATTATACTGCTGGCCCTATCGTTCATGGAAACTAGAGGGAATGGCCCGATTTTACGGCAAAGCATCTAAGTGCCCAAAAATGCACTGTTGACCCTGTCTTTCATGGAGACTGGAAGGAACGGCCCCATTTTACGGCAAATTATCTAAGTACCCAAAATTATACTGCTGGCCCTATCGTTCATGGAAACTAGAGGGAATGGCCCGATTTTACGGCAAAGCATCTAAGTGCCCAAAAATGCACTGTTGACCCTGTCTTTCATGGAAACTGAAAGGAATGGCCCGATTTTACGGCAAATCATCTAAGTACCCAAAAGTACACTGCTGGCCCTATCTTTCATGGAAACTACAGGAAACGGTCCGATTTTACGGCAAAGCATCCAAGTGCCCAAAAATGCGCTGTTGACCCTGTCGTTCATGCAAGCGTAAGGGGACCCTAAAATGCACCTTTGATCAAACCTTTCGTGGCAAAGCATCTAAGTGCCTAAAATGCACTGTTGAGCAAACCTTTCATGGAAACTAGAGGGAACGGCCAGATTTTACGACAAAGCATTAAAGTGCCATAATGCAAAATGAAGGAAACAACCTGATTTAAATGCAAAATGGGATCGAAGTGCCCTAAATGCATTGTTGGCGGAAACAGCCCGATGTTACGGCAACCGTGGAAGTGTAGCCTTTTTGCCGTGTATCGGAAAATAACCTGAAAAATCAAAAGAGCGCACTGGTTCAACATTCAATAAAAGAAATGATGTACACACAATTAAATCCCGACAAAAAGGTAATTTTTGTATATTTTCTCGGTTATCCGGTAAAAAAATGCTGTAACCACTCATTTTTTTACCAAGTCATTCAAAGTCATGACTTATCCTCATAGGTCACAAAATGCGATAACTAGTTAATAACGACCGATTTGATGGAAAACTTCCAATTTTTTCAAAAGAATGATATTTTCCCGTTTCAGTTGCTTAAATCAAGAAAGAAATAAATTCAATAAACAACTTTATTGAAGTTGTAATTGAGGGGTAATTTTCAAAGGGCTGCTACTTGGGGCCTTACAAGTAGCTAATTTCGGGGTTACTCGGAAGGTAGCAAATTGACGTTACTTTCGCATAGCCGTTATTTTCGAGGGGATCCTTAGTTTAGGAGATCAAAGTTAGGTTCTTTTATTTTAGAGGTACTTCTCTTCAGTTAAATTCTCAATTTCTATAAAAGAGATATAGTTGTTGACTAATAGAAAAAAATTAACAAACGTGAGTCTTGTCCTGACATATATACGTATTAAAGTTAATTTTTTTTTATCTCGGGTAATTTTCATTTTTCAACTTCATTAGCATACATTACCATACCAAAAAAATAACTGAGATAAAAAAGTAACTTCAACATAGACAATATTTATCGACAAATATTCATTGCAATCTCCTTTATACGATGCCCGTTTATTAAGACAAAATTACAGCATGTACTTATTTTGTCTTTTTATAAACCTTTTTTACATTGATACTTTTATTACTTAATACAGTTTGTTACCGTGACCTTATTTTCATGTAATATAAATATGCACTCTCAAATCCAAACTCATTGGTTAAAACGTTTAGGATAATTAAACTCCAACACACACTTAACAACCTTCTTAACCTACAAGTAACTTGGCCAAAAAGATTCTTGTATTTTTGGCATGACAGTTGCAAATTTATAACAGGAGGTTCTCAATCCACAAACAGCGGCACCCAACGACTGTTTTCTGTAAAATATCTCTTTCGGAAAATAATACTAAAACCCTTGTAATTTCGAAAAGACTCAATTTCTTCTAGGAGCTCCGAATAGATACAAATTATATAGGGCCGCTTAGAATGCAAGGCATTTGAAGACATCTAAAAGTACTTGGGATAGCCTAAAAAGTACTTTCCGTACTCCTTTTTAGTGCCCCTGAATCCACTTGGTTTTTATGTGTCTGTCTACTGTAGCTGTTGAAACACACACACTTATTTCCAGCTAACCAGGAAAAATTACGCATGTTTACCCCACACACTAATTTAAAAGCACGATATTAAGGAGCAGGATTTTCCCATTCATTAGAAAATTGGATGAAATAGCGAGACAAGCGTTCTTGGCACGATAGTCGATGAGAACTAGTAGGAAAACAACGATTTCACAACAATTGATTCAGGTGCTTGACGATTTTCATTTACTAGAAAATGGGAGCATTGAGAGACCCAAATGCGTACTTCGCCCTATAATTCATGCAGACTAGCAACGTGGACATTAGGATTGCGGAGGTCCAGAGGAGCCCGAAATATAGTGGAATAGTTAACGCTTTTCTAGTTTAAAGCAATATTCCCGAAGAACTAAAAAAAGGGCTGTCGGTATCGTCATAATCGCTCTCGCATTCTTTTTCACTGTCCACTTCATCCTCCTCTGTTTCCGGGAGGGTTAGCAACAACTCAGACACTTCGTCAGCCTCGTTTTCATCGTCCTGTAACGGAATACTGTTTCGATCAAAAATTAAGTTCGGGAGAGGGACTTCTCCGATGTGACCTTGGAAAACTCTTTTCACCTCTAAAAGCTGTCCCACCAAAGACACCAGTTTCATTTTCGGAAATATATTTTTCCCTAACTCCTCTAAGGACAAAGGAGATATCGTGGCATCTTTTAACGAACTGGAAAACGTCGCGTGCTGCCCGCTGAAGTGATCAACTACGTTTCTCATCTCTTCTTTAGCTCTATCCAGCAGTTGGTACAGATCGATTGCTCTACGTCTAACGGTTATGGGTACTGGCGAGTCAGAACCAACAAACTCCGATCGTAACCAAACGTCTGCTTCCGGGTTCTTCACTTGATCGAACTCCAAGGAGCGTGGGAATGGGCAAGCATTACTGCATTCTAGGTTGTTGAATTTATCTAGAGCGGTTCGCATGCTCTTTGTTGCTTGACAAATCTGCTTGGAAAGCCGTTTGGAAAGGTCATGGCCATCTAAGTGATAAGGACAGAAGACAGGTCAAGAAAAAACCAAGAAAAAGATAAAATCAAACAGTAAGTGAAAAGACAAAACCCCGTAATGTTAAGACGGGAAATTCCTGACACTTGTCTAGTCCTTGAACCCAAAAGCATCAGGACTAGCAAGTTATTTTATGCCCTGGCCTATATTTTCGACAAAGCAAAACTGTACTACGTTGATAGTGCCGTGATGGCAGGTTTAAAGAAATCATAAAGACACTGCTTTTAATGGGTCACTAAAATCAAACGTTTCATGAAAACGGACCATGTCCTTGTTTCTCAAGAATGCATTCTAGCAGCTTGGAATCATAACCGCAACAATTAGTAATGGTAACACGACTGAGTGGAGTCCAATTCGGTCTGTAATCATACGAGTGCTTAACAAAATCGGAGGACCGAGTTGCGGGAGTTTGATTTGTTTAATCATGAGCATGATTACAGACCAAATTGGAACACAGGAATTAAGTTCTGTTAAAAATTAATCATAACTTTAACAAAACTTGTGATATATAAGGCTCTTTTTTTTAAATCGAAACACAAGAAATTCCAATCTTTTTTCGGCTAGCAATGAAAAAAAAAAACATTTAAGCGCGCGCGTGATGGTGCGTACTGTCCTATTAAGGCTGAAATCAGGACAGTTGATAGCCAGTCAGATTTGAAAACTTTGTTATAGTTATGATTACACTTTTTATCATATATCAAATGATATCAAACTCAACAAGAACCACCGCTCAATAACTTTAGTATGCAGATCGACCAATGCCACCTTTTTGCTTCTGTCACAAGCAGCATCTCATACCGTTGTATACTCCACACAAGAAGTGGTACAGCGCTGACTTACACCATCTGTGTTCTCCAATTCAAATAAAACGCGTTCCAGCCTGATTCAAAATGACAATACAATACAAAATGCTGAGAAGTAACCTAATGGTTAGTGAACCATCAGAGTTAAATATTGTCTATGCAGTAGTTCAATGTACAGGTCACCACATGGGAAAGAGTGTTACATGTAATAACTCCCTTAAAAGATGTCTACAAAAGGAATGTTGTAATAAAAAGTTCACATCCCATTGGTTATTCTCAGTGCAGCCACACCTCTCATACACATGTAGCATCAATACCATGATCAGGTTTGACGAATCACTGACCATCTACAGCGATAACTATCCAACCACCAATCGACAATAAGGTAATGTCAACCACTGATATCATAATACATACCATTAGCATAACTACATTGATGATTATTGAAAATAGAGCACTATGATTAGCTAGGAGCTTCGCTTCATCCTTACATAGGAGAGACCAGCTGTGACATAAAAATATCAACTACTGACAGTAAGTATCATTATACACTTAACAAATGGATATAATTGGTGCTTTTTGCTCTTTGTTTGGCTACTCAAACTTGCAATTGGTATACCCAGTGCTTATTCACACCAGTTATTCTGCTACCATATTTATAATGAAGAAGCTGTGATCTGGACGTTCACAAAGATGGCAATTAAATTCTGTTTCATTCGTGAGCTCAATTATATATCATGTAATTGTTTTAGCACAGTGTGTACATAGTAAAACAATACTATTCACCTAACCTAGCACTTCAAATGCAGCTCGCTAAATATCCACAAGCCACCTCCACTTCACTGAATAATATATAAGGAAACAACTAGTCTATTACTATAATATTATATTAAATAAGTCTTATTACTAACCTGAACTCTTCGAGACTGTCAATAATAACTGGATATAATTTCCTCTGGTTCTAAAGTAGTACATAATAAAACCTTATAGCTAAATTTTATTCGTTAACTAGCTAAAAGAAAGTAAAGTAAACTGACTGACACAGCATATATAGACAATATGACAGTTTTTAAAAGCAAAGGAGAAAAGAATTTCATAATTTTTAAACTATCTTAATACCGGAAAGGATATAATATCATTAACAAGGGTCTGAATCGCAGAACAAAATTCTTTTACAGCCACTTGGCATTCAAGATTAAGGCTGAGCAGCAACTTCATCAAATCCATTGTGAATGCCAACTCTGGCTTTGCTGGTGTGGCACCCAAAAATTGAACCTAAGTAGACGTAAAAAATCAGGTTCACAACTACAAACTGAACAGCAACAACCACTTGAAATCCTGTAAGAAAGAAAAAACAAAAGGGATATTAACTGATGTTCATGCTATATGAGTAATTGTTAAACAACAATTGCAGTCAGATCAGTGCACATATATAAACACTTGCATACATGTCAAAGATAATTAATACACCATAGGCACCAGATTAAATCAGAGAAAACAATAAAAACCAAGTAGCCAAACAACAGGCTAATATATATATAAGTACTTTCATGACAATTCATACCCAAAGTATGCATTGTATCTACATCTGTCGACCAATTGTTGATCGACAGTTGATAAACAGTTGGCCCACTGTCAGGTTGCCTGTTGGTTGACTGTTGGTCACAATAAAATTACAGTTTTCTTTTATAGTTCAGTACGTCTATTCCTTCTTTTTGTACATTAATATTAGGGATGTACATCATGTCTGACATTTTTGTTAATATAAAATTGCATACTGCTTAGTGTTATACTGTACATTTTTCCATTCCATGTTTAACTAATTACAAGCAAAGTCGCATACATATATATTGAACAAACACAAAAAACAGCTTTAGAGCTACATCTGATCTGCTTTACTAGATCATGCATGGGGTTGACACATAAAAAGACTTTTTTCCTTACCTCGAGAATCTACGGTAGAAACATTACGAAAATGAACAGATGGGCACTGATGTCCGTTCAGCACCAGGGTTCTTGCTAAGATCAAAGGGAAATATATAATTATATTCTCCTCCTAGAATAACAATAAGTCATGATAGTATATGGCACTTTATGTATTAAACCAAGAATAAAAATTCAAACATTAATTAATTGACTAACAGGTCATTTTGTTTTAGTGTTTAAATAGATTAATAAACCAAAGTGATTTGATTTAAAACTCCGCTGCATGATCCTTAATTTAAGTGATACACATGAATGATATTAGTTTTCTCCGATCCTATCTTGCCGAGCTTAACGTTTGTTTGTTTTGCTCTCAGAGAAACTAATCTCTGATCTGGCAAGGTGGTCAAAAGTGATTGTAATTTACAATTTAAGCACGATATAGCTTCATTAATACTAAAAAAAAATTAACAACCAAGGAAACCATGAGCTTCTAATGCACATAATTTAAGGATCTACAAGCAAAACCTGGCCTGCTACTGCAGATATTAACATTTGGTAAATATTCCAGTTAAAAGACATTGTAATAACTGACAAGCAACATAGTTCAAAGATGAAAAATGACAAATAAAATCTGGGGCTATTTTAAGCTTATAAACATCAGCTTTACAAGTACAAAGATTTAAAGCAGCCGGGTGAAGCAGGTAATTAAGAGTCTGGCAGCTACGAATCTACTCTGTTGTGGAAACCTTCAGACCAACTTACGTACCTTAAGAATTTCCACACTATGGAGAATATTTACTTCGGTGTGCATTGATGTAGCACAAAATTCACAAAACTTTGCTGTTGCACTACAGTCCAAGGAACGACAAATGCCACTTTCCGAGTCACAGAAGTGACACCTCAGTAACGTGCTGTTCACAAACGAACCTTCCTTCTAGAAAGTGGTCGAAAGAGCAGCTTGCCGTAACTTAGCCCATGTATCTTATGCTCTTTGCAATCTTTCATAATGACGAGTATTTAAGCTTACAGATGAAGATATTGCTGGCTCATCGCTGACATCGAAATCCTCAGCACAAATCACCTACATCCACGTTGAAATCGTCGTGACCATCTTGCTCATCAACATTAGTCACATTAATACAGCCCATTACCGGTAATAAGCTTTTCGCTCCTTCTCACTGCAGTGTCCTGATCGTGATAGCGAACTTGAATTTCAGCCTTAAAGCGCTTCTTCCTGCAACCAAATGAACTGGTCAACAACAGAACAAACTTATTATAAATAAGTGGCCGGGTATGGGCTGACTGCAAGGCAAAACGACTACGAGGCGAAAAACGTAAAGGAATAAAATATTATGAAAACAAAATAAAGGCTTTTAAACAACTTACCGGCCCATTAAATACTGCTTTGCACGTTAAACGTAATCTAACCTCAATGTGCTGTGTCGGATTGTGTAATATGAGGGATAAAGGTGAATTACATCCACGTTTATCCATCATATTGCACCATCCATATTAGTCGTTGACTTAGTCGTACTATAGTACGTAATTTGATGGGTGATACCCGGTAATTTGGGCATCATTTTTACGGGTGATACCCAGTACCCTCCGTGTGAATCGGGTGGTTAAGGTAAGTGTGCCTGCCATGGAGCTTGTCAGCGGAGGTATGTTTGTGGTGATGTATGCGACCTTGAAAGATGACCCTGTTTTGGCAACTTTTGACAGTCTCTGGCGCTTACCTGGCAGTAGAAAAGTGCCTAAGAAACTGTGGGAAATGTAGAGAGGAAACTAAAGTTCGCGTCTGGAGCGTTTTCGAGAGGTGAGGTTCAGCGGGAGTTTGAAAAGATGGGTGGAAAAACGCGCTGGTATTTTCAAGATAACGCCTGCTGCTTTGGATAACCAATTTCGGTCGTTAATGTTTAAATTGTACATGTTCTGTCGGGTACAAGGTTTTATTGAGTTTTCAATAAAGGCGGAAACAAAGTTGAAGCCAACTGCTTGAAAAACAAAACCCAAAAAAACTTGCTTGGCCTTTGAATACGCGCTTTTGGTCAGCCACTTGCCGTATTTTTGGTTTTGTTGTTGTGGTTGTTTTTTGGGGGGACGGGGGGGAGCGGGGAGTGGTGGTTTTTGGACTGAAAAGTTGTGAAAAGGGCATACTGCTTAGAAAAAAACAATCCTTCGTGAACTCTGTTATTGAAATTCTACTAATAATAAACTCCAATTTTACTCTTCTTTTAAAATGACTCGAGACGCTTCTGTTCAGATTGATCTAATTAAAAATTTGCAACACAGACAATCCGTGGCAAAATGGAGATCAGGTAACCATGATTTAAGAATTGAAACTAGTAGACACTGCGTCCCCAAAATTCCCGAAAACGTTAGAATATGTCATCTAACAATATTGAGAACGAATTACACATCATCTTTGATTGCCGGAGTCTCCACAGCCACGCAAGAGAAAAACTCTTTGCCAGTGATATCACTTTTGAATACGCGATCTTTACTAATCTCAATACAACATATGAGTTAAAGCATTGTTTCTCTTCACTAATGTAGACTCATTCATTTGTAAAAAAAACTAGGCTATCTCATTTTTGGGGGATTCCAGAGAAGAAACTGAATTAAGAGTTCGCAAATTATTGTCGCAGTTGATTTTCCGTTATTCATTTTGATGATTTATTTCTATCTAGTTATTAACCTTTTTATAAATCTGTTTTACTATTTTTCCCTTCTTTTTTTATGCAACACCATCTATGTAAATGGTACTGCGAAATAAACGTTGTTGTATTGCTTAGCGTACCAAATGCTCGGGTTTAAGTTTGTGGGCAGCGTCCCTGGTTTACCTGCGCGGGATAAAGTTCAGTAGAGATCACCTGTTTGTGGCAAAAAATAGAAAAGCAAAAGCAAAACAAAACACTCGAAAACAACTTAGCTTTTGATTGACAAAAAACTGATGCAGCGGCCTAAAAATTAATGTGGCCGAAACAGGCCCAGTTCATGGTATGGGCGTCGGTGCGGGTTTCAGATTACAATCTCCCCCATTGAAAAGCAGGGACCATAGCCTTTGCGCTTGCAGTTGCGATGCGTGGGGAAACACGAACACAGGTAGTCTACCGTTTCGTTTCTTTCTTACCTTGTTTTTATTATTGGACTTTTTCCTTTTTGTTTTGTTTTGTTTTGTTTTTTCATGGCGATTCTCTTTCTCTTTTCTGCAAAAAATATCATCGAGTTGCATATATGGCAATGATTCTTAACCGACCGCACCCTGCTACACAGCCAGTCTTGAGTAAACCTACCTTTTTGTTTTCTGTATGGCAGGAAAAACAAGAGAGAGAGAGAGAGAGAGAGAGAGAGAGAGAGAGAGAGAGAGAGAGAGAGAGAGAGAGAGAGAGAGAGAGAGAGAGAGAAAAGACTAAAAGAATGGATTTCTCGACCGAAGCACAAGAAACCCGTGGCCCTGGGTCACCCTCCAAACCATTGAGACGTTTTCTTAGCTACTAGTGGAGATACGATACCATGTACTACATTTGGCTTGTTTGGGCGTGATACTACAGCGTTTAAGCGCTTAAACGCTCAAGTTGTTTCTTCAACATTGGTCTTAGAAGAGCCGATTTATTATGCGTCACAGATCTACTGCCATCAGTTCAGTACAGAGACTTTTCATGCTGACGGTTCCAACAGTAACCAATTCTCAGCTATTAGTTCAGTAACCTCTCCCTTCTCCCTTTAACACTACCCCAGCTCGCGGTTTCTAGAGCTTCTCTAAGATTCATGTTTTTTTTGTTTCTTTGTTTCTCCTCCTAAGCTTATAATCTATTATTTCTCACAGAAGCGGCCCAAGTTCAGAAAGAATCATCAGAATTCAGCTTTTCCGGATGACGTGGTAAGTGCTTGACCTCATCTTTTGAGGTCGTCAGCTTTTCATTCAAGAATCTAAACCTGTCACTTGAGCGCTTAGTCATTTAATAGCGTGGAATTTTGCGATGTTATCTCCAAATGAGATCTCCCCTTTCCAGCTTCTTCCCCACCCAGGGTGGTGCGGGGAGTCAATGATTGTTTGATTTGCTGGGATTTTTTACTTTGTTTTTGTTTAGTTTTTCTGGTTTATTTATTTTCTGTCTTCCCTACGAAAGCGTACGTTCCCCGACTTAGGCTTAGGCTTAGGCCAGCAGATGGCTGAAAATTCATTTTTGCCGTGAAGCCTGCAAATGTAATCATCGATCGCCACCTTTTGCGATGAAGTCATTAGTCATTTGTCTGTTTGCTTACCTGTGATCCGTGTTTTGTTTTTTTTTTTTTGCGTTTAAGGAAAGGCAAGCGAACCTCGCTGCTACGAACCCATCTTACAACGGCAACGATGCGGTAAGTTGGAATTTCTCTTTTCTTTTAAAGTTAAACGAAGCACGTGTGTTTGTAGTGAGATCAATTTTTATCGCCTATTACCTCGCTCTTACGTACACCCTTTGGTGCGCACATTAGGGGCTCTTTCAATACATTATCCTAGAAAAGATATCCGGCTAATACGGGCCGCTCTTTCTCTACCGTGCGCTAAAAGGCTAAGTACTTTCATGTCTGTAAAATGACGAAATCATTCACAGCTTGGTTGCCAACAAGTCACCCCCAAAACCCTTGCAATTAACCGATTAATCACTTAGTTTCTTGGTCGCTCTTCCTTTCAGAGGGGGCGATCCCAGAGCTACCAGAGACTCCTTATGGGCAGTCCGAGTTCGTCAGTACTCAATAACAACCACCTGGTGAGTACGATATTCGCGGAGCGCACGCACTGAAAGAGCGTCAAATCAAATGACATGCATTCTGCGCTGAGAAGAATAAGGCGTTTTCTTCTTCATGATGCAATGATAAAACTTTATAAAGCATTTATACTACCTCATCCACAACAAGTCAATGTCATACGATGAACTGCTCAATACGGCTAGCATGACATCCTTATATTGTAGGCGCTTACACCAGGCGTTAATAGTTTTTTTTTAAATGCTTAAATGGTACGGGACCTACTTATATTGGAAGCCTTTTTAAATAGACATACACCTTTTAACTGTTTTTAGAACGAGTATTATAGTTGTCGTAGTCACGTTTTCAGTATGTGGCTTTTTAGTCGGTTTTAGCTTTTTATATTTTGCGTTTTTATTAACAAGTTTGTTATATGTATATATTTATTGAGTTGTTTTTAAAATTGAATAATATTATAACATAGCCGTAATTATTATAGATTTTATTTATACACGTTCGTATTTTGAACGAGTTTTTTTAGCTCTTTGACGTAACGAATTAAAATAAACGATTGATTGAAAAAATTGATTGATGATTACCTGCCTAGTTCCGCTGACATTCGTGGTTTTGTTGCGTTTCAGGAAAAGCAAGCTAGTCTTAAGGAGCAAGCTCCTAGCAGCCTCGCGGCCAGGAGTTCATCTTACGAGGACGATGTGGTGAGTGAGGATTTTCTAGGCCTACATGAGTAGAGCGTTAAATTTGGATTTACAGGGGGTGAACTTTAAAAAACCGTCTGTCTCAACAGTTCTCAAAATGCCTGTACGTGCAAACCGTTTCAATTTAATTTCTTCACTTGCTGTCTAAATGTTCCGAGGTGGTTATTTGTGCATGTTTCACACAGTGCTGAAATTTGGATGTAGTATATGTGCAAAATTCGCAGTGAAGTGACTTTCAGAGACATAAAAAAATATATACTTTAATGGCAATAATTTGACGCAGAATCTCTGAGCAATTCCGCCCCCAGCGAATGAGCGCTCCACAAATTATGTGACCATAGGTCTTCTGCTGACACAAACGTCTTCCGGGAAATTAAGCGATTGAAACACGCGTAATGCCCTCTTAATTGATCAGTCGATCAAGCGTCTGCTCCAATCGCGTTAGGGTAAACCCATCGTTTTGGTCGAAAAAAAGGCCAGTTTTTTAACTTTTTTTTAATGCAATATAGCCCAGGATGATGCATTTTACGATATTCCAGAACGATAAAACTTCTTTCTAGGCCATAAAAACAACAAGTTTTAAAAGTGGAAAAATTGATTTTTTTCCAATGGTTTTGGTCCGAAAATGGCTATTTTTCCAACTTTTTTAAGTAATAAAGGCCAGGAAAAGGTTTTTTTACGATAATCCAGAACGAAGAAACGCCTTTCTAGGCCATAAAAGCAACGAGTTCAAAAAGTCGAAAAACTGACATTTTTCCAAAGGGGTGAACCCATGGTTTTGGTCCAAAAATAGCCATTTTTTAAAATTTGTTTTGGCAATATAGGCCAGCAAAATGTCTTACGATATTCTAAAACGACAAAACGCCTTTCTAGGCTATAAAAACAACACGTTGAAAAGGTCGCGGCCGTTCTGCATTCTGATTTGGTAGAAAAACACAAACGTTTTCTGGCACCAATCAGAAGTGAGAACGGTGGCGACCGTTTGAAACTGGTCTGGTAAGACATTGTGCCCTGGGGCTCTTCTAGCCGTTGCTTACTTTTCATCGTGCTTTATTTTCCCGCCCGTTTAGACTTTCTCTCGACCCCACTATCTGCCCCTGGGTCTCCAAGGATGGAATAACCCCAATCACTAAAGTGAATATCAAAATTTGGAAGGATTTACCCTTACAAGAGTAATTTTTTTTCCTTTTTAAGCAAAATAAAATCTCAAAAAGGTAAAAATTTTAAGCAATTCACTCTCAAAGAGTAATAAATGACAACGAATCACCCTAAAGAACAACAGTGAATTGCGCCAAAAACACACCCTCACAAATTTCCAGATAAAATAACCCTTATCACTTTAGCAAATATAAAAATTTCTAAACATTTACCCTTACAAGAAGAATTTTTTGTCAATTGTCACCAAAAGAAAATTTCAAAAAGGTAAAAATTTTAAGAAATTTACCCTTAAAGAGTAAAAATTGTCAACGAATCATACTAACCAAAAATGTAAAGTTTGCCAAAAAAACGCCCCCGCTGCTTTCCAGATACAAAAACCACAAACACCGAAATAAATATGAAATTTAAAAAGATTCACACTAACCCTAAACCTAACCCTAACCCTAACACTAACAATAGCCCTAACCCTAACCCTAATCCCTAATCCTAACCATAACCACAAACCTAAGCCTCACCCCAACTCCGACCACAAACCTTAACCCTAACTGTAACCCTAACCCTAACCATAACCCTAACCCCAGCCACAACCCTACGCCCTAACCCCTAATCCTAAACCCAACCCCAAACCTAAACCCAACCCTAAACCTAACCCTAACCCTAGCTAACAATAACCCCAACCCTAACCTTAACCCAAAACCCAAGCCTCACCTCAACTCCAACCCCAAACCTTAACCCTAACGTAACCATAACCCTAACCCTAATCCTAACCCCAGCCGCAACCCTAAACCTAACTGCTAATCGTAATCAAAACCCCAACCCTAACCCCAACCCTAACTCCAACCCTAAACCCTAACCCCAACCCCAACCCTAAACCCAACCCTAAACCTAACCCTAACCCTAACACTAACAATAACCCCAACCCTAACCCCAACCCCAGCCCTAACCTTAACCCCAAACCCAAGCCTCACCTCAACTCCAACCCCAAACCTTAACCCTAACGTAACCATAACCCTAACACTAATCCTAACCCCAGCCGCAACCATAACCCTAACCCTAAATTGTAACCCTAACCCTAACCCTAACCCTAACCCTAACCCTAACCCTAACCCTAACCCTAACCCTAACCCTAACCCTAACCCTAACCCTAACCCTAACCCTAACCCTAACCCTAACCGGGTTAGGGTTAGGGTTAGGGTTAGGGTTAGGGTTAAGGTTAGGGTTAGGGTTAGGGTTTAGGGTTAGGGTTAGGGTTAGGGTTAGGGTTAGGGTTAGGGTTAGGGTTAGGGTTAGGGTTAGGGTTAGGGTTAGGGTTAGGGTTAGGGTTAGGGTTAGGGTTAGGGTTAGGGTTAGGGTTAGGGTTAGGGTTAGGGTTAGGGTTAGGGTTAGGGTTAGGGTTAGGGTTAGGGTTAGGGTTAGGGTTAGGGTTAGGGTTAGGGTTAGGGTTAGGGTTAGGGTTAGGGTTAGGGTTAGGGTTAGGGTTAGGGTTAGGGTTAGGGTTAGGGTTAGGGTTAGGGTTAGGGTTAGGGTTAGGGTTAGGGTTAGGGTTAGGGTTAGGGTTAGGGTTAGGGTTAGGGTTAGGGTTAGGGTTAGGGTTAGGGTTAGGGTTAGGGTTAGGGTTAGGGTTAGGGTTAGGGTTAGGGTTAGGGTTAGGGTTAGGGTTAGGGTTAGGGTTAGGGTTAGGGTTAGGGTTAGGGTTAGGGTTAGGGTTAGGGTTAGGGTTAGGGTTAGGGTTAGGGTTAGGGTTAGGGTTAGGGTTAGGGTTAGGGTTAGGGTTAGGGTTAGGGTTAGGGTTAGGGTTAGGGTTAGGGTTAGGGTTAGGGTTAGGGTTAGGGTTAGGGTTAGGGTTAGGGTTAGGGTTAGGGTTAGGGTTAGGGTTAGGGTTAGGGTTAGGGTTAGGGTTAGGGTTAGGGTTAGGGTTAGGGTTAGGGTTAGGGTTAGGGTTAGGGTTAGGGTTAGGGTTAGGGTTAGGGTTAGGGTTAGGGTTAGGGTTAGGGTTAGGGTTAGGGTTAGGGTTAGGGTTAGGGTTAGGGTTAGGGTTAGGGTTAGGGTTAGGGTTAGGGTTAGGGTTAGGGTTAGGGTTAGGGTTAGGGTTAGGGTTAGGGTTAGGGTTAGGGTTAGGGTTAGGGTTAGGGTTAGGGTTAGGGTTAGGGTTAGGGTTAGGGTTAGGGTTAGGGTTAGGGTTAGGGTTAGGGTTAGGGTTAGGGTTAGGGTTAGGGTTAGGGTTAGGGTTAGGGTTAGGGTTAGGGTTAGGGTTAGGGTTAGGGTTAGGGTTAGGGTTAGGGTTAGGGTTAGGGTTAGGGTTAGGGTTAGGGTTAGGGTTAGGGGTTAGGGTTAGGGTTAGGGTTAGGGTTAGGGTTAGGGTTAGGGTTAGGGTTAGGGTTAGGGTTAGGGTTAGGGTTAGGGTTAGGGTTAGGGTTAGGGTTAGGGTTAGGGTTAGGGTTAGGGTTAGGGTTAGGGTTAGGGTTAGGGTTAGGGTTAGGGTTAGGGTTAGGGTTAGGGTTAGGGTTAGGGTTAGGGTTAGGGTTAGGGTTAGGGTTAGGGTTAGGGTTAGGGTTAGGGTTAGGGTTAGGGTTAGGGTTAGGGTTAGGGTTAGGGTTAGGGTTAGGGTTAGGGTTAGGGTTAGGGTTAGGGTTAGGGTTAGGGTTAGGGTTAGGGTTAGGGTTAGGGTTAGGGTTAGGGTTAGGGTTAGGGTTAGGGTTAGGGTTAGGGTTAGGGTTAGGGTTAGGGTTAGGGTTAGGGTTAGGGTTAGGGTTAGGGTTAGGGTTAGGGTTAGGGTTAGGGTTAGGGTTAGGGTTAGGGTTAGGGTTAGGGTTAGGGTTAGGGTTAGGGTTAGGGTTAGGGTTAGGGTTAGGGTTAGGGTTAGGGTTAGGGTTAGGGTTAGGGTTAGGGTTAGGGTTAGGGTTAGGGTTAGGGTTAGGGTTAGGGTTAGGGTTAGGGTTAGGGTTAGGGTTAGGGTTAGGGTTAGGGTTAGGGTTAGGGTTAGGGTTAGGGTTAGGGTTAGGGTTAGGGTTAGGGTTAGGGTTAGGGTTAGGGTTAGGGTTAGGGTTAGGGTTAGGGTTAGGGTTAGGGTTAGGGTTAGGGTTAGGGTTAGGGTTAGGGTTAGGGTTAGGGTTAGGGTTAGGGTTAGGGTTAGGGTTAGGGTTAGGGTTAGGGTTAGGGTTAGGGTTAGGGTTAGGGTTAGGGTTAGGGTTAGGGTTAGGGTTAGGGTTAGGGTTAGGGTTAGGGTTAGGGTTAGGGTTAGGGTTAGGGTTAGGGTTAGGGTTAGGGTTAGGGTTAGGGTTAGGGTTAGGGTTAGGGTTAGGGTTAGGGTTAGGGTTAGGGTTAGGGTTAGGGTTAGGGTTAGGGTTAGGGTTAGGGTTAGGGTTAGGGTTAGGGTTAGGGTTAGGGTTAGGGTTAGGGTTAGGGTTAGGGTTAGGGTTAGGGTTAGGGTTAGGGTTAGGGTTAGGGTTAGGGTTAGGGTTAGGGTTAGGGTTAGGGTTAGGGTTAGGGTTAGGGTTAGGGTTAGGGTTAGGGTTAGGGTTAGGGTTAGGGTTAGGGTTAGGGTTAGGGTTAGGGTTAGGGTTAGGGTTAGGGTTAGGGTTAGGGTTAGGGTTAGGGTTAGGGTTAGGGTTAGGGTTAGGGTTAGGGTTAGGGTTAGGGTTAGGGTTAGGGTTAGGGTTAGGGTTAGGGTTAGGGTTAGGGTTAGGGTTAGGGTTAGGGTTAGGGTTAGGGTTAGGGTTAGGGTTAGGGTTAGGGTTAGGGTTAGGGTTAGGGTTAGGGTTAGGGTTAGGGTTAGGGTTAGGGGTTAGGGTTAGGGTTAGGGTTAGGGTTAGGGTTAGGGTTAGGGTTAGGGTTAGGGTTAGGGTTAGGGTTAGGGTTAGGGTTAGGGTTAGGGTTAGGGTTAGGGTTAGGGTTAGGGTTAGGGTTAGGGTTAGGGTTAGGGTTAGGGTTAGGGTTAGGGTTAGGGTTAGGGTTAGGGTTAGGGTTAGGGTTAGGGTTAGGGTTAGGGTTAGGGTTAGGGTTAGGGTTAGGGTTAGGGTTAGGGTTAGGGTTAGGGTTAGGGTTAGGGTTAGGGTTAGGGTTAGGGTTAGGGTTAGGGTTAGGGTTAGGGTTAGGGTTAGGGTTAGGGTTAGGGTTAGGGTTAGGGTTAGGGTTAGGGTTAGGGTTAGGGTTAGGGTTAGGGTTAGGGTTAGGGTTAGGGTTAGGGTTAGGGTTAGGGTTAGGGTTAGGGTTAGGGTTAGGGTTAGGGTTAGGGTTAGGGTTAGGGTTAGGGTTAGGGTTAGGGTTAGGGTTAGGGTTAGGGTTAGGGTTAGGGTTAGGGTTAGGGTTAGGGTTAGGGTTAGGGTTAGGGTTAGGGTTAGGGTTAGGGTTAGGGTTAGGGTTAGGGTTAGGGTTAGGGTTAGGGTTAGGGTTAGGGTTAGGGTTAGGGTTAGGGTTAGGGTTAGGGTTAGGGTTAGGGTTAGGGTTAGGGTTAGGGTTAGGGTTAGGGTTGGGTTAGGGTTAGGGTTAGGGTTAGGGTTAGGGTTAGGGTTAGGGTTAGGGTTAGGGTTAGGGTTAGGGTTAGGGTTAGGGTTAGGGTTAGGGTTAGGGTTAGGGTTAGGGTTAGGGTTAGGGTTAGGGTTAGGGTTAGGGTTAGGGTTAGGGTTAGGGTTAGGGTTAGGGTTAGGGTTAGGGTTAGGGTTAGGGTTAGGGTTAGGGTTAGGGTTAGGGTTAGGGTTAGGGTTAGGGTTAGGGTTAGGGTTAGGGTTAGGGTTAGGGTTAGGGTTAGGGTTAGGGTTAGGGTTAGGGTTAGGGTTAGGGTTAGGGTTAGGGTTAGGGTTAGGGTTAGGGTTAGGGTTAGGGTTAGGGTTAGGGTTAGGGTTAGGGTTAGGGTTAGGGTTAGGGTTAGGGTTAG